>OY829510.1:2956724-3117381 GCA_963691665.1 Clepsis dumicolana | reverse complement strand
AGTCAGGTTCTCTAACCACTAGGCCATCCAGTCGTCATTTATACTATATATATATCGTCGGTTGTGCTACTATTTTTAGACGTGGAGCCGTCAAATATAAAGTTATAGATTAGATTTACAGACGAAGGTAATACACGCAAATTATTCTTCGTCATTTAGTTCAGTTACCAGCTTAACACAGTTGTGGCATTAAATCTTGACTATTAAGAAAATTCTTAATTTGAATTTCAATGTGAGGCAGAGCGTTTAAGTTAAGATTAGAGGATATGGTGATCTTAAACAAACATAGTGAAATGAACGGATCGTATATATAGTAGCGTTTAGCCTGACGTGTTTCGGACCAATTCGTAGTTCTTCCTCTGGCTAACTACTGATTGAGTCTCACGGTAGTTTCATGTGTATGTCATCGACTGATCTCACGGTGACACATGATCACGGTCATATTGTGGCTTCACATGCATCAGTTTAAATATCATCAAGAAAATAGTGACGTAGCAGATAATGCTTAGCATACTGATCTGATTGTATTGACATTATTCATTGAAAACTATTATTACGCACGGTCGTAGCCAAATTTTTATATTGAACCCCAAGAAGTTTCACTAGTGTAATAATTTGATCATTTCGAGGGGGGCGAGTTGAACCCCCCCCCCCCCCCCCCCCGTCTACGTCCGTGATATTACGGGTCCAGCATATAACTGTTTGTAATCTAATTTATACTTTGCTCATAGCGACTGCAACAATTTTGCAATCGTCACACGTCAGATTGTATAGTTACGAGCACTTAATAAAATTGGACGGCCGTGAAATAGGTCACAATTGTAACATTAGGTTTAATTCAGTTCTTTATGTTAAATACAAGTATAGTATAGTAGTAAAAACTCCGTTTTGAAGTGTTTCCGAGCAAGTTAACGTCGATCTTATCGCACCGAGAAGCGGAACGGGCGATAAAGAAACGCAAAATGGCTTGAGTGTACCGAGGTGATTGTGTAAAGAAACTTTTAGGAGTCATTCAAGATATTTCAGTACTTGAATTGAATCTGATTGTTAAGTATAGTGAGGAATCGTAAAATAATTCCTTGGATAGACTGATAGAGGCTGTTTACCGTGGTCTGATTGCACAGGCAGTATTATGTTATAAATGGCAGTATAAAGTTATGTCTGTCTAGGTTTAACATAAAATTTGCCGGTTGTAGAGTCCGCGTAGGGTTCGTAAAAACCGCTGTCGATTCCAAAAAAATTTTTCGGAAGCGATTCGGGCAAAGGACGCGAAGCCACCATGGCCAAAATAGCTGCGAATCCAAAAAAATATAAATTATTTGCACAGAAATCTTATATTTATTACCAAAACTGTACCATGGCTGACTGGAGATACATACAGACATATATTATATCCTTACCTCTTTGTCCTGTACCTTAAGAACCTATCATAAAGATGCACTAAGAACAATTTTTCTAAAATTCTCACAGGATTGGGAACTAGCCTATTTTACCTTATAATACCTAAGCATATTAAAAATAATCTAAAATGGTAAAGATTCAAAAGCTATATCGCCTCATGTACTAAAGCTTCATGATCAAGCAGCAAACGAAGTGACCAGCTACATAGTTACAGCAAATCTCATTTCAAGGTTAGTTCGTTACACTGAAAAAATGATTACACTGAAATTGAGCTGGTTTCTATCAAAAGTTTCAAACTTGACAAGGTTTTTGGAGTCGCTCGTATCTATAGTAGTACCTAAATAACTATTATGTTAAACACTGAATCTGCGAAATGCACCACAATGACTATTACAACATAGACAACACGAATATCAGGACACAAAGTTGGTTTGGTCACTATTCAATGTAATAAATCTTAAAACCAGTGACGTAGGAAGCTTTAGGACGACTATTACGAAGTTCTGTTATTAATCGCACTACTAAGCAAACTTCCTACGCTTCTTAACTTAGTCATCAACAATTTTATTTGTACCATTACACTTGTTGGAGTCTTGAGTATTTTTAACTGAGTACCTCCTTACAGTGATGCAACGGAGGATTATGTAATAATCACTGCAAAGTGTTATGTTTTTGCTATTTTAGAATAAAATACAGTTTTTCGTTTATTTTTGCCAATTCATTCAGTTAAGACACAGCTTAGTTAACCAGATAAATAGCTACATTTCTGAAAACATCTCCAAGTATCATAATGCTACTTAGCCGAAATGTTGTGTAACTTTCAACATAGTGTCGTAACATGAGCTAGTGTCAGTTGTGTCTACATGGGGTGAACTTGAGGACTCTAGACTATTTATTCAAAGTTTAAATCATACTGTTGCACTTGTTAAACCTAAATTTGTCAAACTTCTTAAAAGGGCCAAAGCGATATAAGACAAACAAATGAAATTCAATTATGGTTCCACAGCGACGATTACAAGCAGCTTATCGAAGAGCAGTTTAAAAACAATTTTTAATCGCCGATTGTTCCGGCTCTTGGCGACTGCTTGCGTCACTCCATTGTTCATTTCTCTCGACACTGAAATGAAAATCTGCTTCTTTTACATCGCTGTTGCAAGTACATTGCTGGCATTGTTTTCAGTACGAAAGTTAGAATCGAAAACCCGCAAGGAATGTATCACTGTCAGGGTTTACGGCCGATTCTTACGGAGTAGAAGATTTCTGCGGGCGAAATGAAACTTCGTGGAATACGTAAGTGAAAAAAAAAGCAAGAATAGTTGGTGTCAGATACAACGACAGTTCGCAGTACGAGTCTGAAACTTCGGATATCACTAGAGACTCGGCTTTGTTGTAAAGTTATCGCTTCTATATAAGAATGTGAATGTACTGTATTATTAATATTTACCGAAGAAAATTATTCGAGATTACGTATTAAGGAAAATATTTGTGATATTTATGAGGCTCGTATTATTTGAAATTACGTACATGTCATATCATTTCCTAAAAGAAATAATACTGACAAAGAATAAAACTTTTTTTCCTCAGAGCAAATCTTATCTCATATTTATTTGTGGGACATCTGAAACATTTTAATAAATCTCCGTATACGCGTTTAACATAAATAGTATAATGGCAGTCGTTGGGCTGAATCCGCTTGAGCGACGTCGTTAGTTTTCAATGAATTGTGAAAACGTGACTTTGACATGGAACCAAAAATATTCATAAGGTTACTCAAGAAACGGTCGCCCCATATACGATATTTCAGAGCGGTGTTAGAGTTCCATTTGGAATAAAAAACTCGTGTGCAGATGTGTCACTCTCGTATAAAAGGGGAGTTCATGACGTGAGAAGCGTTAAATGGTGAGACGGTTTTATTGTTCCCTGAAATTTGGGTCATGCAGTTGACAGAATTGGGCTTAAAATCGACTGGAGGCGCGGGGTTCGTTTATTTTTATTCAATATGCGGCGATGGCGGTGTTCAGCGTGGTGTGAAGTGAAATTTATGGCGATAGTAAAACAGTTGCGTTTCGCGAGTGAGTCTGGTGTACTCTGTATGCATGAAGGCACTCAGGAGTCGCACGGAATCTTAATTGTGCTCCATTGAGAGATTCTTGAGCGCGTCGTCTTTATTTTTGAAGGAGACTTGTTGCTCGCACGTACTGCTGACCGTGATTTACACTGCACCAGGTTGAGTAACACCTCTTGGCAGATGTAGAGAGCTCTTGTTATATTTACACTAAATTTAGTCCACCTCAACAAATTTAAGACGATGGAAATACTTGACGAGGTAATAATGCCTCGATGCAGTCGTAGGAACAGACCATTATAAGTCACTTAAACGTAATCATAAATAAACATAATGCTCCTATCGCTGGTCGTAAGAAGAACATTTGGATGAGTTTACGGTTCCCAAAAGGTTGGCCGTATCGTGCTCAATAAGGCGAACGATGTCAACAACAATTGAGAGACTCAGATTCAAATTTTGTTCATTGGTTTGTTTGCGTGTGGTGAGAAGAAGAATGAAGAGAATGAAGCTTCTTGGTAAGATCAATTTTATTCGTGTTTTATGGTTCGTTATTATTATTTGACGGAGGATTCTTGTTAGTCCTTTTACACCCGAGAGAAATAAGTCTTTCACAAAAACATAGAATGGGTTACGAAAATTGCAGCAGGAATATTGTTTGGTTCCACAGAAACGAACAGTCTCTCATACCTTGATATCTTTCTAGGAAAGCAATGAAATAAACACTTAAATGAATGAACTCATACTACGAAACATCAAACGGGTTAAAGCGTTTCATTTGATACCCATGCCGTGCTGATGCTAATGGTATAAGAATAGAATTAATGGTGGGTTAGACATCAAATTGCTTGAGTTTACGCAACACGTACAGATAGCCATTCGTCTTACAAATAGCTAACCAACGTTACGGTTGACTTCTATCGCTATCCCACCTGATCGAAAATGCAGATTAGGCTAAAGGTGTACCAAAGTCACTGGTTCAGTAAGAGCCTATTCACTCTAGCTTTGAAGATAAGTAAGTAGATTGTATCTGTCCAGAAAAACAGACGATGGGAGCGCATAGCAACCATTGCTTGGAAGTTCGTATCAGAAAAGATGACGTGAACTCTCTAATGTTTTTTTTTTTTGTAATCTCCTTGTACTGTTCTGTGGTGCTCAGTAATGAATATTAATTGTATTGTATTGTTGAAGTCTTTTTGGTGCGAAAAATATTAAGTATTTATTTGTTGTTGCCTATATTGGCTATAATGCTGTCCAGGATATGCGTGGTAATTAATTCGCAGTATTTGACGGATCGATCGGCCGACTGATCGGCCGACGGAGCCTCGGAATTTAATTAGAACGATCATTGATTTCATTAAGTCTTGTAAACAGAAGACTTCCAAGGAGTTTTAATTATATTCACAAATTGAATTCAGAATCAAGTGATAGTTAACGAGAGTTGGTAGCTCAATTATGATAAATTTACATGACATGTCCCATACTAGATATAATATTATGATACCTTAGGTAACGTTTTCGGGTGAAGACAACAACTGAAACTGATATTCTGTAATCAGGTACAATTTGTTTTCTTTTCTTCATTCAAAATTGACCAACCAACTCTAGCCTTGAAGATTTCTAAATTTTTTATCCGAAAATACAGGCGGCAAAAGAGAATTCCATTCCTTAATAGTTTGGATTAGGAAACGTTGAATAGCTGTCATAAAAATACGCTCAATGCAGTGGACAGAAACATACTCAACGTATGTTTGTTTAGTAAGACACTTTAACTATATGCACGTCAAGGTCAAAAATGGCAGCCTTAACGTTAAAACACAAATCACTCTTGTGGATTAAGCGCTTGATAATCGTTGAATTGGCCGTTAATGCTCTGATGATAAAGCTTAAGCCAGCCTTATCAAATTAATCACGGTATCATCAATCACTGGATGACAAACTGTTTCGATGGAATCATTACTGGACGGTATCAATGGGTTATTGTTATGGTTTTATTAAGCTGATTTTAATAGGCAGTGACACTGTTGCGAAAATAAATGTTTGATTATGTCGTATACCCATTGCGTATACGTTCTAGAGTATTTGGTGAGAACTAAATGAAATAGAGAGGTTTATGGCCCATAACCTACGCGATCACTCCGAAGAATTTTAAATAAATGCTTCAATCGCTGCTAAAAGCCAGTGAAATTCAAATCATATGCATAAGTGTGGAAATTGTGAAAGAGAATCCATAGTTTATCACATCAACGATGGATATGATTTAATGACCAAAATGCGAATTCGAGTTGTGAAACACTTACCTATTAATTCTTGAGACCCAAAATATTTCAAACGGGAGCCCTTGTGTTTATCATCTAAATCATTTTGAAACATGTTCGTTCCCAAGTTACAATTTAATATGTTTATTAATTTAAACCTACCTACCTTTAAATCCCTAACAATTAATATTTCGGCCTAGTCATCAAATGCTCGGGCTACAATTTACAATCAATTATAACTTAAATGCCTGTTTGTTTATGGTCCGCTATACCCTAAGCAATTGGACGTGTTAATAAATAATTTATATGTACAGTCAGGCGCCGCTTTGATTAAAACTAATGGTTCGATGATAGTCTCCTTGGGTCTGGTCCAAATAATAACTATAAAGTAAACGTTGATTTCATTAAAGATAATCTTTTGACAGTTTACGACAGAAAACCGACCCGTTGATAGGAGAGGCTAAGACAGCAAAAGTTATCAATGGTACTAAAGTAAATTGAATCTTGAAATTATCAAATCTTACTGTCTTACTCGATAAATTAAGGGAGCAAGCTGCTGTTGTTAATTTTCCGCTGTTCTCTTTGGTTGGCAATTGTAACTCAATTATTGACACACTTATTTAGAATCTGACTCTGAATGTGCATACTGTCTGTTTTACTTCAAGATTACCTCGCGTATTTCAGTGGCGGTTTATTTCTATTTCAAATACACCACACCGATAGTGCAGCTAGCTCCAGAATAGCACGAATTCGTGCCGTTATTTGTGCTATCGGCTAATGAAAAGCGGGAAGATAAAAAAGACCAGACAAAAATAATGGCTAGATAAAGACACACAAAGGGATTTGTACTTGCAATGACATTGCATTACTTAATTGAATTTGTTGAAAACTTTAGATACTTAACGCGACTACATCACGCAAATATTTAAGGGGTTATGTGTTTATTAGTCTATTACCTACTATTATTGCTATTTCATATTTGAGCATTTTTTTTAGTGTTGGTTGGTAAACCTTCCTCAAGGTGCACGTACGAACTGCTCCATTTCAACAACTTTGCAAATGCCAGTTTTCAATGACAATTCGGTGTCAATTGCTGACTTGAAACCTTTTGTTTTAGATACAATCAGATAAAATAAAAGGGTGTTTCATTACAAATTGCAGTGGAATCAAAACCTATAGGGTACTTCCAGTTGTCCTAGTAACTTGAAATTTGGTGTGAAATTAGCTGTTGTAGCAATCAGATAAATCTGAAAAAAATATTTTTTTATGTCTGTCTGTACCTATACATGTCGGAGCCTCAATATAAAGGACCCAACACTGGATACATTTTGCTGACACTAATATTCGGGAAAAACGGGAAACGTCTTCGAAACTCGATTCCCGTGATAGACGAATTATTTACAACCTACCTACAAATTTGTACGGAACCGTAGGTGAGTGAGTCTGACTTGCGCACACCCGGTTTTATTTTACCATCTGCTAAAAACAAAATTGCGAGTGAAGCAACTCCACCAAACTCTCCGATATCCTCTCATCACTCCACACTGCACCATTCAGTTGGCCCACGTATTGCTAATAAATGATGGAGTTAATAAATTGTGGTCCAATTCCCGGTGGGGCATTACGGAGCCAAGCGGAAGTATCGGCCGCATGCTATGTTTATTGCACTAACATGGGCTGCGAGGCTCAATTGGTTTATATTGCCCGTGACGCAGGCGCACCCGGCATTATGGGCCGAGTAGTTTTAATCAATGGATCTGTGCGTCTTGTATGATAGATAGATACATTGGAACTGCGTCATGGACCTACTACAGATCTACTTACTGTTTCAGTCACAATTTTGATGTTTAGATGGATCAAGTAGTTGCAATCAATGGGTATATACATTTTATACGATAGATAGATAAGACACCTACATTAAAAGTGCGCTGAGCAGGTGCCACAGATTTTACTGTATCGGTCTCAATTTAGGTCCTTAGATAGTCCAAGTAATTGTAATCCTTAGATTTGTGCGTCTTATACTTAAAGCAGACAGAGGGGAGGCGCCTTTGGCTTATCTATGCACTAAAATTTTTTGAGGGTACGAGCAACACACACGTAAAGTACACGTCAAAATCCTGTCAAAATTTGTTACGTTCCTACAAACGCACACTAAAACAAAACTGTCACACAAATACCAAAAACATGCACACAATCAACAGACCCTGATCATTTTGATCAGACTTAATGTTAGAGATTTGGCGGAGGGGAAATCGCGCGTTAACATCTCCATTTGACGACCGAATAGCCTAGTGGTTAGAGACCCTTGCTATGAAGCTTGAGGTCCCGGGTTCAAATCCCGGTCGGGGCAGATGTTTGTATGATGAATATGAATGTTTGTTCTCGGGTCTTGGATGTTTAATATGTATATAAGTATGTATTTATCTATATAAATATGTTTATCCGTTGTCTAGTACCCATAGTACAGGTTTTGCCTAGTTTGGGACTAGGTCAATTGGTGTCAAATTGTCCCATTATATTTATTTATTTATTTATTATTCCTTTCCTGCTCTAAGGTTTTATTATGATATATAGATACATTTTAAATGCGTTAGGGAGCTACCAGAGATCAACTTACTGTTTTAGTCTCAATTTTTATCTTCAGATGGACCAAGTACTAACGTCAAGCTGGTGGGAATAGTCAATGGATCTCGAAGTCTTAGATAGTCGGTTATATTGGGCAGTCAGCTGCTACGTCCAATGGATCTCGAAGTCTTAGATAGTCGGTTATATTGGGCAGTCAGCTGCTACGTCCAATGGATCTCGAAGTCTTAGATAGTCGGTTATATTGGGCAGTCAGCTGCTACGTTCAATGGATCTCGAAGTCTTAGATAGTCGGTTATATTGGGCAGTCAGCTGCTACGTCCAATGGATCTCGAAGTCTTAGATAGTCGGTTTTATTGGGCAGTCAGCTGCTACGTCCAATGGATCTCGAAGTCTTAGATAGTCGGTTATATTGGGCAGTCAGCTGCTACGTCCAATGGATCTCGAAGTCTTAGATAGTCGGTTATATTGGGCAGTCAGCTGCTACGTCCAATGGATCTCGAAGTCTTAGATAGTCGGTTATATTGGGCAGTCAGCTGCTACGTCCAATGGATCTCGAAGTCTTAGATAGTCGGTTATATTGGGCAGTCAGCTGCTACGTCCAATGGGTCTCGAAGTCTTAGATAGTCGGTTATATTGGGCAGTCAGCTGCTACGTCCAATGGATCTCGAAGTCTTAGATAGTCGGTTATATTGGGCAGTCAGCTGCTACGTCCATTTAGCAGTATGATGATTAGATACCTAATAAATAATTTACTCGTAATCAAGATTGTTCTTGATCTAAATCAAGAAGTAAGCGTGCCAACGCCGTTTTTAGAGTTTTGAAAAGCAGATAAGACGCGGCGTATCTATATATACTTTGGAGAAGGATTTGTAGCCAACCACAAAAATGCTAGTCAAATCGTTTTCATCTTTAATGATAATTCTGGTGAGTTTAGTTTTGTCACGAAATGGAACATGCACTGGACTGCAGTCATTTACAATCAGGTGACCCACTTGTTCGTTTGCTTGCTTTTCCTGTAAAAGAAAACTTTCCAAAATGAAATTCAACAGATTTTGTCTATGACTGAAATGAAAGCAATTGCGTCCGTAAAAAATACTAAAATGCGCGGTTGTTTATGCGACAATCGCTACGTTAAACACGCAGCAGCAGCACATCATTTTACATCAGATAATCTAATTGCCAAACACCGTTTTAAATACGCGGTGAACGCAGCATTGTACAAGCAAGGTAAAAGTTGATCGCATGCGTCTAACGCGCGCTTAAATACGTAGTAAAAAACTGAAACATTGGCCAAAGAAGTAATCAGAAACAAAACCGATAATTCGAACAGAAACGCTTAGCAATTAAGATCATTTAACTGTAATCGAAACTAAATTGAACTCAGTCCAATAAAAGTTAAGCTAGTAGCGATAGAATTTAAAGTTAAGCAATAACACTCAACGACTATTGTACTGTAATGGACCGGACCCGCCTTTAACAATCATTGTATGGGGTCTATTTTAACCTAACTCACCATTTCCGAACCTCGCAGTAAAGTTTTTTTTAGGGTTTTCGTAGTCACTTGTATCACATGAGTGTAATTGACGGAAAATTTGTACTCGCGTATCAGATTGAGATGAAAATTGACTAAGGCGTTCACATTGATTGCGAGCTGCGATTTTTTCTACCATGCAGTTGTTATTAAGATTGTCAAAGTTACGCGTACCTAGATTTAAAGTTTAATGATTACATATTACATTAATTTGCTAACGTGAACTTGGGCCTAGGATTTTATTATACTTAGTGAATTTATTTTAGGGCTATGTTTTTACGAAACTTGTTTGACTTATCATGAAACGTTTAACATTTACTTCAAAAGCTTCCGCTACCTACATCGAATAGTTTCAAGATGTTATAGGATTACCTATAAAGTGCTTATATTACAGTAACAGCTGTCATTTTGGCTACGGAACCCTAAAAAGTAGTACTGAAGCAAATAACCTATGTCATTGACATGAACTTTACGCCTGTATTTTTTTTAAAAATGTACAGTAATAGGTTATTGAATTAATGGTTTTATTTTGCTTCGTAATTTACAAAGGGCACTACCATATTTGGATTAGTGTCGACAGAAATTTCAAAAATTATTAGACAGCAAAAAAAATGTATGTGACAATTTAGCGTAACGACATAAACGATTTTTTTTAAACCAAGCCGAGTTCCTAGTAAAAGATTGAGGAGAATTGTAATTCTACGGGCGTCTTTCCCAGAGTGGGCGGTCGAGCAGCGATTGTTAAAGGAATCGGTCCCCAGTATACACTTATGGTTCCACATGTTTCAATTGATACCGTAACTCCCTTTTTGTGATTCGATTATTCAAAAGGTTTGAAAGGAACAAGAGACGGATCAAGACTTAGACTGAAAGGGGTTAATTCTGCAGTAGTTGAACAGCTGATTTCGACTTAACCCGCTTTCCACTTAAATAGAAAATGGCTGTTTATTTATTTCACAGACTTGACCCCCTTTTCACTAATAGAGCCCCTAAGATAGCAGGTAGTAGTAAGTTAAAAATATCATCTTTGGAAGCAAGTTGCTTCTCTCGCCCCGCGGGCGTCCTGCATTTATCCGAAATAAACTGTATTCTATTATAATGTTCGTTATCCAGGTGTCAGACTCAACTGTGTCAGATTTTTACCGACGTCTCTTTAGTTAACGATTTATAAAAACATCAGATACAGGCAGACTAACCGATTACACTGAAAATTCCAATGGATAGCATTAAACAAACTAGCAACGACGCAGCGAAACAGTTTTACAGACTCCTCGAATTTCAGAACTGATTTTTGCAGTTAGCAATTTGTCAATAATCTCCATTTATTGAGCCCGGGCTGTGTTTCATTGGGGGAGGTTTGGCAACCCGACACTCCTTGGGAAACTCGGGGGTGACTGGTGATATAATAATTATACTTACTCAATATAGCTACCCCTCAGATCCGGTGTTCTTAGAAACATGAGTTAAGATTTCTATGAAAAAATTATTTCTATTTGGTAGAGAGTATTTGGTATGATTTGAATACGTATTTTTCATAAATTCTATAAAATTAAATGATGTTAATTTGCAAACGTTAATTATGAAATATATTTTTTACTTCAGTATCCAGAACATAAAGTTATACTTCAAAAATGTTTATTAACTGTCCAGATATTACCTGTAAAAAGATATATCAATTAACAGATTCAGAAGTTAACATAACATTGATTAGATTTAGTTTGGATATTAAGGATATTAACTACCACAGCATCCGGTAAGATTGCTTAGACCATCTCCAGGTACTCGGTCGTCATAACCAACATCTGCATTGTTAATGAATCCTGCTTACTCAATACAACATAACATACATGTAATATGAAATACATGCACAAGTATACAGGCGATGTGGGTACACACTACACAGTCCCTAGCGATACATCCCATTACGTCGGAGGTCGTATTCATTGCTCTCAATTGACTATTATTCGTTCTTCGGCTGCTACGCGTTCAACGCTCTTGTAGGAAACAGGTCAGAATAAGAAGCATGTTTCATTTGGCCATATTGACTAAATTAAGCCGAATTCATCTTCAATTTTACGCAACGGAAACATGAGAGTTTTTAAAAGGCATCCCAATAAATCCACTTGTTTAGTCGTGGAGAAATTGCGAACCAATTCAATGATGCGTGTGAAGTCCTCAATCCGCGCTGGACCCGCGTGGCGGGTATGGTGTATCCGTTCACACCTCGAGATACGAGTATACAGAGACTGGGTTATTATTAAGTATGTACTATGGAACCAGCTGAATTGTGACCCAATGTGGAATCTTTTCGTAGAAAATGTCACGGCGACATCGCATTGCCTGACAAGGAAAATCATTACGACGCCTTATTATTAACTTTCACCTACAGAAGACACGACACAAATAAATCTGACGATGAAAAATAAATAGATAGGTACGTCAAATCAACATTTTCGTCTTGCAACAAATCAAAATGCTACAGACGAAAAGGGATGTTGTACTTAGAATAATTGCGCTATTATTACACTGCAAAAGGAAATAAAGGCCGACACAACATGTTACTTTTAATGTTCGCATTGTGGTAAACCATTTGTCATGTGTTTCCTAGCTTTTCCTAAACCGGGCATGATGTATGGGCCGGGTCAGACTTGCGACCTTCACGGGAAGGCACGTCTTTCTAACTCGAAAATTATTTCCGAGAGCCGTCCCCACTTTACGCACCGTTTACTGTTCTTCAATTATGTGATTTTCTTTAAGTGGTCAGTCCTTTTCGCCCTTGCGAGAGGGAAGTTATTGAAAAGTGGCAAGAAAATGAGTTTTTTCTGTTGTCAAAGCCCGCAGGTTAAGTGCATTGAGGCATCGATCGTTTTTGCGCGACTGATTTGATGATAGCGTAGGTTTGAGTGAAGATTTTCGCCTATTAATTGCGTTGTTAAATAAAATAAAGATGCCATAAGCTGTCAGAAGACTTTTAGTTTCAACCAAGGATTTTAATTTACCAATTCTATTGATTACATAATGGTGACTACGTAACATATTGTTGGGCTTACAGCTAATCTTTCAATCACGTCGCAATAACGGAATGAGCAATCACTTCATTACGCACTCATCATTCAATATTTGCTAAGGATACGTACGCAAACGATGAAAATCCATGCAAAATACGCGAGTAAGGCGGGACGGGAGTGTAGGCAATAATGTTGTACCGGCAGAGTGGGTGTCACGTACGAACGTCGACTCAATGATACGTGATCAATTGAACAATTGCTATCTCCGTCTCTGTCGCACCGGGAGTGCCGACACCGAATACGGTGGCGTCATGTGCCACCGATTAAGTTCCATGTGTTTTCACTTATTGACAAACACAGGTCTCGAGCTTTCCGCGAGGAAAATTTTGAATAAATATTTCATGTGTCTTTTCAGTTACTCCTAACGTTGCGATTGCTACTTATGGTCGTAGTATATCGACTAAAATTTTACAGTTTATTTGATTCTTCTGCTTGTATCATTACGACGATTTAAAATAGAAAGATACTCAGACAGCAGGCCCCTACTTCACCAACTTTACAATTGTCAGTTTACAATTCGAACTACATTTCTTAGCCAATAAGAAGCGCGCTAAAACAAAAGCTTTTCAAGTCCACAATTGACACCGAACTGTCATTGAAAGGTGTCATTGGTGAGAGGGCCTGGCAACCACAATTGTAGATACTGACATTTCTATTATTCGGCCTGACATTACAATTCACCGTACACACAGGAAAAGACGATAGTTCTACTACTTAAAGCAATTTGAATTCATACTAAAAAAAATTAATGCGAATAAATTCTCTCGAAACCAAGGTTGACCCGTTTTAATTTGAATAAAACCAGCATTGGGAGAGCTCGAAACTGCTTACGACTATTTAAATAGTATTAACTTACAAAAGTAGCATAGCAAACTTGGTAGGTACAATCCGCTTTGCAAATACGATCCCTAAACCCGACCCAGACGTATTGTGTCATTTAAAAGGGGTATTATTGATGCGAACATATTATAAGGGGATATAAAATTCAATTCAGCTAAGGTTACTGCGGTTTTAACATCAAAGATAGTTGCGAATGGAGCACAAAGCGAGATAATGAAAGGGACGAGCCGTTATAGAGCGGAACCCTAAACAGAGCAATGGGCCGCGATATGAAGAATGTTCCCGTCCACGCAAACTTTCCCTCGTTACAATCTACCCGCACTAATGACACCAAACGGACCTTTTTGCGCGATACTGGGCCATTCGTCTTCCAGCCGCGGACGTGTGCGGACGTATGCCCGCCGTACGCCGCCGAAACACGGAACAATTTAACATTATCCCGAGATAGATGGTCTCCTTTCTTCCGTTCCCCTGAACAGGCGCTTCTTGAACAAACAATTCGTGCCAAATGATTTTAAATGAAATTTTTAACACTCAAAGACTTTCCGACAAATTAGACAATGCGGAATATCTCCCGTGAAGAAATTATTGGCCTTTCGATTACAGAGCTATTTGGCCCGCTTTTACCAAGCTTTCCTTCACAATCAAAAATTTTAAATGAGTTTTCCCGATCTACGGGAGAGACGTAATTTTTTTTCTCCTAATTCCATTTTAGGATGGCATTACTCTTAAATGAATATTCATTCGTCGCGAAATCGTTTAGAGATAATAGATTGAGGTTCATATTAAAGGCCGTCAATGAATTATGGATGTTCGTTTCGTATGCGCGAATGCGGTGGTCAGGACGATTCCCCTGACAATGATTGATTAGGAAATGGTTTACTTACAACTTTTTCTAATGATCATTGGCTGTATTTTCTTGTTTTTACCTGAAAATAAAAAAAACGCTGTAAAACAATCTGCTTATCAAGCGATAAATAAACAGATAGGTTGAACACTATTACAGTCATATTTTTCTTCTGTAATACCAGAATTCAGACCCAGCTCTGAGACTTTATTTAATAAAAGTTGATACGAGTAGTTTTCTCGGACTAGCTACACAATAATATCCCATGGGGATAGAGAAAAATGCTGCTTATTACTCAGCAATGAGAAACGCGACTGCGGCCAAGTCAAGTTGGTATTGTTGAAAGTTACACTTTTCAATCGTTAAAACTTCCGTCATAATTCAGTCTCGTGGGTCGAAACTACACCAGCAAATGTTGCGGGTTGGAAGGTAACATGTAAGAAGTTATTACACAAAACGGAGACAAACAAAATGACAGCGACCGCCAGGGCGAGGGACACGCGATTCCCCGATGACATTCTGACCCAGAACAGAAGTTTTAAAATGGTTCCTTGCGATAGTGTAACTCTGTTGGTAAATAAAAACCATTGTGCGAGCTAAACTTTTCTCTAAAGTCTTTACCTTCTCAAAGTTACTTAGCCCCTGGTTTGGTGTTTGTCGAGTCGGGACTCGAGTCCCACTTCAGCTCGCTTTACTCGGAAGCGGTTCCACATTTTGCGCTCGAGTGTTGATGACACTATAACGCAGTACGTACCTGTCCTACAGCGTTGTTCTTATTTTATTACTAATCATCATATGCCTATTTAGGTCCTATTACTTGTCACAGGCTTCCTTTCACAATGGGATGACTTGGGCTATAGTTCCAACGACGTTTACCTTCACCAAAATGCTCATGATAAATTACAAATGTACCTATACATAATTGTGGGAATAAATCTCTCTCTCTCTCTCACACATAATAAATTCCGATAAACTCAGAAATGCGAGTCTGTGGGCTCGAATCCACGACCCTCTGGCCTCTATTTCACCAACGTTACAAGTGTCACTTTTCAATGATAATTCGGTATCGGTAGCTGACCTAAAGAGCTTTTGTTTTAGCGCGCTTCATATTGGCAAAGGAATGTAGTTCCAATTGTCATTGTAAACTGACAATTGTAAAGTTGGTGAAATATGGGCCTGCTTGAGAGATCATAGATAGGTCAAACCACTAGGCTACTAATTCTAGGCTGCTTTACTAAATATCTAGGGTATTAAATTAGCATCAATTAAAAACGTTACATGAATCATCGCCATTTCGGAGGGTTTATTTTTGACTTCTCGCAGGATAGTCAAAGTGCATTTTTGATTGAAAATGTACAATACCTCTAGTATGAAATGGAACGAATCAGCAAGCAAATCCAGGATTACAACGATGAAACAATAAAGGGTTCATAGCGTCATGCTTATTTCTAGACCCAAATCTCCCTCCCTCGCTTCATTCAGAGAATATTCCGCTCGCACCGCACCGACTTCATATTTCTGCTGCTTAGTGCTAGGCCATAAAACTTTAGGCTTTAGTTTCTGTTGTCCGAAATAAACGCATTTTATTTTATTTTATTTATTTATCATTATTTTAGAGGATTATTTTACGTTTTTTTTCTAAGGTTTTTTTTTGAAGACGGTTTTACTTTTCTGTTATTAAGCCATACGTCTTACGTGTGGCTTAGTTATTTAAGGTGGCTAACCCTTTATTTGACAATAAAAAAAAACATTATTCAAGTCTCATCTTCACTTTGGCGTCCTAAAAAATATTTATAAAAAATACGAAAAAGCAGGTAGTCATAAATCATGTTGTCAAATTAAGGCGTGTACTAAACACAGTATATCTACATTACGTTTATTTCGGAAGCCGAGTCGAGTCGCTAGTTACGACCCAACAAGTTAAAAGTAGACTAACAATGCTCATAATTATTCAAATACAGGGTGCGTTTTAATGAACCGTCAAGAATTCAGCCAGGGTTTGAGTGCCCAAGTATAAGTGAGCACCCCTGTGAAGTTTTTATTTGAAAAAATAAATAAAAAAAACATGCTCCCATAATATTGTCAACCAATCAGAGGCAATGCATGTATGGGAATGGGTTTTTTTATTATAATTTTCCAGATAAAAACTTTACAAGGGGTGTCCATTTAGATTTACTTAACCCCTGGCTGAATTCTCGACTTCTCATTAAAACGCGCCCTGTATAACAACACTACGTAAGATTACGCTTTTAAGTGCACACCGACCGGCTTGTCTGAGGCTATTTATTATAAGAGCAATGGCATACCTAAAACAAATATAAGAGAGCTAGTGTGAGTAATCTGAGATCGTTTTACTACCTTCATGTGCCAGTAACTTCGGTACCTAACGGCACATACAAGTACTACGGTCAGCTGTATTCACTTAGGCATATAATAGACGCATCTCCGCGTCAAATCCTCGCCGGCCACGCTGGCGTGTCGTCCAGTGATAAGCCGGCGATGGTTTCGAGAACAGCTCGAAGACAGCAGTGGCAGCGGAATGCTCTTATGATTTAAACAGCCTTTACTTTATCTCGTCTGGGAGTGATATTGATATATTTTCAACTCGTACGTGACACGGAGAACGACTTCTACAATTTCATTCCGTCCGTATTAGATACATCGTAAAATGACCAATAAATACTTAAAGCAGTTTGCATCAATCTGAGTGAATTTGTTTTACCAGTAAAGTTATAACCAAAAATTTACATTATATTTCAATAAATAGTTGACACCTTCCATCTTAACTTAGCAATAAAGGTGTGGTACATTTACCTCTAGCCCTTGTATTCTAATCAAGCAGGATGTCATTTCTATTGAAGCTAACGTTTTGATGTTTAAGTTACATGCATGTATAATTTCCAGAGGCTCTTTTCTCAACATTGTGAAACTAGATGAATGAGAAATAAGGTGACCCTAATCAATTTAAACATTGCATGCATGCTAACTACACTAGTTATCTTTCTGGCAAACATACTTAATCAGTTTAATCCGGTAACACAACCAAAAATTATAGTTACACTTACTTTGGGTATATCTTGAGTCGCAACGCACACATAATATGGATTGTCCTAATCCTAAAAAGTTTGATCCAATAATCGTTTCGCATAATTGAAATTATATAGCAAAATTCGACTTTTATAAAACAAACCTAACCTAACCCATTTTCCGTAGCCGATGAAAAAGAATTTCCAATATTTTTTTTTAGTTCCAGTTAGTTAAAATTATGCGAATCGATCATTAGACCAAAAATTACATTAGAACAAACAATTTTATGCTACACAAAGAGTTCTTTACTTGCACCACTTCAACATAGAACTTCGCGCAACAACGTCACACCAGTAAATGACCAACGAGGCGACGGTAACGCCTGTCTTGTTTAATATTGACTTAAACTATAACACCCTGTTTTACTAATACGGGAGATACATACATGAAAATAGATAGATAATTTGATTTTTATACTTATGTAACTTTAACACAGTTCCATGATAATATTTAGATTAAAAAAACTTCTGCTAAGGCAAATTAGAATTGTTTGAGTCGTTTCTTACTTCATTAGTAACTCAGAAGCTGAACAAGAAAGATAAATATTGTGCGCAGGTACATCTCGAAAATCATTACTAAGTTACTAAGTATGCTTAACAGGGAATTGTAAATCAGCTAAAGTTTGATGAAAATAGACTCCCAACGAAATCAGTATGAGTAGAAGTTATATGCGACTACCCAAGAAAACAAGTGTATTGTTTTTGAGACATATCCCGTATGCAGAAGTACGGCAGCTTCTAAATTATTGGTCCTAGAGTAAAGATACCTGTATGGCTGACTTGTTTTTAATTTTATATAAGTACCTAGATAATTTTTGTAAAGGGTTTTGAGAGACCACACAAGAGAACGAAGACTTAAACCCCCGACGAAAAAGAGGGGTGTTTGACCTGTGTATCTGTGTATCTGTCTGTGGCATCGTAGCTCGCAAGCGGATGGACCGATTTCGATGCAGTTTTTTTTAATCGAAAGCTACTTTAATCGAGATGGTTCTTAGCTAAGTTTCATTAAAATCGGTTCACCCGTTTTTGAAATATTGAACTTTGAAATGACAATGTCGGGGGTTTTTCAACTTCTCTAAGTTGGTTAGGTTATAGTGTGTGTGTCTGTGTTTTAGTTTATCATGACACCCGAGGGAACAGTTGTACCAGCTTTCTAAACTACACGACCTATTTCGGCTGATCCTCCTTAACAATCACAACTTTTACAGGTCAAAACTGAATCCCAAGTTTACCACAGTAGATCTAGCACAACTCACAGCGCGACTTCTATCTCGCGCGAGAACAACTGCGCGTCCTTTTCTGTCACTCAGAATGCAACGGGACGGGTAATATAATCTCGCGCGACAAACAAAATCGCGGCCAGTCGTGCTAGCCCTACAGTGCATATTTATTCCTTGTTAGTCCGCCATCATGGTATAACCGTAACCTCAAATTCATTGTGCAGCGAACCGCAATAAAACAATAATTTATTATGTATAGAAGAGTATAAATCATAAATTGGATTTTGTCAACATAGGTTGATTGGGGTGATAAATGTTTGAACGAAACTAAAATATAGGTGGTAATACCTGTGATTGACTATCAAGGGTGTGATCGACTGGCGATTTTTACTTTTACCGTGGATTTACCGTGGAGTTACCGTGGATTTACCGTGCGAGCGCTTGCCGGTAAAGATCGCGCGGGGATCACGGTATAACCGGTCTAGTGAGAGGGCAGCCAGAGGGATTACTGCTAAATTCGAAAATCGAAGTTCGTATTCTATCTTCCCGCTCACTTTCGTATTAAATAATATTAGCGTAAGCGGGACGGCGCGACACGAAGTTCGAATTTCGCACTTCGTAGTAGGTATAAGGCCCCTATTTCACCATCTTTACAATTGGCAGTTTACAATGACAATTCGAACTACATTTCTTTGCCAATATGAAGCGCGCTAATAAAAAAGCTCTTCAAGTCAGCAATTGGCACCGAATTGTCATTGAAAACTGACATTTGTAGAGTTGGTGAATACCCTCACGTCTATCGAATATTGGGACTTAACTATAGCTAGCAAAATATTTTAATGAACTTTGTAGATATGACGTTTTCATGTGACTCGAATAACCTAACCAACTTAAAATTAAAGACAGCAATTCTGCCAAGGAATATACCCTATGTCACACTCACAACTGCGATGAATCTAAAGACTCCTCATACGTTGAAATCCGTCCAACGGTTTAGGCTGTAGAGCGTGCCAAAGAATTAGACATACGCTCGAAAAACCCTTCTTCGGCAATCGGGTAAAAATGAGGTGTGTTACGTATTTTGCTTATTTAAAATGGCCCTAAATAAAAATATTTTCCTTACAATCCAGTCAAGTTGAAAGTCGCACCAGTAAAGTTATAATCATGGATCAAATATCAGTTTTGCTTCAACTTGTGATCAAAGAAGTGACCAAGACGTGCAAAGTGGTTATTATAAAGTTGATCAAAATGTTGTTTCTTCCGTGATAGCTATGGATAAGCTATTAAAACTTCGAAGCTACATCAAAGCAGAAGTATCTACATTCTACACTTAATCCTTGGCATCTCTTAAATTGCCTATTTAACTATTGAAATTATGACATTATGGCGCTTGTTGAGAAAAAAAAAACAAAGAATATTTCTTGCCATTTTTATCGAATAATTAATAAAATTTAAATTGCCTTTACAAATATTAATAAACTGTTTACGAGTTCGACTATCATAATTAACGCGTGAGTGTACTTTGACATGGCGCAGTTGGAAGAACACGAACCTACACTCGAACTGGGAATCTAATTTTGCACCAATAATTTCTGCTAAGTACTTACTGATTTTTTTTTCAATTTATCAAGGTCATCAATAAATATAAATATACGTAACTGTCTCAGAAAAAGAAAGATCATAGTGATAATACTCGTAGGTACGGTGATGAAAGTAACATAATGTATACGCATACGTTTGCTATTATACTCGTAGTACCTACGGCTATAATTATAACCTTGACTGATGTGATTCTTAATTATTCGAGGTATAAAGCTGACTAATTGTTTAAAAGGCAGGATTTGTTTTAAGTCCCTAGACACGGACTGAAAACGGCTGATAACAATATTCGCAACTCAATACAAAGTTTCTAGTCTATCAAGCTTAACTTAAATTCAATCCTAGAAACTATAGTTAAATGAGTACTAGATTCCATTAAGGCGCTTCCCTGACCCAGACGCTGAAATGGCTGCTTTTTAGAGCCTTTCTGTAAATTATTTAAACGATAAAAACAAAATATATAAATACATTAAGTATCTATAACATCTTAACTTGTTTTTCTGTTTCATTTTTTTTTTCTTATTTAATACTTATGATATCTGCATCATAAGTAAAACAAGTTGCAATTAATATTCTGTTACTACATCATAAGCGTAATTTACTTTGACTTGTGACATACACCAATGTATAGAGAATTTAATAGGCTAGAATTTCTATGTTTAACATTATTAAAATACCTTTTTATAATCATCATCATCGGCCTATTTACGTCCCACTGCTGGGCACTAGGCCTTTATTTAAAACATTTTAAAAAATTTAAATAAGTAACTTACGTAATCAGTGCGAATTTTGAAAAAAATAATGTTTTTTTAAAGACGCCTTATTTGTGATAACACTGTGTAAAATGAAGTGAGACCGATATTTAATAGATGTCGTCACTAAAACGAAGTTGTTTATTAGAAGTGAGGTTGGGTGAGGAAGGCGCGAAGCGTTCAAGGTCATCCTCTCAGGGAAGCGTCTTAAATCACCAATAAAGTAACTTTATGAAGTGAAGAAAGTGATCTTACAAATCAACGTAATCACGAGTGTTAGACCGACTTGTGCCGACCTGGGTTTGCCATTAACACGGAACAAATAAGTCAATTTGTATCGTCTGAAGTAGTGTTAGAACTTATTGACGGACTCCGTTTCAGATTATGCAAAAATTGCTGTCCGGCTGTTTTCCTCTACTGGTAGCATTTCTCAGCCGATTTTCGTGAAATTTTGTTACAAGATTCGGTAATCATATTTTATGTAATTTTTTTTGTCAAAAATTGATCTCGCGTGGTCTTGTGTCGTTATGTGTTGTATTGTTATGTGAGTTAGTGTCTAAAATAGGTCGTCGCAAGTGGGCCTTAGAATGTTTTTTAAACCCCAAATAAACGCTTAATTCCATATAAATTCCTTGTATACATACACTTCTATTAGTACCTAACTGTGGAATAAGCGCTTAACTGGCTTTAAAAAATCAGCCAGCATTTTGAACGCGTAAAACAGTTTAAAAAGTAAAGTATGTCGGTTACTTCATACACATGAAAAACTTGCACATAATCAACTTGTCAAAATCGATTCTGTGCGCTCTGGTATTTTTAGCGTCTTTACCAACCATAGGGCAGCTGAAAATAGGAACTACTTTTTACAATTCCGACTACGCCGTAGTTTGGTCATAAAATATTTATCTAAGTGGGATGCCTACGCAAATGGCTCCGTTTAACGGACTATTTGACGTTTTGATTGTGGTTTCTGGGGATAATAGATATTTATAAGCTTTGACTTTAGAATCCATTTTAATTAAGATGATTCCGTAGGTCAGTGTTTACTTATAAAATTAAGCATCTTCAGGTATTGAGGCTTAACTTGAAATTGGTTTTAAAGCTTAGACTATTAGAAGGAAAAAAGCTACTTAGGAAATTGGTTAACCGAATCAGGACTGAAGTTTGGTTTGAGTGAATCAACTCGTGCACTGCATGCTGCACTCTGGTGGTGCAACATCCCTTGCATTTTTAATAGAAAGTTTGTAGCGATCTCCCGCTTGGCGGGTTTCAGCAGCAAACCTGCATGAGAGCTTTTACATTTCTACGTTAAATGCACAAGTAAGTATACAACGTAGGAGTACTTCTGAAGCATAAAATATCAGAGTTAAATGTAGCCAAAACATCAACTCGTCAGCTAAGTAATAAGTATCTTATCTAACGTTCGTTCAGCGGACGTTTATTTAGCGAAACAATGGATCGCGATATGACGAAAATTTTCAATTAAATAAAACAAAACCGGCGCGGGGCGCTCCTTCGGAGGTATTGTGTGGCAGTTGGCAATGGCGTGGCGTGGAATGGCGTGGAACGGCGGGGAATGGCGTAGAAAGGCGTGGCGTGGCGGATGTCCGGCGCTCGGATGGCAGACGTGGGATAGTGGAGCCACCGTAAGAATGGCGGGCGGCTGGCGCGAGCGCCGCCATTACGCGCGGTATGCCGATGTGGAGATTACACTGATATCGTGTTACGATACATGTACTGCCTCACTGAATATGAGCATTAACTAATACACTTCGTCGATTTGCTTCAGACGGCTTATAAAAGCTTTTCGTCCGGTAGAGAGTGGAAACTGGGGGAAAGAGGAGCTAAAAAATTTTGGAGCACGAAAATTGTACCGCTCAAGCAATTTTCTTCTTAAATGTGGGGCCTACGTGTAATTTTTACTCTTTGCTGTCGTACTATTCACAGTATATTGTGAAGGTTAAAAATCTAAACACGTTTTATAAACAAGCATGGATGGATGGCACAAATTTCAAACTGATGCATGAATACATATACAGAAAAGCCAGAAAAAAGAATTCTATTTACGCTATTCGAGTAATTGGATTAGCGCGTTACCACGGTATGGAAAAGGTTTGGGTTCCAACCCCAATTCGAGAATATTTTTTTCTGATTTTTCTGTATATTTACGCATCAGTTTGAAATTTGTGAAAAATAGTTTCGAACGGGATGACCGTAAAAATAAATGATATAAAAAGTTAGTTTAAAAGCATGGATGTAGCGATTTAGGACAGCATTTAGCACACGTGCCCCACATTTCACGCCTCTACGTCATCCACGCGACTCCATGATGCTCAATACAATCACGTGACAGACCCAAGCACAAGTCTATCTCCCCTAGCTTCCTGTAAGTTACACATAACTTTTGCAGCTTTATCTCTGCCGTCGTCGATAAGTCTGCGAGTGCTCTTTGCTTGGGAAATAAAGTGAAAAATCAAATGGTTCCAAGTTGGGCAGTCGCAAGTTACAAAGACTTGCAGGGAGTCAATCCGGCGAGGGAACGCTATTTCGGTCTGTAGATGAATACACAAGCGGTGTTTGAAATTTTAATCGTTACATTCACCCTGCCTTGAGGGCGCACTGGGGACCGTATGTTTTGTACTCATCACGTCTGAACGATGTAAGCATGCTCGTACGAAAGATCGTCGCAGCAAAGCATTAAGTGATGTAGTTTCACAAAGTAATAGCAGCGATATCGCTTTAAGATCGCAATGTGTTACACAAAATACTTAATTAACAGGCTCAAAGACAGTCGTCTATTTGTTTTTCTAGAAAATAAAGATGAATGTATTGCTAATATTATATGATTTGAGATACTTTGTTCGAGTTAACTTGCTTGTATAATTTTAACGGCACGGCATTTCAGACGTGATAAAGTGGGTGCCCTAAATGGCATAAAATATACCCTAAATGGGTATAAAATCTGAAAGATAGTTGAAGCTGAGAACCCTGAGAGATATTATAATAAAAGGCACGTTGGAAGTCGATCCTAATGGATACTGTTTAAGGAATATTGTTTTACTCAAGAAGGTTTCGAAATACAATGTAATTAGTAAGCCCTTTAATACGAACTCGAGAAAATATTTGGTTACAAAATACTTGTCTTGTTGCCATCTTATATATATACCACTGCTGGGCACAGGCCGCCTTCGCAGTGAAAAGGATTTGCCTATATTTTCCAAATTTAGTACGGATTTTAAACTTCACATAGGTGTAGTTTCACTTTGATGTAATTACGTAGGGAGCTTTTTAAACTCTACATTAGTACCGGGCTATTGACCGTGATTACCTTAAGGTTACTAGGTTTGTCTACCTGTGATCATGATGCATATAACTGCATCAAAATATCGGGCGCTCATCAAACCTAGCATAGTAAAAGGTACCTGGAAAGGTCTAGGCGCGGTCAATATCGCCTGTTGCATGACTAATGTAATAAACGGCGAATCATTTAAAACTGTTGTCTACATTAGTAGTCCATCATCATCATCACCAGCCTTGTTTTACTAACGTCCCACTTCTGGGCACGGGCCTCCTCTCAGAAGTAGTATACATAAGTACTTAAGTAAATGAAATAAACAAATGAGACTCTATTTTAAAAACAATAGCGCATTCAAAAGCAAAGCTTAATTACGACCGTGACCTCACAGAGCACAATCGTAGAGCTACAGAAACAAAGGTAAAACGAGAAATTACCCGCAAATTGAGCAAACAAAATTTTTAAGGTTACCATCACCGTGACGGCGCGGGTTTCGTTACAGAAACATAAAGGGTGCTGCTGAACGCTAATAATTTAATTGGCCCGCGTTTTACTGACGTAGCTTTTTATAATGGCCGCACTTTACGAAGAATTCACATAACACCGTGCGTCAGACATCGGTATGAATAAACCCGTCGTCTAAGCTCACATAATTAACAATTCAAATTTGGCTATTTGAAAACATACTCAGAGTCGCCAGCTTGCAAGCCGAAAAAACCTTAATAACTAACCTGAACGATATGAGTGTGGTTACCACGTGGCCGCACGCAGCACCTATGTTGCTTTAAAATTTAAATCTTATTTACATTCACCCCCAGAGCCCATTCCATACCACGCATCCTAGCCCACATGGGATTAAATTGAATTAAATATAAATTTAGCCTAAATATACGTAGCCAACGACCCGTGGGCCACTTACGTGTTATGTGCTTGCGAAGATAGAAAGTAACCACAACAAATCCCATTAAATCAAAACCTTAATCGACAGTATGTCTGAAAGTTTTTACGTACGCCGTATGTTAACATGGGGTTATTTCTAGCCGCCCCCTTTAGAATTGTTAAAATAGAATGTCCGAGACCCAGTAATTTGAAATGCAATAACTGGCGTTGCGGGTAACGGGGTCGGCTTAACCTATATTTCAAAATGATGTTTAAGGATAATGCCGTAAGACAGCGAGGGGTACCGGCAACTGGTTTCATTTAAAACATTTTTTACGGTGTTTTGTTTCTGTCAACGGCTTTCGACACGTTGAAAGCGCTGTTGAAGATAGACACACGTCCACAGTAATCGCTCGTCTATTTTTTTGTCATCTCTAATTATGTTTCTACTTTGGCATGTCATTGGATAGTTACTTGTATGAAAAATGTGTTTTCTCAAACATGTTATGGAATATTCAAAATTCAAATTCAAAACATTCATTTATTTATATTGACGGTATGTTCCTTATAATAGGCTGCGAAATATCACGTCTCAGGCGTGGTTAGACGAGAGGTCTGCAATGGAATTTCACACATAAAGACGAGATTTCCATATAAAAATTATCGTCTTTTATTTCAAAGTCAAATTCTGGCACAGCATCATATATTTGCCTTGCAAATAAAATAAAGTTTCGTTTTTATTGCACGTTTGAGAAAAGCACTATACGGGTAGGTACCAGCCAGTCTCATGTCCCTATCCAAGTCGGCTTTGGCTATCCAATTTGGCCAGCGATTCCCTTTTTCCGGCCTCTGCGGTCATGTACTATTACGAAAGTCTTAATAATAGTCGGCTCTTATTGCAAAGCCTCACTTTTCCATCGTTAGTGTTGGCACACCGGCTGTGTTTACATCACTCATTTTAATGGATCGGTCATCCCGAGCAAGGACGGACGGTCCATTGTTAAAGATAACAAATCTGAATCTTTCAGTCTGTCTCATTAGCATATTATTAATTATTCATTTTCATTACGAGTAATAAAGCGATTACGACTCTGTGAGGACATGAGTGAGGGCACTGGTCGTCTAGATTACTGCTTTCTAGTCCTAGGACTTCGGTAGCAATTCCATCATCACCATCACCAGGATTTTTGCTGCGTGCTGGGCAGTGGGCCCAGGCCTCCTCTTACAATAAGAGGGCTTGGGTCATAGTTACCTCGCGGGCCATGGAATTGCTTCGCAGGAGTGTGCAGGTTTTCTCATTATGTTTTCCTTCACCGAAAAGCTCATGGTAAATTACAAATTTAATTTCGAACATAAGCGAGCCGGGGCTCGAACCCATAACCCTGCTTGAGAGACCATGCGGTAGCAAGTCATCATCATCATCATCATGTCAGCCGATTGACGTCCACTGCTGGTCATAGGCCTCCCCCAAGGCTCTCCACTCTGACCGGTCTTGTGCTTTCCGCATCCACCGCGGTCCCGCGATCTTTACTAGGTCGTCGCTCCATCTTGTTGGAGGCCTACCGACAGCTCGTGTCCCGGTAGCAAGTGTTCCTAAGGAATTTATTTTGCTTATCGCCGATATTTTTTCCACAATTAGCCGACGACACGGTGACAGGGAATCAAAACGTAACTTTACCTTTCATTAATTAACAGGATTAAACCGACTTTAGATATAATTAATGAGTTATGAAAGCTCAAGGAATTTAATTAAATTTATGAAAATAATTAAGCTTACACTTTGTAAAATTTTCAGTCTGGTGAACGCTTCCGTGAACCAAGATTACATGTGTTGTTTCGTTTGACATATTATTATAACCAACTTAGAAAACTTTTAACATGAAACTACCGTGAGACTCAATCATAGTGAAATAAAAACGGATCACTCACGTGTAGAAGTCGAGTTTAGCCCGACATGTTTCAGACTAATTCATAGTCCTTCCTCTGGACCGATTCTGGACCGGTTCTGGATTCGTAGTCCTTCTTCTTCCTTCCAAGTTGGAAGACTGTGCTAAATACTGCGTCAATGGTGAATGTGAACGAACCTTTACAGAGTGATGTGGTCAGTGTAGTGTGCTACCCTGCATTTGACAATAATAAAAATGACGATGAAAACGAGGGTAGTTGTGTGCCGCTGTCAGCTGCGTCTAGTAGTCGCGCGAGCAGAGCCGCGGCGCGCAGTGTGCGTCTCGCCGCCGCTGGGTCGTGCTCTCCCAGAGGAAGGACTACGAATTAGTCCGAAACACGTTTTTATTTCACTACAACTTAGAAAAGTTGAAAAACTCCCGACGTAGTCATTTCAAATTTCAAATATTACAAAAACGGGTGAACCGATTTTATTGAAACTTAGCTAAGCAAACATTTCGATTAAACTAGCTTTCGATTAACAAATACCGCATCGAAATCGTTTTGGAGCTATGACACCACAGGTAGATACACAGACACGGACACACAGGTCAATCTTATAACACCCCTCTTTTTTCGTCGGGGGTTAAAAAACAGAGTTTTCAAAGTGTAGTAACCTCATCAGACGAGCCTACACACAACTCGATAAAGAAAAAAAACCGGCTAAGTGCGAGTCGGACTCGCGCACCGAGGATTTCATCATCATCATGATCAGAATGAGAGGGCTTAGGCTATAGGTCCCACGCGGGCCCCGTACGGATTGGGCACTTTACACACACCATTGAATTGCTTCGCAGGAGTGTGCAGGTTTCCTCCCGATGTTTTCTTTCACCGAAAAGCTCGTGATTTCGCACATAAATTCAGAGAAACTCAGAGGTGCAAGCCGGGGTTCGAAATCTCGACCGTGTGACTTACTATCTTTGTATCAAAGTGTATAGTGTAGTGTATTAACTTAAATGGAAATAAATATTCTAAAATTGACTGTTGAAAAAAGAACACTATTAAAAATCTCTTTAATTTTAAAATTCCTACAAAAGTTACATTGAGTCATCGGATTTTACGGTCCGTTCCTACTTTTAACACTTACTTTCACTTTTTTGTTTTTACTTTTTTTAATTTTTTTTTTCATTATGGTCCGTTCCTATTTCAAAATGTTCCAAAGGGCATATCCTGATGTTCATATTACCTACCCAACTAGGTGATGCTCCGCGGTTTTGCCCCCGTGCAATATTTCAAAATGAGCTAGTTCACTATCCCGTGGGAGTTCTAAAAATCCCTCCTTAGTGCACCTCTAGGATACTCAAGGTATATGTTAGCCGAATTTCAAGTCTCTAGGTCCAGCGGCTTAGGCTGTGCGTTGTCTGTCAGTCAGTCAGCCAGTCACGTTACTGTTTTATAGGTATAGATGTACCTATTATGAAACTCTAAAAATACTGCACTTAACAATACCTAATTTTAACCGTGGCTTCTTTGGCGGTTGTGGCTGTCAGTGTTTATTAAAGCCAGCGCGTAGCCGTAACTAATTCCGTCAAGTGTGTTTCGGCCACGGATGGCGGGACTTGTCATTGAGCGGAGCGACGTTTCACACCCAATGTGGCTCTACACAGTACACAGCTGCGTGGCGCTTAGAACGTTTAAGGGAGATTGCAGTTAAGCTTTATTATTTTCTCTTTAATGGTGTTTTTTTTTATACGACGAGGAAAGCAAACAAGCAAGTGGGTCACCTGATGGTAAGTGATCACCACTATCCATAGACACCCGCAACCCCAGAGGGTTTGTCCTACCAGCCGCCCCCACCCGTGTTACTTGGTAAGTGTGGAATAGGGCGTAGGTAAAAACATGGGACGCTGGACTGCTGGTTAGTTCAACAAAGCAGTTTCTAGTGTAATTTTTGAGACAAGAAAACGTCTCATGGCGTTCGGGTTGACGTCCAGGTTTAGAAAAAAATACATTCGGACAAACGAAAATTTCTGACAAATGAAATTCGGTCAGTGGTTTTTCTGAAACTGTAGATATTTCAGGATTTATTTTCGGACTATCGTTACGTCCCGTCCATCGGTAAAGTTAGGTTCGTTTTATAAAAATCCTGAAATAATTACAGCTTCTGAAAAAAAATGCATTCAGATAAACGAAATTTTCGAACAAATTTCAAGGGAGGGGGTGGGACACTTGATATTTTTTTACTTCCTCATGCATAGAAACTATTCCCACAGAAAAATCATCTCCATTCATTTTGCCAAAATTCCCATACATTGAAATCTAATTTTACTGAGCCACAAATGAAATGCGGTCAGTGGTTTTTAGTGTTTAAGATAGATAACAATACTATGGGCAACTCGGCAGCATCAGCATTCCCGGGGTCAGTCATATTTTTCTTGTCTTTCCGTATTCATATGTCAGTGAGCATTCCAAATAAACTAGCACAAGTATTTCTAAAACCCGAACCGTTCTGAACGCTCGCAAACTGTAACCCTTTCGGACTCGTGAATCAGTTTTCTTAATTGCCCAGTCCCAGTCGAGTCCACTTGAGGGCATTATTAGTCGATAATTTATCTAACGCTGAATTAGAGCAAATCTACTAACGTATCCTAATTGTCGATCGGCTCGTATTTCCGCCGTCAGCCGCAGCGGCCGCGCGCGTAATTTGCCGGCTTTATCTCCGGTCAAACCGCAGACCCTCAGCGCATGGGCGAGGATTTGGCAAATATAAAGAGGAGGTACCCTTAATCGTTGATAGAAAACAAACAGGATTGTAAAATTGTTGGATAATTTGCTGACCGCATGCCCTAACTTAAATGGCTCAAGATTTGGAAAATATAAAGAGAAGCCCTTAACTGATGATAGAAAACAGGATTGTAGTTTAAATTATGTGATAATTTTCTGACCGCATGCCCTAACTTAAATGGCTCAAGATTTGGAAAATATAAAGAGAAGCCCTTAACTGATGATAGAAAACAGGATTGTAGTTTAAATTATGGGATATTTTGCTGACCGCATGCCACAACTTAAATGGCTCAAGATTTGGAAAATATAAAGAGAAGCCCTTAACTGATGATAGAAAACAGGATTGTAGTTTAAATTATGTGATAATTTTCTGACCGCATGCCCTAACTTAAATGGCTCAAGATTTGGAAAATATAAAGAGAAGCCCTTAACTGATGATAGAAAACAGGATTGTAGTTTAAATTATGGGATAATTTGCTGACCGCATGCCACAACTTAAATGACTTAAGATTTAGAAAATATAAAGAGGAGCCCTTAACTGATGATAGCAGGACTGTAGTCTAAATTATCGGATAATTTGCTGACCGCATGCCCTTAAATGGCCCAAGATTTTGAACATTATAAAGAGGAGGTGCCCTTAATTGTATGTTATTATTTATTATAGCTACTGAAACTAGCCAACTGGCTGTTGTCATTGAGCTATTAGGCTAACCTCGACTTAATTGTTTGTGACCAACCTTGAAACCTATTAATACTTGTATTAAACTGTAAAATAGAATTCGACGAAAACTGAAGTTAGAAAGAAGTTACTTACTCCTAAATAGGCATAGATCTTTTTCCTAATCTCTAAATCCAGAGAAGTTAACTGACGGCGCTAAGTCAGCATTTCCACATTTTGAACCGTTATGAACTCGTAACGAATCAATTGAAGAGCCAAATTAAATACATCAGGAGCATGTAACCTTCAGTCCGACAAAACATGTTTATGACTTATGCAAACGCATCTATTTATACCACTCAGTACCTATTTAGGTAGTTGGTCAGACAAGAGCACACCACGTCAGAGACATTACGGATGCGTTCCGGCGCGTTCACCTGCGATGGAGGTGAAGGTCACTCGCCGCGTGAACAAACGCAATCGTCGGCCAGACTGAACGCAAATGTTGAACGTTATTACTGGCTGGTTTGGTGGGATGCGAGCGCACGTAGCCTTCGAATTGAGAGAAAAAAATAGCTCGAAATACAAAATGTCGGACATCTTTATTGCTGGCTGGTTGCGAGCACACCACACATGGCCTTCAAATTTAGAGAAAAAAACCGGCCAAGTGCGAGTTGGACTCGCGCACGAGGGTTCCGTAGAAAGATTTTAACACTTTTCCCCAGTGTTTGAAGAAGTCCAGTGTTAGCAGAGCCCTGCTCCTAAGCCAAATGTACGCAGTGTGGGGTCAATTGGTCTAAATTTAAGATACAAAATATCGGACATCTTTATTGCTGGCTGGTTGCGAGCACACATGGCCTTCAAACTTGGAGAAAAAAAACGTTTGAAATTCGAAACTGTTCTAAAGTGCCAGGCTTGAAGGCAATGGCAGAACAGAAGTTGAATTTTATAGGTAAAATCACATGTCTGTATTTTCGTGTTTATGTAGGTAATGTAGGTATTCAAATAAATGACATTTATCCTAGATACCTACTGTTTTATAAGCATTTTGTGTTAGTGAAATAAAGTCAAGAAACATCGTATTTAAAATGCTTGGATATAATTTCGAGGTTAAAGTTTGCGTGCCTAGTCTAAGGACGAATATATTATGTTTTACGAACCTGTATGTAAAATTCCCCGCTTGATTATATTCTAATGACGACCACGTTTTAACATTCCCGCCACCGCCATCTTGGTTTTCGTTTTGACCGGTTTCGGCGGGACGCAAGTCAAATAGCTTCGGAATGTCGACGTTACCGGATTTTTTCCCAGTTTCTCCGTTTGTAACATATGAGCAATAAACGAGCTCTTGTGATATCTATGGCCAGTCTAAGATTACATAACACGAGTTAAGTAAGCCTTGTGAATAAACTTTGAGGAATTCTTGCATAATTTTACCTAACATTTCTTAATAATTCCTACGGCAAAGTCATTCTACTTTCAAACAAATATCCGTCTCGTTGGCAGTACCTTTATAGCGTGGTGACGATCTCGAAATCCTTCGCAGTTAATTCCTGAGCTACTCTGAATTCCTAGTGAATAATAGAGCGGTTATTACCATTTCAAGCTATTTTTAAAACTTTAAATCTCCTTCCGCCTTTCTGAGCGTGAACAAAGCTACCAATTTAGCTTCATAATCGCTAGCACCCTTATAATTAATACTGCAGAAATTAAACTCCTGCAATAAGCGTACCGACTACACAAAAAATACACAATCGTAGCTTTGTGCTCTACCGAACATTAATTAAGAAGAAAAGGATTTGAAGTTGCGCAAAGGACCTAAGTGACATATTTTGCGTTGAATCTTATGGTTATGCACATACATTTCAAGTTGACTTGTTTGGCTCAAGCGGGACAATCGAACAGGCAACTATAGTTCGCGCGAAGCACATTTGTGGCTTTGAAAAAGATTGGCATTGGAGCCAACATATTTTTTAAACTTTTTAAGCCGTTTCGTGTAATGAGTTGATATGTGCTTTGGCTGTATGTTTATGTTGGCGAGTACGTTATTATACGCTTGCCTTTCGAAGATATTTTAGTATACAGGTAGGTTTGTATTCACGATCAGTTTTATGTTTTACACAATCAACGTTAAGTACTTTTTCCTACCCTGAAAGTAGGAGTATTATTTATTTATTGTGTACATACATGCATAATATTAAATTAAGATACTTAAGATGTTTAAGATCTAGAATTAGTTTGCAAAATATCAGAAACCAAATCCGCCACTTAGGAACTCTCCACTTGGCAAGTATATCCAATATGTATGAGCTGATTCACCGGTTTGTCTAGTTTTGATTCATATTATTAGTGGTCTACTGTTTCAGTATATTTTAACATGAAAATAAGTTCCATCACTTTTAATTTCAATCCTAACTTTCCAGCCAGTTATCTCGCGACGAGTAAAGCGAAAAGTTAAATTTAGGTAGCACTGTGTTTGGACGGCTAGGTCGTCAGGATGGTCATTACTACACGGAAATAGGCACTTTTACCCTCGTTAGTGAGTCGCTGGCTCGCTATCACACTACATAAAATAGAACACACTACACGTCGTCAGCCTAGGCCTAGAGCGTTTTGAATTGCGGCCTTGATTTACGAAACTCTTGGTGAATTAAATAGTAACTGGGGGACATTTTTTTTTTGGGTTGTACTTAATAAAACCTCCGAAAAATAATAACCTAACCCAGGGGTTCCCAAACTTTTTCACTTCGCGGCGCACCTTGCATTTTTGTATTTCGTCCCGGCGCCCTGTGCCAAGTTTGTAGCTGTGTGTGTATACAGTAGATACGAGGGCTGTTTGATAAGTACCCGTTTATGAAAAAAGAAAACATTTTTCTTTTGTATATATGCATTTATTTTTGTACGTAGTCACCTTTTAACTCTATACATTTGTTCCACCTATACTCAAGCTTCAATAAGCCATCCAAAAAGTATGATTTTGGAAAGTCATTAAAATAGGCCTCTGTGGCGGCAATGACTTCGTCATTTGATCCAAATCGCTAGCCACCGAGCCATTTTTTTAGGTTGGGAAACAAAAAGAATTCGCATGGGGCCAAATCTGGAGAATACGGGGGGTGAGACAATAGTTCGTAGCGTAACTGTGCTAATTTAGCCGTCACAATTCTGGACGAATGAGCCGGGGCGTTGTCGTGATGAAACAGTACTTTTTTCTTTTTTAAATGGGGTCGTTTGTCGATCAAGACGGCGTCAAATTCATCCAATAAATTGGCATAGTACTGCCCTGTTATTGTTTTTCCCTTTTCTAAATAGTCAATATGTATAATACCCTATGAATCCCAAAAAACGGTCGCCATGACCTTTCCAGCCGATGGGACGGTTTTTGCTTTCTTTGGAGCAGGTTCACCCGGTAAAATCCACTGCTTCGACTGCTCTTTCATTTCCGGGGTGTAGTGGTGGACCCACGTTTCGTCCACGGTCACGAAACGACGCAGAAACTCCTTCGGGTTACGTTTGAACACTGCCAAACACTGCTCCGAAGTAGTCAGTCGGTTTCGTTTTTGCTCCTCCGTGAGTAAACGCGGCACCCACCTCGTCGATACTTTCTTCATACCCAATTTTTCTTCTAATATGTGTTGTACCCTCTCGATTGAAACGTTTACAGCATCTACGATTTCTCGAAGTTTAATTCGGTGGTCGGCTAAAACGATATTTTAAATTTTCTTAACCATTTCATTTCATTTCATTTCATTCATTTCATTTTCATTTCATTAATTTTCATTAACCATATCGTCTGTAGTCACCTCAACTGGCCGGCCTGGGCGATCCTCATCAAAGACGGTTGTTCTCCCCCGCTTAAACTCGTTATACCAATATCTGACGGTTGTCATAGAAGGAGCACATTCATGGTAAACCGCTTGCATTCTTACTTTTATTTCATCACATGCTTTTCCTTCCAAAAATAAGAATCTAATTACAGACCGATACTGTTCTTTCTCCATTTTAACAATTTTAAGTTCACGCCTTCACTGAATCGTTGTCAAATGAGAAAAAAAAACAAAAGAATGCCATTTTTTTTTTTCAATTTTCCCGCCTCTGAAAAATGGCTTAAAAAGGTGGTATACTTATTTGCGGCCAGTGATATTAATATATTTAGAAAACGGGTACTTATCAAACAGCCCTCGTACAATGGCTTCAATACGGTACCTAGGAGACGAGAAAACAGAAATATATGACGGCACCTCTGGGACTCTTCACGGCGCCCCAGGGCGCCGCGGCGCACCGTTTGGGAACCCCTGACCTAACCTAAACCAACCTAATACTAAATCGTACCGACTGTAATACTAAACGTGCGGAATGTCCAAGTCCAACTCGTTCGGGAATTTAGTATTTTAGTAAGTTTAGTTTTTCTGTCTACCGGTTTATTATTTTCTTTTTTTACTAACATTTTTGCGTTTGCGCTTCATAACTTTTTCTTTTCATTGACGACTAAAAAAAAACTACATTGCATTTTTGACAGTACTAGCAAAGCACTTGCTTTGACGATTTTACGTCGAATAGAAAAAGTTTTTTTATGCAGGTATTTTGTTGTTTTGAGAACAGATCCAGTTCTTGTTTTACTGATGACGGACGAAGTCAAAAAAAGACTCCAATTTTATAGTTGTCCTGGGCAAAGGGTATTTTTGTAACAAAATACTGAAAAGCCTTATTAATCAAAATGGAAATGAACGGCTAGAACAGAGGATTGCTGGGTCCCTTGTCTGTCGTGTGGAGATTTATTTAAAAACTTTTCTGGTAGGCTCTAAACAATGTTTTATGTAAAAGCACGAGATAAAGAGACTAACACCCACCCTTTTAAATATAAGGACATTTAAAATAAAACACTTTTTAAGTTAAAGTAATTGAAATATGAACTGACGAAAAACTTGCAAAAATTGAGTCAACAAACGGGCGTCAGTTCATTTATTTCCATTTCCACGTACCTATACACACATTTTAAAAATTGTGATAAATTGAATCGATTCTTACTCCAGTAGGCTAAAACAAAATCAAAATCATTGGGCTAGTCTTGTAAATAGCGGATTCAGCTGCCATAAAAGTTCAGAATGAATATTAACTCTAAAAGCACCGCCATAGCACTCAAATAAGATTACCCGAAAATATTACACAGAATAAATTAATTCTCATATCACAGTGTGTTTTATGCTTTGCTCAATTTGTTACCGGGTTGGTTGATTTGAAGCACTTTGCTCAAGTGGTTTTGATAAAATTATAAGTATTTCTGGAAAAATTAAGACGAACAATAGAGCGCATGCCCTGTCGTTCTGAGAGGATGCTTGTGCCCAGCTGTGGGACGTAGATAGGCTGGAGATGATGATGATGAATTGGTGGTTGATCATCTTTATTATACCGTCTTATCGTTAGTAATAAAACGATTGTTATAGCATTTTATTGAATGATGATGTCACTATACTATCTCGGCTGCTTTTTTAGGGTTCCGTACCTCAAAAGTAAAAAACGGAACCCTTACATGATCACTTCGTTGTCCGTCTGTCTGTCTGTCTGTCTGTCTGTCGGTCAAAACTCTTTTTCTCTGGAACGCGTGAAGGTAGCATGCTGAATTTAATATCAAATACTCAAGCATGCGGTCCCTTGAAACCATGAAAAAAATCAACCTTCTAAGTCAACGCAATCAAAAGATACAGTCATTAAAAAATCTATTTCCAAGCAAATTGCCGAAATCGGAAAACCAGAAAAGTACTTCCAGCTGTCCTAGAAACTTGAAATTTGGTATGAATGTAGCTCTTACAGCACAACCACTCCGAAAAGTCTCGAAATATTAAATTTTTATGTCTGTCTGTAGATTTCACAGACCAATATAACTCAACCCCACACTGCGTACATTTTGCTTAGGAGCAGGGCTCTGCTAACACTGGACTTCTTAAAACACTGGGGAAAAGCATTAAAATCTTTCTACGGAACCCTCGTGCGCAAGTCCGACTCGCACTTGGCCGGTTTTTTATTGTTCTTAGATGATATAGCAGAAGGGATAGCTGTTCTATTGCCTATTTATTGACTGTTGAGTGTGTCATCACTCATCATAATATCGCAGTAGGTGGTTTCATGGGCCTTCCTAGACCTGTGTGAGAAAATCAGGCCCCTGTTTCACCATCTTTACAATTGTCGGTTTTATTATGACAATTCGAACTACATTTCTTTGAAAATATGAAGCGCGCCAAAATAAAAGCTCTTCAAGTCAGCAGTTCGCACCGAACTGTCATTGAAAACTGACAATTGTAAAGTTGATGAAATAGGGGCCAGTCTGTAATGTTAGTGTTTTAATTCGTTTAGGCAGCGCCTAGCGGTAGTTTGTAAAAAAATTTGATTTCTCGACACAAATTGTCACTTGTTAGAATAAAATTCATTGCGTACCAAATGGGATCATTATATAACCTATAAGTTATCAATTAACAAACAAAATACGAGTACGGCATACGGGTTTTGTATAAACTTGGAAATTTATCCCGAAGTCAGTTAAAACTCTACCCTGTTTTCATGCGACTCGGAACACATTTCACGTGGAGTAGATATGATATGATTACATTCGTCGGTTCTCAACTTTCCTGGAACATTTTCAGCTCGGTCCTTGACCCCCAAAGTTTCTAAAATCCTCCCGCGTTAGCGATACTGGAAATAATAAAGTTTGCGCAACGATTTCTGATACGGCTTCTCGATTTTACTTTCTGGTACCTACCGTGGGTATTTGAACACAATTCAATAGATTAAATAACGAGTAAGTATCTGATAACATTGTTTATGAAGATTTCATGCTTAGCAGCATCTTTCAAGTTTAAGATGGCACATTTGCTATTGGCAAGCGTTTTGCTTACTCTTACTTTATATTGTCTACGTAGAAATTAAATGCTGTATCTATGCAAAACACCTACTTATCTCTACAGTCCCTATTCATCTAGAACTCGACGTGAATGAATGAATTAGCATTGTCGCTTAATTTGTCTATTCTGAGACAAGCCTTGAGCATTGGGAAGTTTCGGTCTTTAAAATAAACCACAACGCTTATTGCGTGAAAGACAGTAATTTGAACTTACATTGCTAAGTAAATAGTAAAGGAAATCACATCGGTTATTACACAGAAATATACATTAAAACTAACACTACAGACGAACTTATTAGATAAGAGAGAGTGCCAAATGCCTATTCGTTTTCCAGACCGCCATGGCCATAAGATCTTTACCTTGAAACATCGAAACGAGTTAACAGTTACGATAAAATCTGATGGCCGGTTTATCCCGAAAAAGAACTTATAAGTAGTAAATGATTTAAAGAAAGGCTCCTTAGTTTATATTTAGGGCACTAAAAGGGGTATATCTTTAAGCACAAAGTCCGACATTATCGTCAACGCATAGACCCTTCCCTTAAGGTGAGCACTTTTATATGCCTATCAAACCTTACGAGCACAATAAAACACGATTGTTTTCCATTAACGTGGATGCCACTGGCCTTCCACGAATTGAAAAAAGAATACAGATTGCCAATTTGGACGTTTCGGCTCTACTTTTGACCCTACTGAGACTCCTTGGAGAAGTTTAAAGGCGTTTTTTCTTAAAATACTTTTTAGACGAGACCTCCAATATCTTTCATAAATATCTAAATAAGGTCCTTATGTGCCTGGCAATGAAGTCTGTGTATAGATACTTTTTGAACAGTTAGCTATACAGATATTGGAGATCTCGACTATAGGTACAACGGTTTTTGCTTTGTTCGAGGGCTCGAGTGTTACCCCCCGACTGACCACTGGAAGTTGGTATAAGAACAAACTACAAAATATTGCTCGCAGGACTGATGGCCGATGGTCTGGTCCCAGGTTCTCGAATGGCGTCCGCGAACCGGGGGACGAGCTGTAGGTAGGCCTCCAACAAGATGGAGCGACGTCCTGGTGAGGATCGCGGGATCGCGGTGGATGCGGAAGGCACATGATGACAAAATAGTATCTACCTCAGCCAACTTGAACCAGAAGAGACCTTGCAAAGTTAATAAATATCTGCTAAGTAGGCCAACAGCATGTTGAGTACGCAAATACAATGTATTTACATCTAAACAGCAGCGGAACCTTCGTCAATGCGTCCATCCATCTGTCGGGTCGAACAAATAAACGCTATCAACGCAGGGAGCGACAACCGGGAAACCTCTGTACTTTAATTAAACGTAAATCGTTTTTATTTGCGTAAGTAAATTTTAGTAAAGTAAACGAGGATATTTTGGATTCTGTTTTGAAAGGCTTAGAATATTAAGGTTGGCTTTGTAACTAAAATAGATGTCAAACTCACTGAAAGGTTAGCGTTTGGGTCTAGCTGCCTAATGAAACATTCTACCTATTTCAAAAACGAAAGCTTTACAAACGCTTAGCTTTATTAGGTACTGCAAACTTTTAAACGAAATCGAGAATGGGTTGTAATTGTGTTTTAAACAGTTGACAGCTGTCTGTCTGTCAGGGCCCTTTTTCTCTGGAACGCGTGGAGGTAGCAAGCTAATAAAATACTCAGGCCTGCAATCCCTTGAATCTGTGAAAATTTTTAACTTCTAAGTCAACGCAACCAAAAGATACAGTAAAGATGTTTCCATACAAATTGCCATGGAATCAAAACCTATACTTTAAGTTGTCCTAGGGACTTGAAATTTGGTATGACCGTAGCTCTTATAGCGCAACTAATCAGATAAATCTGAAAATGTTAAATTTTTATGGCTGCATGCATTATACTCAGGAGCAGCTCCTTGCCAATATACGACAATTTAAAACAGTCGGGAAAAGCGGAGAAAATCGTCGAGACTCGATTCCCGTGATAGACAAACTATTTACGCACCTACTAAATTGTACGGAACCCTCGGAAAACTCATTGTTGTACACATTAGTCACAGCTACAATAAGTAATTGTTGAAAACATTAACCTCACCCGCACAATTAAACGTGTCCTAGCGTAACAGGTCTTAAACATTCATGAAGAGTACTTTCTAGTATAATTCAAAAGTTTTCCATAATCGTTTTTACATATTCATCTAAATGTCAGGGTGCGTTTCAGACGCGATGTCTGAAGGAATTTGAATAACAAATGGGTGACATCTGCATGTTTCTAGCGGGGATTTTACGGTTCCCCTCAAATCCTGCCTCGCTGAAAACAATGACACCGCTATCTCAAGGCTCAGTTGTGGAGCTCATTTCACGGAAAATAATGATAATATTCCAGTTCCTAAATGTGTTAATACGGTAACAATCAATGGTTTTAATTATAAGAACTCTGTTTAACCTATGGTCCACGAGTAGACAAACATTCTTAGTGTCAATACACTCGGAACTTACGTCACCGGTCGCCAAGCGAACGCCTCTTGAATAACAATGACTTCGGTTTCCTAGGTGGAATGATAATTAAATTTTCTACATTCACAACCTAATACCATAACGAAACAACTTGGGTAAGTCTACGAGTACTGGTCGGTATTCAAAATCCGCCGGTCTATATTTTAAAGACGGCTATGGAAGCAGTTCGCGGTCTTCAATTCTCTAGGCGCCTATGAATTTTCAAGGCTTCGTAATAGGTATATCCTAAAGAACGTAAGAAATCCATTGGGCTGGTGAAATAGAGGTAACACTGCTAACAACCTCGAGGAAACATTTTTCATTCAAATTGCGTTTGCGTCGCTTTTGAAGATATTTTCATTTTAAGGTTTGTTTGGTAAGAGGTTCATTTTGCTGTGTGGTTTGGCGTGGGCATGTCGCAAGAGGTTTGCGTCGCCATTTGTGACATTACGCCTCTGATGAGACGGCAAATTGCTCATTTATCCGCTGCGACACTTGCAAATTAACTGTTGTTAAGAATGTGATGCCGTGGTTCACAAGCCATTTGACAAACGCGTATCTATTTAACATATTCTTTTCATTCCTTACTTGCTATTCCAGTGTTTGGTATTCAACAACGTGACGCTGTATATATTTGGCTTTTGCTTACAAATCTGCGATTACCGATTCTAAAAGAATTTTCTATATAAGTCGCAGTTTAAAAGTGGGGTGAGCCTAAAATTGTCACATTTTAAATTCCTTTTCTGAACGGCCAGAGTTCTCTCTGTCTCTTCTTATCCACGTGGAGTGCTGTGACGTCACAATGACCCGAGCGCTCGTCCTGAAAAACGTTAATTGCACGACACCGACCGAAGCTTGGTGCCAGCTACTATGGATATAGCTAGTTACACCTCATTACACTCTGACATGCCACCAATTAAAAATAGTGTGGAACTTTATTTCTATAAAAATATGATAGAGTGCGAGTTTTGTGCTCGATTGCCAAATAGCTGGAAAATAAGTTTAAAGTTAAAACCGTAACATGTTTTTAAGCAATTTTCTTCTTTTTTAAATCCTCGTCTAAGTAACTAAGCATGGTGCTCGTAGATTAAACGTTAAAAATAAACGGAAAACAAAGTTCGCACCGAACAAACATGCTAACGCTGGGCAAATTGCGCACGCCATAGGAGTCTCCTCCTAATGAGTGCTAAACAAATGGCAAAGCGGTCCAATATGTACTCAACACGACAGCCGCAACCAACAACAAATATGCAACGTATAAAACGATTGGAAATACGCCTAAGAAAATCCTCGTATCTCCCTAGAACTAAATAGAGTCTTAAGATAGTCCGGTATAAAACTCAAAGTCGCGCAGTAACAAAGATGTGAAAGAACGACGCAACAGATCCCAGCGAATATGTTCGCGGGCTCACTCGGAGTTACTAACGCTCGCAATTCATTTTGTGAACTGAATATATTATTTTGTAGCAGGAGATAAAGAACCCTTTCGCGCACTGCATAAGGATGAATATCAAATCGAAGAGAATCCGTAGAAATAAGGGGGAAAATCCGCCATGATACCAGACGATAGTGACTTCTATATCAATCCTGATGAGGTCTAGAATCAAAGTCGGATTCAATTATTTTTACAAATCCCAAAATTGTGATCATATGGCAACGTAGGCTATAAATACATTCGGTATATTGAAATCTTACACTGTCATAAGAAGTCGTAAATTGATATCGGAACTTGAGTAACTTTATTTTGTTACTCTCTTATCCCTTTTCAATATATTGGACATATTTATACACAATTAATTGGGCAGAGGTATTGAATTATTCGTTATTCGGTAGCCTTGTGCCATCCACATCATTATGTTTACTTCTTTCACTGTACGTATTTCTAAATTATTCAAAATCTGTTGTTTATTTATAAATTTTCACTTTTGGCTTTGTTGATGATGGCGTTCACGCACTTAATTTCATGGTTTAAATTTTCCGATGTTGCTTTTTGTTCTTAAGCGGTCTGTCGCATAAAGATTGGCCGTGCCTACCAATACGTGTTTTATGCACCTACCCATAACCATTACAGCAAAATTGATTTCGATTTTATGGTTTTCTGCTCCCCTGAATCCAATCATTGTTATCGCTTTTGTGTGCCATTAAAATATAATGAATCCGCGCAATTTAGAAGTAGGCTTGTGTGAAATTTCGTTTTAATTACTGTGATAAGGGACACATCACCTTGGGTCACAAGTCGCGAGACTCCGACAGTCCGTTGTTTCTTTTAAGTACAATCGCGAAGTTTTCTTTTGATATTTTTACTCACAAAAGTAAAGATCACTTGACCGAGGCGATAATTCGAGTGTAGGGTCTACAACGCTGGAGTGATATCCAGGACGCTTGCGCAATGCGCAGTTCACGGCGAGACGTAGGTCAGGAATTTAGGCTGTAGGTACATTTAGGGACGACTTTTGAGAAAATGTTAATGCATTGTTGGAACAAAATTCACCTTTTGTCTACCATTTGTATTAGTCCTTAGATTATTAAGTATTTTTACATGCTGCTTTATTGTGTTTCATAAAATATTATTGTATTCACTCTAGATTTTTGCACTAAGTGTAATTCTAGATGAATTAATTCCACTTATATTACCTAAAATAAAAAATCGAATTGATGTTAGGAACAGTTCAACAATAAACCTGACCTAACAAGATTCTTTTATCTTCAAAAATCCTACTGAATTACCGGAATTGTTGATATTTAATCCATCCGTAATCCCTAACTGAAATAGACGCATATCTGTCGCCGTAAATTACTATATTACGAAAAAAGATATTTTTCAGAGAACATGTATTTTTCCAGCGCTCACATGTTCCAACTTGGCTTCTACGAGCTTTACTCCATGTCTGACGCGTCACTTAGGCGTGTTAAATAAAAAACATATTACCTACGTAATTTTAGCTTTATAGAGTTAAAAGTAGAATGAGGTTCCATGACACTGTATCTTGACGAAAAAAAGATGTATACGAAATTTATACGGACGATTACATCGTTTCAAACTCTAAAATCGCAATAACTCAAAAAGTTGCCAAGGCGACTAGATATACTGTTCTTTCCGTGTACTAACCCTTCAAATATTTTGGTTCATAAAAAAATACCGATCTATAATCATACAAATATCACCCAAATTTTTATGGAATTGATAGGAAGATAATTATGGACCTGCGCAAAGCAAGGCATGATTCAATACTGAATTAGAAACATTCAAAAATCTACTTTTGGCGCTTCTAATTTTTTTGCTATGGTAAGTACATAAGTGGTATATAACGTACTAACGTTCCCCTAAATTTATGGCAAATCCCATCACTGCAAGAGTGATTAAATTTTACCCAAATGTGCAAATTTAATAAGGAAGCGATACACAAACCAACGCGTCAATTTTAACACATACTACAAAGTTTTTTACCATCTAGTTATGTATGTTGATGTACCCTATCTGTAATGGAACGTCTGGTGTGAATCTCAATATGTTCATATGTGAGCCGTGGTATGTTCCACACAGGCTGACGCTTAGCTGGCTCGCTTTGCGCTTTCTCATGGAGTCTTGCCAGTTGCAATCTCAACACAGCCTCTAACTTGTCTTGAACGGAGTCAGAAGAAATATGTTCTGTGGTTGGTATTGCTAAAAACTTAGAACCAATTTTAACACTTTGAATCATTGACTTACTAACACCACGGATTTTGGGTCTAGTACAAAATTCACGAAAAATGTGTCCCAGTACAACAAGGCATTTTTCGATGACAGCCATACGTCATAGCCCTGACGTTCGACCAAATTAAGACAGACTGAAGCTCGATTAGTGATCTTTTTTGCAAATTAATTGTCTTTTGGTTCGGACGTTTTCGAACCAAACTCACAAAATTGAATTGCATTTCTATCCAAATGGTACCTACCTTACACAAGAAAAATTACGAAGACAGGAACTACTGATGTACATTGTACACATTAGTTTCATTACCATGTTGACAAAGCGATGACGGTGTTTACAATAACAGACATTTGTTAACAAATAGATTGATCTAAATTAGCATCTAAAACCACAATCAGATTTTACTTGCTTTTACTTGCTAGTATGCAAATGTTGATTTATGCTTCAATTCAGTGCGAATATTAGCTTGTCTTTCGTGTGAGGCCGTATGAACTACGATCGTTACGTTTTTGCGAAAAAACAACACAGTATAAATAAATCACACGTCTTTACCACCCAAAGCAATAATTCTTGCACGAAGAGACGGCTTTTTAACATATTTCTTTGTATTTTCACCAGCCCTTGTACGCATGACTGGAGTTAAAATTTATAACAATGTTATTTGGTTTGCGTTACATAAGTTACTTGTCTAATCGGTTTGGTGAAATTGGTGTCAGTTATGTCGTGCGTAGTGTTACCTACTATCAAAGCCAGACAATATGTATACAATATACATGTATTATAGGGGACTTACACACAAGTGTCACGTATTCATCCAATCTGTTATAATAGCTACCGATATTGTGCTAGTTTGAACAACAAATACGGTACACCGGTTGACAGGAGCTGGTCGGATGTGGCAACCGCACGTTTCTCTGATCACTGAATCGATGCACTACATGTCGTGTGTTCACTAGTTTTCCAAGCTATCTAACCAATTGACGTTTGCTGTGTCTTTTAAGTATTTCAGTAGCAACAAATTCACTTTTAATGGCTTCAAACATGTCTTTTTGCGATTTGTTTATGCTAGAATATAATAAATTGTAAGTCAATAGATTAAGGTTAATCTGTATTCTCGTATAATTTTCTATGACTGTGATAGTATGATTTAATGAGTATTAAAATATTTAATTTCTGTTATGCTCGCAATAAACTTACATAATATAGGTAATTGATCTCATGTAGTTACTAAGCTGAGTTTATCAGTACCTTTTTTATGTTTAGATGTACAAAATACAACATTTGTTAATTTTTTTGCATGCCGATGAGGCAGAACGCAGTGTTGGTTATGTACCTATACAATTTATAACCTGTACTCTCGCAATAAAAATATTTCATTTCATTTCTCTCATGCGATTGTGCATTTTCAGGTGTACTTTTTTTTCTACTTCCACTTTCGTGTCTAATTTGTGTGTGTAGAAATACACTACTTATAGCTTTTCATATGAGCGGCATTAGAGGGATGTTCAGTTTAGATTAGACTCTCTTTTCACAATTTTAGCAATGTAAATTCCGCATGTTTATTAATATTACCTTCAATATTTAAGGGTTAGTCACAGGCTTCGCTGTTCCTAACTGGAAATTCGTTTAACGATTTCCTCACTCACCTTGGATACTGAGTTTAATTAAATTAGTAAGAAGATTAAGTTACTGCATAATAATGCTTTCAGCCTACCGAGACGCTGACTCATTTTTCTCTAGGCAATTTATCTTGGGAATCATGAAATAATAAAGGCGTAAATTGTGTAATGCGAAAATGTAGCAGCCATTTTGTTACCTATGATGATATTTAGATGCAAATAATGAAAAAAAAATTGTTTCCGCAATTTTATTTTGACGTACATGCAAGGTCATCAAAGAATTATATCTACAGAATCGAATAAAAAATTTATTTGCACCAACACACTGCAAACAGTCAGCAGTGCACGTGATTCGCTTCCCAATAAGGCATTCTCAGACAAACCGACAGCTAGACGTTCCTAGGCGGGGGGACATCACTTGAATTATGATATAACTGCTCCCATGAATGAACTAACGCGTGGGCATCGGAAATACTTCCCACCACTATTTGATCATATGATCAAGAATAGTCTCCAACATGATTTGTGTGCACGTGAGATTTAAACATTTATTTTGAAGATGCAAGGATGGACTGAATGAATGAAGTTTACTATATCGTAGGTATCTTGTATGTGAAGAGCTTAAAATTGACCCTTTTTTACAGTTTAAGAATATTTGAATAAGTTCGATCAAAAAATGTACAAGCACACCTGCCTGTCCGAAATACCTACACATATGTCATCATCGTCTATCAATTTCCGTACACTTCAGTATGAATCTCTCTGCTGATAACGTATCAGCGAGCTCGCCAGAATATTCCGAGGAGTGCACATTAAAGTTAAAGTTTTTCCACAGATCGCAGCAAAGCAAACTCAATTTCTTTCCTCGTTTAGCTGACGGCTGAGTTTAAAACGTACACAAGTAGATTTGCTCTACGCGTCGTTGTCGTTGGCTTCACAAGTGTTTATTCGCTGTAGCAATTTAGTCGACAATTTGTATCCATTAACGAAGTGAGCAAAGGCTCAATAGGTACTCGTAACTAGGATTTAACGTCTTAGTTCCCACTGAGAGTGGGACGTCGGCTCCCTGCTGGAATGTTTCGAGAAAATTCCGGGACAAATTCCCAAGAAAAGTTTGCCGCGCATCCCCTAAATGGGATATCGATTGCGTTAGATATCTTACACGAAGTTAGTCGATACAGGTCGGTGTTTTGAAATTATTAGCCATGTAAGGTGATAATTTGATATCAGTATTATGAAAGCTTTCTTTCAAATGACACAAAGTTGTGTCAAGACAATAGTAGTATTCTTTAATAGGTATATCATTACAACGTGTGATTTTTAAGTCCTATCTATATTTATATCTATTTATCAGAACTTGACAAGCAACACTGGTAATACATTTGCGAAACGCAACCCACGCTTGTGTACTACCTACACTATAATTTACAGCTTTTGCACAAGATTGCTAACAATGAGCAAAGGAAGCTCAACTAGTAATAAACGGTGGTCTCATAACCTTACTGCGACATGACGCTCATAGTTGTCAGATCGTGACACGGTGAGCATGGCGTGGAGATGTCGTTACAACACGCACAGTGATATCATCATCGCAGCATTTAGCATCTACCGCATCATCGGCTGTTTGCGAATTTAAAACTCCTAGCTTAATTATTCAACTTTATTTAAAGCATAATTTTGCGCCTTTGCCTGATCGATGCACTAAGTACAATTTTTCTGCCACTTTTTGAGGGAGACGAGGTACACACGTACAGCACACATCTACGCTCATGACTAAATTTGTTACGTTCCTACAAACTCATACTAAAACAGAACTGTCACACAAATGCCAAAAACACGCACACAATCAAGAGAGCCTGTGCACTTTGCATTTTGTATCAAATGCCTCTCCTAACCCCAGTTTTGTCGATGACGCTCACTCATCCTCTTTGATACAGATAAGGCATCTAGGCATCCCGATATCTCCGTGTCGGTTTGCCTTTACTTCGAAATCCATCAGCTAGAGTTCCAACTTGCATTTTAATAGCAAATAAGATTTCCATGTTAACGCTCGAATAAGAAAACTCATCTGTAATATGAATGATACGAGTATTCAGATAAAGATAAAGCTACTTTGGAAAGGTTACCGTGAACATTACGAAAACAACACAATTCCCAATTACCATGATTTGATGGTGTAATGTAGGTAAATACATCGTAACAGACCACGTTATCGTGTCTATCCCATGGCCTTGAGCGTTTCGTTTCACGATCACAAGCAAGGCTATCCTTTGTTTAATACACATGACGAATGTGTCTGGCTTTAGCAGACCTACATAACAAACATTTGTAGGTGCTAAATCTTATAGCTTATAATATAAAGAACTGAATAAACTAGAATAGTGCTAACACTTTACCACTAGCACTACATCTATGTAGCTATTGTAGCTCGCGTTATCTATTTTGTCAACAGCCGTCCTGTTGTAAGAAAATATTTTTATTGGGTCTATCTACACTGGGCGCCTACTCACAGGAAAAGATTGATGTCACTTTGGTACCGTTTTAAAAATATATCCATCCCAAGAGAGTTCACCTACACTATTATTACAGTAGTGATCTACAGACAACGTGCCGAATTTGCACTACATAAATTTTCGCCCGTGCTCACGAAATGTGATTGCAAATCTCATACTGGGCGTATATATTTTGCGTAGAATTTGACGAATTAGAGAACAATATACAGGCTATATACAGGCATCATACTTAGAGACGACCATGCAGTCACATTTCGCAATCTTAAAAGAAAATTCTTTAGTTATTTGATCATGACAAGGTGCCACACGAAATGTACTATAATTGTAAATTGTAAGTATTGTATTATAAGGATAATAGTTAAGTCTGTTTCTGTAACATTTTTATTTGTGGCAATAAATTATCTTTTATCTTTTATCTTTATCTTTATGAGATGACGACCATTGAACAAGTCATCACGGAAATCCAATCTCGAAGATTTTTCAGATTTGACGAATGTTTTAAGTTGTGCAGTTTAAGCAGAGCCCTGCTTCTAAGCAAAATGTACTCAGTATGGGGTCATTTTATATTGGTCTTTGACATACTGTACAGACAGACATAAAAATGTAAGATCTTCATATTTATTTCATTGATTGTGCTGTAAGAGCTACTTGCATACCAAATTTCAAGCTTCTAGCACAGCTGGAAGTACCCAACAGGTTTTGATTTCACTTAAATTTATATGGAAACAGCTCTTTTAATGACTGTATCTTTTGATTGCGTTGACTTAGAAGTTTGATTTTTTCACAGCTTCAAGGGACTGCAGATATGAGTATTCGATATTATTTTAAGCTTGCCACCTCCTCGCGTTCTTGAGAAAAATGGTCTTGACAGACAGACGAACAACAAAGTGATCCTATAAGGGTTCCGCTGCGGAACCCTAAAAAAGATAAAACCGTCAATCGATATCGACTTGACATGTTGACAGATGCCACGCAAATGATAGCCGGATAAATTCACACCTTTGAATGCCTTGATAACGTGAGAACACGGTTGATAATAAAGTTCGTACGGACTGAGAAGTTGATTGCTTGAAACGAACCAAATATACTCGTATGTGATGGGCTTAAAAAAAATATTTATGCAAATAGACTAAATAAGACTGTCTTTTATATTCGGCCCAATATTTATTTACTTAGGTACTTGTGGTAGGCATAAACAAAAAAGCGGTTTTAGCCTAGTGGTTTGACCTATGGCCTCTCAAGCAGAGGGAGAGGATTCGGGCCCAGGCACGCATCCACCGCATCTTTGACTTCTTCGGAATTTATGTGCGAATTTACATTTCTAATTTATCATTAGTTTTTCTGTGAAAGAAAACATCGTGAGGAATCCTGCATACTCCTGCAAAGCAATGGTGTCAGTGAAGTTCCCAATTCGCACGGGCCCGCGTGGGAACTATAGGCCAAGCCCTCCCATTGTGGGAGGGCTGTGCCCAGCAGTGGGACGAAGGCTGATGTTGATGATAGAAATACATATAAAATACATGGGAATACATTATGTTCATACAAATTGTAATGTACCTACTAGTTACAAACGATCATTCGTTGTCCCTTCATCATCATCATCATCAGCCTATTTACGTCCCACTGCTGGGCACAGGCCTCCTCTCAGAATCCTCTCAGGGCTATATGGGCCCAGAGCGGATTGGGAACTTCACACACATCATTGAATTGCTTCGCAGGTGTGTGCGAAAAGCTCATGATAAATTACAAATGCAATTTCGCACATAAATTCCGAAAAACTCAGAGGTGCGAGCCAGGGTTTGAACCCTCGACCCTCTGCTTCAGAGGCGGTAGGTCAAACCACTAGGCTATCACGGCTTATCGTTGTCCCTTGTTGGGTTCTTATCTCGCTTGCCCAGAAGTAGGCTTAGACATCCTTTGTTAATATCTAGGGAGGCCCATTAACGGCCTGTGCCTGGTCAGGCTTGACTCATATATTATGCCTACTTCATCTTAGAATCTAAAAGCCATACTAATGTTCAATAATTTCTAGTTAACTGTGTAGTAATCGATTTTTGGAGCGCTTCCAAATTTTTCTAACAATATTCTTGCGGCTGGCACTAGTTATCACTGAATGATATTTGATTCTGAGAAGAAAATTAATTCTAATTATAGATTAGGTCTCCGATGTAGCGACACGAATGTTTGTTTTTTCAGCTTCAGCTGTCTCTGAGATAATAAATCTTTTAACGGATCACCCTTGCGAATGAAGTGACCTTAAGATTACGATGGCGGCAGTTAAAGTAACCTTAAGATAGTCTTGCGAGTTTTTTTCTAGAAACAGCGCATTGGTTTATTGGTAATACTTATCGCTCACGTTCAGTGAGTTAATATTCAAACCAGCAGTCGGCAACTGAAGGTCGTCACTGTAATACGTCACGTTTCGGACATTAACCGATACGCTCCGTGATTCACTCACAAGCCGAGCTCCCCCTTTAAACGACAATTCTTTATACTCACATCAGCAGGCTTATTGTCTAACTTACTCAGAATCGGCATCGGCTTGCCGAACGAAAAGGATCGTCATTCCGATGCCGTTAAACATGTGCCAAGATCATTCGATCAACTGACTTCAAAAATGCGTCGGCATCGCTTTCGATCATGACCTTACGCGATACAATTTGTTTCATATTCAAAGCGAGCTCGGCTTGGAACTGTCAAAATGAAGGTGATTGTGATTCTGAGCGAGTTAGACAATAAGGCCGCAGTCTCAAAGTATTTACGACGCGTTGAAATGTTCACTACGGATTGAGAGAGTGGGTACATTTTCATTCAGTTTTACCGATTCACCAATATTTATTGCCAATTGAACATGTATCCAGTGGAAAGTTTCAGATTTTTTTGAGTAATTCTACACTGCGTTTATTTTAACACTAGAAATTTAACCGTCAAATATGCACACGTTTTTAAGAAAAACAAAGACACTGTTTAAAATTGTGTAAACTTGTACGAAGAAAACACAACAGCTAACGCTAATAAATGTTATTAGATAGAGTATATAGACTATTTTAAAGATTTTAAACGACAGTTGATTTATCTAAGAAATTCTAAAATTTAAGGCCAACATCAAGCAAGGAGAACTGTTTACTTTTCGCATTCCAAGGCGCTTTGATCATTCCGCCGGCAAATAATCCAATTTGACGGACAACGGTTCCATTCATTTTCGCACTAAGACGACGTATAAAAAGCAGACAAATTTTTACTTAAGGTGATGAAAGTATTTCGCGTGGGAACTATAGTCCAAGCCCTCTTATTTTGAGGGAAGGCCTGTACCTGGCAGCGGAACGTAAAAAAAGGCTGATGACGATGATGAATATTGAATTGTCAAACACGACTAACCAAATCGGAAAACAATTATTTTACGGGATTTAGGTATTTCAACCGGGTCTTTTCAGCGCAAAGTTGCTCAATCTTTTCGGATGAGCGCTGAAACCGATTCTTTTAACCCTTTTAAGCCGATCGTTTAAGGCAATATAAAACGGAAGATTCATCCAGTGATCCGAATAAGCTGTTAAGTACCGTCTAACTAGACGAGAGGCGAAGTATCAGCTAGTTGCTAACTAATTTACGCCAGCCCGCGCGGCGGGCCAGGCGCGAACCCGTGATCGCTACTCGTTCGCTCAATTATAACTTTGCCCCCGCATTACATTTACACCCTCATTATTAGTAAAGACTTTAATCAAAACCCCCAAATTAAGTGGGGCAACCGCTTATTTTATAACCGAGACTCCTTAAAAGCTTTACGCGTCATTTAACTCGATATTGTTAAAACTTCTACGCCCTCGTAGTTCGGATTATTAATAGCGAATGTAAGGTTACTTGTTACATCCATTTTCTCGTCACGTACCTACGTGTTTCTTTCTCCCGCGATGATTCAGGAATGTGTGATTTATCGATGGATGTCCAAACCTCCTGTATATCCATAATAATCTATCATAATGACGAGCTCGTGTAGCAAATAACGGATGAAGACGTCGCGGAAACGTATCGATATTATTTGTGATTATTGCCGTAATACGTTGCCTACATAAAGAAATCAGGTCCCTATTTCACCAACTTTACAATTGTCAGTTTTCAATGACAGTTCGGTGTCAACTGCTGTCTTGAAGAGCTTTTGTTTTAGCGCGCTTCATATTGTCAAAGAAATGTAGTTCGAATTATCATATAAAACTGACAGTTATAAAAATAGGGGCCAGGTATTAAAAAAAAACTTTTTTTTTAACTTTTCTACATAAATAATAATAATAATACACATACATACTTAGATGGAATCTCTTGGTAACTTAGGTACTTTTAAGAACGGAAACTTTTGATTTTCATGACAAGTTTCCTAATCGAGGCACCCATATTTTCAAACTTTTGAAATACTAAGTTGGCGAGTGTTCTTTCGCGTTGATGCTTATATTATGCAAATGTAGTTTATTAGGTATACCTATTGTATCCATGGTGTGAGGTAAGTTTATCCGAGCACGTGCTATACCTACGTCTTTCAATACTTAATGGATTCAGTGAATCTGAAGACTGATATTGATATCATAATACCTAATAATAGGTTAATAATAAATGTAGTATAGTTAATTGCTTGAATATATAGTATTACATAGGTGCAGCTGAATATATATAATTACGTCATAACACGGCCTTGGGATAGAGTCGTAGACAGAGCTGAACTGACGCATGGCATTTTGTAAACCACTAATTTTATTACTTCTCGAATATTTACTTATAAAACGAGTTTATTTCCAGTACATATCATAGACCAATACTTCGATTTCATATAATAATCAATCTGCAACGTGTATTTGTTGTATAGTTTGTCTTTTTACACACCATCCGTTATATGAACTACTGTAATGGCAGCAGATACAGGCCATTTATAAACAGGTGTTGTAAAATTTTACTTTCCAGTAAAGAACGTTTCAGTGAAACATCGTAAGCAGGTAAGCAACCACGTGTAAGACTTTTTGTGGACACGAAACTGTTTGATCCTATTAGTGCCGCGACAAAGCCAATATAGTCACGTCGATCTCACAAGCAAGTAGGGATTATGTGTAAGAGCTCACTAATTACACAGATAACCTCTATAACGATCCGACGATCCTAACCAAACAATCCAAGACAGTGTGTCATCCATTGAACAAGCTCTGCCTAAAGCCCAGCTCAACCTTCCAATTGATAAACTTGAAAGGCTGATTGTTAATTATAAATTCATTTCAAATCAAAACTTATCTTTGGAGCCGGAATAATCTTTGCGAAATTCGATACAGTTGAATCGAGTCAAAAAATCGACTTGTACTTCGTTGAGGAAATCGTAATGTGTACTGGGACTAGAACGCATGGGCAGCGCCCACTTATGCAACCTGAATGCGGGCTCGCGAGCATGTGAAAGAGCCCCTATAATACCTATTCAGGACTCGGAATAAAATTAATAGAGGAGGCTAAGTACTTTCTGCAGTATTCCATGTGGGATAAAATGGTAATGCGTCAAAAAAAAAGGATTGTGACCCAGCTTTTTTATTTCACTCGCACGAGTAATGACGGTTCTATAAAAATATCTCAGGTTTGCCCCTGATTTTATGTTTGAAACTCTGATATGTGAGAAAAACAATGTCTTTAATGCTGGGACAATTACCGCAGTTGCCAGCAACCATTCACTCATATTAACATCTTTGACTTGAGTAATGAAACGAACTACCTCTGTTCTACTTCCAACCTTATAAAGTCATCAAATATCGGCGCTCCATGCTTTATCGTAGTAACATGTGCACCTTAAATCTAGTCGCAACATCCAGTCTTGCCCCAGGGGATTGCCTCTAACCAAATCCTGTAGAGCGTATTCAGAGAACTATGCTATGCGAATAAATGCGATCTGAATGTATTATCGAGCGCATTACGCGCGTCTCGCTTGAGGCGCGTATCTCGGGAGGAATGGAGAGACAGTTGCACACTTTTTAAACTTCATCCGGCTACAAAGACGGTAGTACGGTTTCCTTTGTACGTTTACTAACAGTCGGCTCTGCTGCATCTGAAGTACGTTTTCGTCATATCGATTTTGTTAACGGTTAAGACAGCAATATCACTTTCTTACAGACTAAAGAAATTCTTTGAAATGCAACCGATTTTTGTCCCAACATAAAAAACAAATCTTTAGCTTTAAATCCATGACTGTAAAGAAGCCCGTTGAATTGGTATTCACAATGCACGCTGAAATGTTGTCGCCAAATAGAACTTGCAGCTCACCAATCAAGGTAAGAACAATAACTTTGCCTCGCTTCTTCCATAGAGTAAATGTCAAAATACGAAGTATGAAACGGGGCACACTTAGTTAACTCGCACTAGGGCGGGACGCGGGGTGTAATTAATTACTCCTGTCAGTGACAAGCGAAGGCAGTTAAGTACATAACGTTTCATAATAAATAAGTTACCTAAGTTAAATAAATCAAGCGCACGATGAAAATTGATAGGGAGGTGCAGATTGAAGAGCTAATTACTGGTTTGATTTAACGCCACGGAATAAAACGGTACCCAAAAGTACAATACAATACAATACAAAAGTCTTCATTGAACACCACGTAACAAAGAAAACAAAAAAGATACTTACAGAGAAAATTATCGGTAACAATAGGCGCCCATATCGCTACACGGCTATCTCTAACAGGCAACCATAATATAGCTAAATCTCATTCATTTTAGGTAAAATTCATTAAGTACTTACTTTATGCATAACAATGAAGATAATTACAATTCCTCACTTTTAATACCATGGTTATAATGTTGTTATAATAAATATTAATAAGTTACAAGCGTTCATACATTTTGGTTGTGACCTTAATTTGAAAGACAGTGGCAACGAGCACAAGACAACAGTCTCAGACGAATAGATAACCCAACTTGGTGTCGACTTAAAACTTTACGCATATATTTTTATTTTTAGCGGATAACACTAAGCAGGTCAAGGCAAGCAAGGCCATATTGTCCCAACAGATACGGAATCTACTTCACAGCGATCCTAAGCAAACACAATTAATCACCGCAGTTGTGTATACTCGCTGTTTGCCGTGCATAGAGGATTAAATGCATAATTCGATACCATTGATCGGACCCATGATATTGGCCGTTTCATTCATTTTATAGAGAGCGAAAATTTTGATGCCGTTTCCAAGGCAGATAGAACTAAGAATCGTTGAAACAAGGACGATGAAACCAAAAGTGCCAGAGTCTATAATAATGTCGAGTTAGTTTAGAATAATAAGCCTTCTGTAGCCGATTTCACTATAGGTCTCTGTGCGAATAATTTCGCATGACATTTATACTTCTGCTTAATACAATCTAATGCTCTCTAAGAAAAAGCTAATGTAAGGAACGCTACATTAATAACTTGAAACGCGACATGTATAGACATTGGTATTAGCAGTCTTCTTGGTTCATCGTCCTTGATTGAAGCAAAGAATTCCATGGTTATAATTGCTTCAAAAAGTAAAAAGAACACGCGGTCGGGCTCTGACAACCCTTTTGCTTTTTATAAAAAATACCTGGCAACAATTAAAATCTGCATTTCACCGCTTGAAGCTGAGTTGGGATGGTGCAGAGGCGTAAACGGTCGATGTACCTACTTCGAGCGACTCATTGTGACATCGCAGATTAAATTAGTTACGGCATACCTTAATACCTGGCTTCCGTTGTCAAGACGATCATAAAAGTGATATGGAAATAAATACAACAATGCCTCAAATAAACGGTTAAAACATTTATCTCGACCGAATAACAGCTGTATCCACATCAAGGTGTTTACATTAGTTCTAAAGTTCCGACGACTCGCACTCAGCGCGTACGCATTCAAATTAAAAGAAATCGCGATACATGTGCCGCATCCGCGTTAATCGATGACATCACGAAATAAATCTGTCCGTCTACTTCTGTCGGATCGGATAGCGGGTCGCCCGGATCCGGCAGTTAAGCTCTATCGAAACTACTATTTTTATTACAGTCAGAAATAACATTCGACCGATTTTTAAATGAGGAAACAAGTTATTCCCCCTTGAAGAACCAGTGTGATCTTATGGGAACACGTAACATTCAACATTCTGAATCGTAAATAAAAGATTACATGAATTTGTTTCTATGGAAACTTCTTGACAAATATCGGAAGAGATTAGGCCTGTAAATTGAATAAAAAAGCGATATCACTGCTTGTAATATACTTGTAGACATGAAGAGAAATATTTATCTGACCCTCGTGTCGTGAGTCCCGTGGCGAACGGTCATCAATTCAACTATCATCGCGATAGTATTCTGTTTTATAGCACATCCGGGGTGTCCATTTTCAACAAGTGTCAGTTTTATGTTCGGGAGAAGTTCCAAAAAACGCCGGAGAGGTATTGGGCGCACGTGTGACCAACAAAATTCGTTCGTAGCTAGATTTGGCAATCTCTTTTCCCAAAAAAGTACTGTGGCTAGAGCTACGTATCTGGATTGTCATTGAAATAATCCGATGTACTCCAATGCTGGCTTTTGAGTTCATCCTTATTTTAAATAGTTTGCAACCTCACGCAAACAGCTCCTGACATTTGACCTAGCCTGTGAGTGGATGTTGCTTCACAGTTGAATAGCTTTACCTAGCGATTCTCATCATGAGCCGTTGCAATCGCTACCTTGCATAATTGTTTGTTGTTGAATCCTGAATAGCAAGGTATAATTTCTGGCTTAATTATGCATATTCTTTTGTCGTGACAATTCTGACCTATTTACTTGTTTAGTAAATGCTTGTTTGGACACGAGTTGCGTCAATTTATTTAGTCTACATGACGGTTCTCCCATACAGGTACGTCGTCACGTCGTTCTTGATTGTTTTTAAGCTGTTGATTACTTACGCATGTCATGTATTTCTACAGATATTAGTATTTGTATAATAAGCATGAAAGCGTAGGTAAAGCTGAAATACGTGTACGAAATATTCAGTTCATTTTTAATAAAATTCGGTACAAAATTTTAAATCTAACAGTAATGCAATTTGCAGATAATCTACAGATAGACACATATTTGTTACTGGAAAAGTAGAAGTGCATGACCTAGAAAGAAGTTCTAAAGAAAGATGTGTTGTTTCGACCAAAATCTTTACTTTTCTTAACTTCAACATTGCAGGGCAATGGCTACCCCGAAAGTGGCAAGATGTGAAACAGATAGCGACGGAGGGAATGTAATATCAAGATGTAGCCACGAGGGGGAAGGACTTGTTCAAAAATTAGAGGCAACTTGTCGGTACCTAATCGTCCGTTTGTAGGTGAACAGTAGGCCACAGAATTCTCTCAACACTAAACCTTGAGTCAACACGTCTGTTTGCTTTTAACTTCATCCGAACGGCACTTCTTAGATGCTGTCACAATAATAAATATTATTGTTATTTTAACACATCGTTCATTAACACAGTGCTGGGTCTTAAGGATAATAAAAGGTGATTAGTGCTCGCATCATCATACGGGTCAGATTACACGCAAGGCTCAGCCCATTGCCCATTGTCCTGATTATCATTTCGCAGAAATCTTATGGCGAGTAAATTATAGCTAAAGTCGCTTCCTGACTTGTCACTGCGGTATCGGTAATTTGGTATGCTCAGTAAGCTTGTAAGATCTGTATAGTTTCTTTACTGAACGCCTATATTCCAACAAGCACTGGCTGACTTGCGGAGCATGCGTGCAGTACTGCCCCGCTTCCGTGCATATCTCGTGAGTCAGTAAGTGTTCATTGAAAATATATGCGTTCAGAGCATCTAGTGTAATTTTGAACACAAGAAAACGTCTAGACTACTTTGAACCAATCGGCAGCACCCCTCTAGCAGCACTATTGGCAATGTACTGAGCGCCTAGTGCAATCGCCGACCAGACCAAGAAATACGTATCGATCGCGTTCACGTTTAACAATTCTCATACTATTTGACACTTTAACGCAAACGCGATCGAGACGTACTTTGTGCTTTTTGATTATACTAAGGGCACTGAATATAATCTGTACAGAGCTCAAGCTTACCGAGCGTACCGATACCGAGTTGATACCGCACCGTCAAATCAGGAAGCAGTCTATTAGGTACAGAGGGTCTTTTGAATAACCTCGGGTCATTGTACGATTATAAAAATAGCTGTTATATCTTGCAAAGGTGGTAATGTTGATTTAAACGCTGGTGATCCAAACTGTAAACACGAGGTTGCGGAAAGGTTGGAAACGCCAGATATTTCAAATCCGAATATATACAGAATACATAAGTCAACGAGTATCTTCAAATATAATTTGAAAGTCAAACTGTATTGGTACCTTTTCTTGGTTTCCGTTTGGCAAAGTTTTGTAGTAAACGACAAAAATTAGAAATTTTAAGACGAATCCTGTTCAATCACAGTTTCAATGCGAGATTAGTCATCTGGCATTTAATTAAATTTTATAATATGCGATGTCGCAATTATTTCGATTTGGCCTACATTAAATTTGATTTTGATGTTATCGATGAAAAGCTATGTAAAGGCCCCCCGAGTACGAATATTCGAATCCTACGCAACGTAATCGAGTAGTAACATCATCATAATCGCCATCTGAAAAAATTATATTGAATTTTAGTACCTACCAAATACGCTCAAGGAAGCCGCTGTTCCAAACAACATAAAAAAAATCTCGATAACGTTACTACCCACTCTACTCTATTACTTAAGTTACGTAGGATTCGAATATCGTACTATGTACCACCGGCAAGTAAACATGAATTCTCAGTAAACTCTTGAACTTAATGACTTCCCCACTCCGTCTGACTTCTGCCGATAACCTCGAATGTTTTTTTACGAGATTGACCATGACAACTCCAGTAGCTGTGGTGCTTGAGGTCGTATGAGAAGCTTTAGAACGTCCTTATATAACTTTGTTTCTTTTTGCATTGTTATTGCAAAAGTTTCAGTACCTTTGACTTGAGTTCCAGTTGTTACGTATACCGGGTGTCAAATAATGAACCGTATTTCAACACGTGATTAAGCAAGTGTAGGTGAATACCCCAGTGAAGTTTTTCTTACAGCAATAAATAAAATAATCAACCCAACTATTGTGTTGAACTAAAAAAAAAGTGGCCAAGTGTAGAAATTTGTAGACTTATGTAAATTAGTTCGTCTATCACGGGCATTAAGTCTCCCGCTTTGTCGGATGTTTTAAATGTCCAGTGTTAGTAGAGCCCTACCCCTAAGCAAAATGTTCCCATCTGGAGTCAATTTATATTGGTCTCTGACATCAACAGACAGGCAACAAAATATGCGATTTTTAGATTTATCTGATTGTTTGTGCTATGAGAGCAATCTTTAAAGTAAATTTTAAATTTTAAAGTAGACAACAACCAGAAGTACTCGTAGGTACGAAGATTTTGATTCCACGGCTATTTGTACGTAAACACCTTTTTTAATGACTTCTCCCTTTGATTGCGTTGGCTATGAAGTTTTATATTTTTACAGCTTCTAGAGATTGCATACAACAGACAGACGAATCAGAAAAACAATGTTGTGAAACGGAGAAAAGAAAAAGTAGCAATAAATTAGTATTCTGAATCCTCGCAAATTGTTAGTCGAAGGGTGTTTAAAGACGTGGTTTGGTTCAGTTGCAAGCAGGCTTGTAGGTATATGGATGAGATAAGTAAGTAAGTAAGTAAGTGAACACTTTATTGTACTAAAAAAAAGCATAAAAACACAAGTTACAACAATCAAATTTGAGTACAAAGGCGGACTTTTGAGATTTTGGTGAAGGTAGTTTCCCTCTGTGTTCATTGTATCCCCCTGTTACACTAGATAAGAAAAATTGCGTAAATTCCATTATGGTTGCATTACATTGCGGTGTTCGGTCGATTGCTTCTACGTCGTTCGCTTCACGGACCTTCAATGTAAATTTAGGGTTAGCTTAGCTCACGAAGAAATTGCGGTCGCAGGTCTGCTGCCATACTTCTAGTCATTATTGGCCTGTAGTTGAAAACTATCTACACTACTCTATTAATGCTTACCTTCGTTTATCTTCACCTTTGTTCTTAAGATGAGAATTGTAGCTAGGTACGTCTTTATCGAGCTGTGCTGTGACTGCAAATTTTATCACTTGTCATCGGACACCAAAGATCGTAGAAAATGTTATTTAAATTAAATTTCATTGGTGCTCTGATTACAGTGATTTCAGAAATTTAAGAAAAAAAAACTTGCACGCATCTAAAGTACCTACCTATAGTGTCTGACATCCGGTTCACAAGACGGCACATTATTTAGTAGGGATCACCGCGTGTACAATACAAGAAGGGGGCTCAATGCGTCCCCCTCCAAAGAGACCCAATAATCGACTCTTGCGCATTCAAGGTCAGCGCTCAAGCACCAAGCAGCGCCTTATACAACTTACTAAGTATAATAATAATAAGAATAAGAGACGCTTCTAACTTTTACTTAAATTTATATCTAAACTACTGTTTTATTACCACGCCAGGGTTGCACGTGGTAGATAAAATAGGTAGGTAGGTACCTATCTATTTTATCTACCTATTTTACCTACCTAGGTACTTACCAAAAAAATATGTGCGAAAAACAAGTCTTAAAATAATTCGCCTGTCCGCTCAAATCAGGCTTAGGTAGGTACCTATTTAATGTTCATGAAACCTTGAGGAGTTTGATCAACTTTGTTATCTAAACTCGACCGTAATAAAAATATACTTAATATCAAACATTGATTAATATTACCTTACACTACCTGAAATTAGCCAAGCCATGCTTAAGCAGATAAGGCGAAACCACACAAATGGCGGCTATACATACATGTGTACGAGGTGCGTGTATGTATGTATAGGTCGCCGAGGTTACCCATTAGCTTACTTAATTAGTAGCGAACTCATGCAATAACCCTACATTACAAATCATCTACGTAGAAGAACAGAATAAATCCTAAAGCAGAGATAGGTCTTCATTCGCTCATTAATATTTATTTATTATTCAAAACTTTTATTCCGCAGGTATAATTTACCTGTATAAGAAGCATGCAAACAACAAGTAGAGTCGAATGTCTTGAGGCGTCTCAAACTGTACGTGTTAGAAAGAGACGGCGTCGCGGCATGCTCGTGGTGACGTCATGCCATAGACCCATCCAAAGACTAAGCAACTGGTTGCTGGTTGGCCAACAAAAAATAAACATGAGGTCTGCGACGGCGCGCCGGCCCGCCGCGAACGAGAACCAAACGATGCATTTTACAAGACACTTTTTAAGCACACACCTGCACCACGCAGTTACATCATTCACACCCGCATCTACTCACCTTTGTAAAGAAGTCCAGTGCGCGCGCAGGCAAACACCGATTCCCACAGGTGAAGGATGAACGTTAAATCTCGAATTTCAAATTTATTGTGCCGACTATTGTCGCGCGCCGGCACCGACGCACTCGTGCGCTGCCTGTTAGCGACGCACCACGACACTTACACTAACCACACGGCCACGCGGTTTGTTTATAAAATTATGAGCCTCTATTATTAATTTTAGAGGCCCGGACTGCGCATGCCTGTGCAACACGCGCCGGGTTCGAATAAGGTTATGTTGTAAGTTGTAAGCACCTTCCGCACTTTGCCGGCACACGCACTTCGCACTACTTTCCAGGCAAAGTCGTGGTGGAACAAATCCGTGCGAACTTTTCTTCAAAGTAACACTGAACTCGGCCGAACACTTATTTTATCGTTCCCACGAGAACTCTTTACATACTACGCTGGTCAATCTTGTAATTCGGTAAACTTTACACTATCACACTTCTCCGACGATCCGCCGGCTTTACCTGCCGTAAGTGAAGGCCGTGTGCGTATATAAACACTTTTCAAACTCGGGAACCGGTATTAATTCGGTTCCGCACGTGACACTGTCAAAATAAAATGCCGGTAAACACTTCAGCACTCGTAACTCACTCACAGACAGCGATACATTTCATGTTTCCAACGCCTTGAGGTTCAAGCGACAAATTAAACGAATAGAAAAGAAAATAAATGAAGAATACTAAAGTTGTCGGCTGCAAAGCCGAGCGTCCGACACTCCTGCTGAGCGCTGTACTAAACGCGAGAGGCCGCGCGACCCGCCGCGCCCCGCCAGCCGCTGCCGCCCCGCGCGCGCCCTGCGACCCGCGCCCGCAACACCGTATGAAAAAAATGTATAAGTAACGTTGAAAAATCTCGAGAGCTCAGAGGGGTGGATCAGAGATCACAGCGGCCTGTGGTGGTCCTGCAAGTCGTCCGTTTGTCCTCGCCGTGTTTGTTTAGGAAGTTCCAGGCGACGCGGCCGGCGGGGCCGGAGGCGGCGGGGCATTCAATTAACTGCCAACACGTGTGTGATGCACTCCCCCACTAAATCGAGCCTCCACGCTCATCGTGATTCAATGATCAGTGGACATCGACCATAACTCCCATTTACATTATCGATCCCGTACTATGTTGACAATTTTATTCCATTATTAAGGACCTCGCAGTCATGGTAATTTTTTTCACGATTGAACTGTTTTGACTACAATTTACATCGTACAATGAATACATACAGGATTGGATCTTTAAGGAAACAACAGCACGAAACACATTTTAAATTACCACGTTAACAACTGTACCAAAAGTCTACAGGTACAAATAATATTTTTAAGTGTAAGAAAACAAGCCAAGTTTGAAAAATTATGCAGTTTAGGTAACTGACTGAAGGTGACTCGAAGGCAATTGTGGACCTTTTAACTACCTGCCTGTGATTCTAAGGTTCATCCCAAAACGAGATACAATTTTACATGTGTACACAATTTATTTTGAATTTAACAAAACTCAACATAAATATTGATTAGATTAATTTCTTCCTCATTTAAAATAACGTTACATTTCAAATGTCTAAAATCGTCAAAGAAAACAAAAACATGTACAATTAAAAATAAAAGCAAGATAGGTACATACAGTAAAATAAAATCACAGACATCACAGACCCCATGTAAGCAGCTGTCAAGCGTACCGATTTTTATTTGTGTACAACACAGCCTGTAGCCAGATGCAAATTGGTCAATTCTGTAGCCAATTTACCCGATAAAAAATAGAAGCATTCGTCGTCTCTAGGTAGTCATTCAAATAAAGTGTCACTGAATGAGATCGGGTAATAGTTGTCTTCAAAGGCGCTCCCTCACACATTCAAATACTGACGCACACTACAGATCAAAAAAACAGTACGACTCTTGAAATCGGAGCATACAGTTGTCTCTTTTTAACCGACTTCAAAAAAGGAGGAGGTTCTACGTTCCACTGTATGTATTTTTTTTTATGTACGTTCAACGATTACTCCGTCAATTGTAAACCGATTTTCAAATATTTTTTTTATTTGAAAGGGTATACTCCTGAGGTGGTCCCATTGTCACCAAGTCATGATCTGATGATGGGATCCCAGGGAAATCGAGGGCAACCCTCAAATTTTATAGGCACGTACTATGTGTTTCATATATATTCTAAGGCTATTCAAGTATTTGCGTCTGGTAGTCATCATCTCATGATGATGAGCTGATGATGGAAGGTACTACTCCTTAGCGGTTAGGAGTTGGAGGATAATTCTGAAAATGTTAAATAATTATTCGAAAGGGTATACTCCTGAGGTGGTCCCACTGTCACCAAGTCATGATCTGATGATGGGATCTCAGGGAAATCGAGGGCAACCCTCAAATTTTATAGGCACGTATCATGTGTTTCATATATTTTCTAAGGCTATTCAAGTATTTGCGTCCGGTAGTCATCATCTTATGTTGATGAGCTGATGATGGAAGGTACAACTCCTTAACGGTTTGGAGTTGGAGGATAATTCTGAAAATGTTAAATCAACGTAAAATTGTGAAATAAAAACCTTTTAACAAAAAAGTAAAACCGCCTTCAAAAAAAACCTTAGAAAAAAAACGTAAAATAATCCTTTAAATACAATAAAATCAAATGCGTTTATTTCGGACAACAGAAACTAAAGCCTAAAGTTTTATGGCCTAGCACTAAGCAGCAGATATATGAAGTCGGTGCTTCATTCAAAGAATATTCCGCTCGCACCGCACCGACTTCATATTTCTGCTGCTTAGTGCTAGGCCATAAAACTTTAGGCTTTAGTTTCTGTTGTCCGAAATAAACGCATTTTATTTTATTTTATTTATTCTAAAGTTTCTTTTTAACAAAGGGCATTAGTTACATGAGCGAAGGGTATAACTATACGGCCATGAGTTTACCTTCCATCTATTGACTTCATTAATCTGAGAATAAAATGTATTTATACCTACGTGCTAAGTACTTGTTTTGTCAATGTCCTTGACCTTGTCTAACAAAAAAGGTCTCATAGTAACCACACGTGGGTATTATTAAACAGAAACTATTACCCCACGGAGAGCCCGACCGGGGTTGCGGGTGACCAATTTTTAATTTCGAGTCCGAGGCCAATATAACAGCCGTGGAGCTTAAAAGCTGCCATCAAAGTAATATCGTACAGCGGTTTACTGTTTCGTCACAAAATATCTAAAAGTACCGCTTATTATTATTATTAAGGTTACCTATCGTTTGTGCATTTTCTCGGTTCACCTTTTTTACTGTAAATATTTCAGAGTGCCTAGTGTAATCGCCGACCAGGCCAAGAAACACGTCTCGATCGCGTTCGCGTTTAACAATTCTCATACTATATGACACTTTAACGCAAACGCGATCGAGACGTATTTTGTGCTTTTTGATTACACTAAGGGCATAGTGCACTTAGTGTAATGAAAAAGCACAAAATACGTCACGATCGCGTTTGCGTTAAATTGTCAATTATTATGGGAATTGTTTAACGCGAACGCGATCGAGACGTATTTCTTGGCGTGGTCGGCGATTACACTAGGCGCTCAGAGCGTCTAGTGTAATCGCTTCCTATCTCGATACAGTTCTCTGTCCATACACGTGGTAACAAAGCATGTTACTAAAATGCCAAAAAATATGGCAAATGACTAAACCATTGCATTAATTAATGACAAATGCACAAGTTAACAAAAACAAATGAACAAGCCTAAGAGGTCAAGTTAAACGCAGATAAGTAACACTCGCAGACTCAAGCAATTTCATGTATTTAAAAGGCAGATGTTCCTGGTCGCCAACCGGTTTGACTAGAAAACGCAGCGTACATGTAAATGTTATTTAGTTAACGTGTTACCTCAAAACACTGGAGCCGATAGCGGTATCATAAGACGGGGCAACGGTACTCCAATATATACTTTGCAGCTAGCTACATTTGTATGTATGTATAACAACACAGTAAAGTCCGGTGTCCAGAAAGTTAATCGGTATTACTAATATCGATAGTTATGTTGCATTTTGCCGTTGCAAATGAATATTCGACGCTGTAGGTCTAGCACAACTCACAGTGCGACTTCTATCTCGCGCGAGAACAACTGCCCGTCCTTTTTTGTCACTCAGCATGCAACGGGACGGGTAATATAATCTCGAGCAACAAACAAACTCGCGGCCAGTCGTGCTTACCCTACTGACTTGTTTCGTTCATTAAATAACAGTATTATCATCATGAAGTGGTTCGTGGCTATAAAGAGGTGTTCATCATCATCATCATCATCATCAAGACGTCCACTGCAGGATACAGGCGTCCCCCATGGCTCTCCACTCAGACCGGTCTTGTGCCTTCCTCATCCACCGCGGTTCCGCGATCTTCACCAGGTCTTCTTGTTGGAGACCTACCGACAGCTCGTCTCCCGGTCCGCGGACGCCATTCGAGCACCTTCTGACCCCATCGGCCATCAGTCCTGCACGCAATGTGCCCCGCCCACTGCCACTTAAGTTTCGCGATTCTTCAAAGAGGCGCTACGCATAATAACATTAACGTACATTATCATGATACTCGGGACTTAATTGCGTAAAAACATATATTTAAATTTGAATTTAAATACCTCGACGTTTTGGACGCGACGTTGCGTCCATGGTCTCGAAGGGACTGAGGGGAAGTGCGGGTAGTTCGAGGAACCCGTGCAGCTAGACGTTGATACCCGCCTCTTCAGTCCCTTCGAGACCATGGACGCAACATCGCGTCCGAAACGTCGAGGTATTTAAATTCAAATTTATATACATGTTTTTACGCGATTAAGTCCCGAGTATCATGATAATGTGTGAAAATCGCGAAAGTTTAAATAAATACATTAACGTAGATATTAATTAAACGCCAACCAACTTAACGCGGTCGCACTATCTGGTATGTATAGTTAAAGTGAGAAAAGCTTTTCTCTGTCAAAATGTTTATGACATTGTCCTATGATTGATTTTTGCCTGGCCCGTGGGAAGTATTTCTACTATCTCTATACCTACACATTGCTTACATCGGTGTGGCTCAATGAGGACTATTGCGAGTCAAAAATCCGCTAGGATCGCCAGAGTAGAGTGAGGTATATCTGTCAATTTCCACTAATCATAGGCCAGTAGCTTGTCTCTCATTGGTGGAGAATGACAGATAGACTTTACTCGACAATTACTGATCCTAGTGTATTTTTGACTCACGAGAACGGTCATTTCATTATGTATACCTATACCTACATCGTAGTAACGAAAAACCGGACTTAAGCTGAATGATAAAACTATGACACGCCTATTAAACTGTTGGATTCGATATGGTATAAAAAAAACGTAAAATGATCCTCTAAAATAATGATAAATAAATAAAACAAAATAAAATGCGTTTATTTCGGACGACAGAAACGAAAGCCTGAAGTTTTATGGCCCAGCACTAAGCAGCAGAAATATGAAGTCGGTGCGGTGCGAGCGGAATATTCTTTGAACGAAGCACCGACTTCATATATCTGCTGCTTAGTGCTACGCCATAAAACTTTAGGTTTTCGTTTCTGTTGTCCGAAATAAACGCATTTTATTTTACTTTATTTATTTATCATTATTTTACGTTTTTTTTCTAAGGTTTTTTTTTGAAGGCGTTTTTACTTTTTTGTTAAAAGATTTTTATTTCACAATTTTACGTTGATTTAACATTTTCAGAATATCCTCCAACTCCTAACCGTTAAGGAGTTGTACCTTCCATCATCAGCTCATCAACTTAAGATGATGACTACCGGACGCAAATACTTGAATAGCCTTAGAAAATATATGAAACACATGATACGTACCTATAAAATTTGAGGGTTGCCCTCGATTTCCCTAGGATCCCATCACCAGATCATGACTTGGTGACAATGGGACCACCTCAGGAGTATACACTTTCAAATAAAAAAAAATTTTTGAAAATCGGTCTACAATTGACGGAGTAGTCGATGAACATACATAAAAAAAAATTAAAAAAAATACATACAGTGGAACGTAAAACTTCCTCCTTTTTTTGAAGTCGGTTAGTAAAATAAAAGCGCTTCTTCTAAATTTGTAAGTAAAAAAATTGGCGATTTGAAAATCTTACCTACACCTTTTAGTAGGTATTGGTATGTTTTTAATGAGTATTTTTTTTTTGTAACGAATAACATTCTTCAATAATACTTCTTTTTTTTAATACGACAAGGAAGGCAAACGATCCAGTAGGTCACCTGATGGTAAGCGACCACCACTGCCCATCGACACCCGCAACCCCTTAGGGTTTGCAGATGGGTTGCCAACCTAGAGAACTAAGACGAAATGCCTCTTGTGCCCGTAATTACACCGCCTGTCTTACATGCAAACAATATTCAAATATGCAGCAAAATAAGCGATCACCACTGCCCATCGACACCCGCAATCCCTTGGGGTTTGCAGATGGGTTGCCAACCTAGAGAACTAAGACGAAATGCTTCTTGTGCCCGTAATCACACCGGTTGTCTTACATGCAAACAATATTCAAATATGCAGCAAAATATGAGAGAACCGTTTTTAAATTCGTAAAAACTTAACATTATTCCTAATACGCTCACGGGCGGGCGCTGTTCCAAACGTCATACAAACTCGATAACGTTTACTATTCGTTTTTACGTGACGCAGGTTTCGAATATTCGTACTCGGGCCTCTGCCCTAATAGTTGGGACCTTTAGTCTTGATTCATAGGTACCAATAAAGCTGACAAGCTGCGTTAAAGTGTACTGTCATATATTGTAGGTACTTAGCTACTGTCGTATATTGAGCCGTTTATTCTACTAGCGATTGATATACTAACACATGACTATGACGTCATAGTGAAATTATTGTACTGGAGAAAATATTGCTCCGTACATCGGACCTTTTAGTCATGCCCAAAAGACTGAAACTCGTTAAAGTCACAATTAGTCACTATCAAAAATAAAATGTCCGCCCCGTGCTCGCGATAATCTTCAAAAGGCTATCTCTAAAGAATCTCACTTCTAGCTTTATTACATACTAGCAGCCCGTCCCGGCTTCGCACGGGGTAGACAATTATAAAATGAAAAAAGTTGTTGTAGTGACATAACTACAATAGTTGGACATATGCTACCGCGGAGTTTTTTGTAGACATTATGATGTTCTTCAATATTGTTGTACACGATTTTGTTCTATCGCTAATAGTTTCAGCAGCGCATTCGACGAAAGACATTTTAAGACTCATTTTTCTACACCTTCGGTTACATTGTTCAAATTTTACCAAGGATCCCTAATTTTTTCAAAATGAAATGTAGCCTATGTCAAATTGGAAGAATGTAGCATTCTATTGGTGAAAGAATTTTTTAAATCGGCAAAGTACTTTTTGAGCCTATTCATTACAAACATACAAAAATAGGTACAAATCTTTCCTCTTTATAATATTAGTGTAGATGTAGATTACTTTCAAGAATCATTTCGTCGGCAGCAGTTTCATTATATCTCTACAAAGCAAGTGTCATAGTAACCTCAAAAGCATGTAAACTTTTATGTGGCCAACGACTGGCGATAATGGCACCGTATATTGTCACAGACACTCGTTAACGTGTTTTACTTGTATGCTTCTAATTAACTTCTGTTACCCAATTAACGTTCTTTCGGAACGTACGGGACGGGGCGTGGCAAATTAAAAATGTTTTAAAAGTTCCTCAACCCTATTATCGAAGTCTGTTTGTCAGTTGCGCTCTCCTTAGCTGATATATTGGTTTGGTTTTCGGTGCTCTTTTGCACTAAAAAAAGTAGAGTTGTGCCTGCTCGGTCTTTAAAGGGAGCGCTCCGATCTCGTTCAATCGGTGAAAGGAACTAGTTCGGACTTTTAGTTCATTTAGTTCAGTAGTTCAGTGAGCGAGTTGGAATTGTTTTGATCTGTGAAGGACACGGAACGGAATGATAGTTGTCCATCTCACTCCCACTTGCTCTAGAGACACTTTGAACGAGCGCTATTTATCTCGCTCCTCGGTTTCGGTCACTCTCACCGCTCCGTTCCGCTCAAGCGATTCATCCACTCCACTCCTCTACCTACTGAACGAAAGGAGCGAAGACTGATTCAAATCGTGCGAAAGGATTTAGTTCCTTTCGGTCCGAGACGGGAATTCATTCCTAACAGTTCTTAGTTCCTGACCGACTCAAGCCTACTGAAAAGTTCAGGCAGTCCAGCGACTTACATGTATATTAATGAAAATAATCGCAATAAAAACAAAATAATTGAAATAAAAACAAAAATAATCAATAAATCGAATATTTTCATTGATTCAGAAAATAGCTCCATCTCTTGCCACTAATGCGTAACTGTAGAAGTTCCGTAGTGGGTGAGCTGCTTGATTAAGCTACTCATAGATGGCGCTGAGGAGAGATCTTCCAAATAAAATATGACACAAGGCATTGAAAAATTCGTTAGGTACACCAACGTTAAGTATAGCTTAATTGGTGGAGCGTGGTACGGATTACCGAGGTTGCTGGTTCAAGTCCAGCTGCTTAACGAATTTTTCTTTGCATTGTCATTGTATGTTGAATTTCATTCTATGAATGTTTCATAAAAATAAAACAAAAATAATCAATAAATCGATTATTTTCATTAAAAGATTTTCATTTCACACTTTTACGTTGATTTAACAATTTCAGAATTATCCTTTAACTCCTAACCGTTAAGGAGTTGTACCTTCCGTCGTCAGCTCATCAACATGAGACGACGACTACCAGACGCAAATACTTGAATAGTCTTAGAAAATATATGAAACACATAATACGTGCCTATAAAATTTGAGGGTTGCCCTTGATTTCCCTGGGATCCCATCATCAGAAGATGACTTGGTGGCAATGGGACCACCTCAGGAGTATACCCTTTCGAATACTGATTTACCATATTCAGAATTATCCTCCAACTCCTAACCGTTAAGGAGTTGTACCTTCCATCATCAGCTCATCAACATGAGATAATGACTACCAGACGCAGATACTTGAATAGCCTTAGAAAATATATGAAACACATAATACGTGCCTATAAAATTTGAGGGTTGCCCTCGATTTCCCCGGGATACCATCACCTATCATCAGATAATGACTTGATGACAATGGGACTACCTGAGCAGTATACCCTTTCGAATAAAAAAAGAATTTTGAAAATCGGTCTACAATTGAAGGAGTAATCGATGTACATACATAAAAAAAAATACATGCAGTGTAACGTAGAACCTCCTCCTTTTTTGAAGTCGGTTAAAAAGTAACATGTTAGGTTAGTAAAGTAGTTAGTATAGTATAGTAATTATGTCTTTTACTTATCTGAGTCTATTTGAGATGATCTGATGATGATTGAAATAATAAATCGTTAAAATGCGAATAATAATATTGCCTTAGGTACTCTACATAATTGTAGCAAGTATGACACACAAATCACGGTGCCATCGATAAATACTATTTCTACCAACATTACCATCAAATGTGGCAATTTGGCGGAGGAGTCGTATTCCAATCGTCTCGGGTAACAGGCCCTAACGAGGGTTCCCACTATTTATGCAGCCTCCGAGACCCATCGATATTTTTACATCGAGTGTGGTGTGAAATTATTGAGAGTGCGTCTTATGGGAAAGAGATTCAGCTTGACAGTTCTAGTCTAGTAGAGTAGATTTGTGCGAGCTACGAGTACGGTTGGAAACCGCTGGGTTACTTAAGTACTATTGGAAACCACTGGGTTCATTATGTATGATTGTAAACCGCTGGGTTACTTAAGTACTATTGGAAACGACTGGGTTCATTATGTATGATTGTAAACCGCTAGGTTACTTAAATACTATTGGAAACCACTGGGTTCATTATGTATAATTGTAAACCGCTGGGTTACTTAAGTACTATTGGAAACCACTGGGTTACTTAAGTACGATTGGCAACCGCTGGGTTGCTTAAGTACGCTTAGTAAACGCTGGGTTACTTAAGTACGGTTGGTAATCGCTGGGGAACTAAGCGTGTGTGCGTAATAGCGATGATGCCTAGTTGGTAAAATGTGAAACTTATTAGCAATGCCTAAACCAGTAGTCGGCAACCCGCGGCCCTCATGGTATAGGATCTATTGAAAAAAGTTTTTACACAGGTCAGGCAAAAATCAATCTTATGTCAATGTCATAAACACTTTGACATGTCAAAACACTTCTTAATTCAAGTATAGTTTCATGTTAAAAGTTTGGAAACATGGAAAGTATTTAGTACTTATTTAATCAACCCAGCGTTGTAATTAATTCGGTAACTGAAGCCGTTTAATTAATAATAACGCGCTCAACGACCCGAACTATTTCTTGTGTGATATTGTGCCCGTGAACAATATACAAAGACAACGAGGTAAAGTTGGTTGGTTGGCTATTTTTCTGTAATCTCCTTGTACTGTTTTGTGGTTTTTAATAAAGAATATTTGTATTTGTTGGTTTTCAATAGCATCTAACAATCGTGTACACAGGAGGCATTTCATCTTAGCTCTCTAGGTTAGCAACGCATCTGCAAACCGGGGGTTGCGGGTGTCTATGGGCAGTGGTGATCACTTACCATCAGGTGACCCTTGCTCGTTTGCCTTTGTTGTCGTATAAAAAAAAAAAAACATAATCGCGACATTGGCATTAGTAACTATTTAGTGACTAGAATGTGAATGTAAAACTCTCTGGATTTAGGCAATACATTTTTTATTATAAAATTTATTTAGGTAAGTACACTTTAAATTGATTCAGCAAGTCCAATCAATAAGATTAATAACTTAACCAACTTAAAATTAAAAACAGACAACCCGACGAATTCCGGAAAACAACCCACCGTCACTGCCACAACCGAGACGAATCCAATGACATCATACGTTGAAAGCCGTCAAACGGTTTAAGGCTGTAGAGCATGCCAAAGAATTACAGATAGTCACATGCCTACATATGCACGAAAAACATAAGCAGTCGGGTAATAAATTTACTGGGCTTTCCATTTCTTATCCTTAAAAACATAAACAATTATTAAGCGCCGAAATTATCGTTCAACCATAGTTGATTCATCGAGATGTGAATAATGATAAGGATGTAGATTCAAATGTGCGTAACTACGGAGAAATCATGTACAGTCTCTTTGTTTTCTCGATTGTTACATTCTGCAGCAAACAACTTTAGAAGCAAATACATAACATGTGAAGTGAGGGAGAACGATCACTTGATTTTGGCAGGAATCGACCCACTCTGGGCTTTGTAGTCAAACGATGTAAACAGCCATACGGTCAATCAACTCGACTTGCTTTGTTACCTATCTCTAGGTATACTGATACAGTGTAGACAGGCTTTATTGTAAAGGCTTGAGAAAAGGATTGTTTAAATCAGGCGTTACTTTGCGGAGGTGTATATGTATATCCAAGAACTAAAGGCTGATCTACATTCAGCGTCATTGGATTCCAGCGCTGGCCTGGCATGGGGTATTAGATCAGGCCGTTTACATTTGTCTAGTGGTCATGCCGGTGCACCAGACAAACGCACGTGGTCACCATACGATTTACGTGGCAGCGATTGGCGCATCGCGTTTACGCAAATCCAGTGTCACTGGCACGGGGAGCGCGGCGTGCGGGGGTAGATACTGAATTGAAAAAATTGGTACATGCTCTGTTCCAATCCAGCGCTGGATACTGGACGCTGTACTGGATTGAAACATGTTTTTATTAATCTATTGCCAAGCCAGCGTTGGAATTCAGTGACGGGATATAAAAGAACGATCGATTAATGAGCCTAATAATTAATTTTCTCACCCGCGACAACACGCGTAAGACCGCACTCTACATATAATACGACAAATGTATGTTTTAAGCATACCTCCAGGAAGAGGTCTGTGCGTGTGACAGTGTAGGGACACTGCCACATGAATCAACACCATGTCACACAGATCCAACTATCACCACCACCACTACACTATACCCATTTTCAAAGAACGAAAATCAGTGCTACCTACCCGGGAGCCAAGCGGGCTGCGCGCCAGATTAAAAATCACCGAACTTGACTGTAGAATAACTGGCCCCTATTTCAATCTTTACAATTGTCAGTTTCATATGACAATTTGAACTACGTTTCTTTGACAATATAAAGCGCACTAAAACAAAAGCTCTGCAAGTGAGCAGTTGACACCGAATTGTCATTGAAAACTGACAATTGCAAAGTTGGTGAAATAGCTTAGGAGCCTGGTAGCACGTTGAAAAGTGGTTTCGGTGCTATGTAAATGGCCTCCTAGAGAGTGCGTAAAGTGCAGTGGTGATGGTGATAGTTGGGACTGTCTGACATGACTGTATTGTTTCGTGTAAGTATAAGAATATATAGCTGCAGTAGAGACGTATTCTCATAGACGTTGCTAGGCGTATGTGTGTGGTGGAAGGTGAGCAAATTAACTGTTTTTAGTCATTGATGTACTAAATAGTGACAGATACCGCCACCCCTTCACAGCGCGCGGACAAGCAATATAGGTGATTAGGTTACTCGGTGACTTAGTCGCCAACGGCCGCCGCGCGGGTTACATCTCGTTGACTTGTCCAATTACAACAGTTTCAAGCGCTCAAAATGACGTCGTGCACATTTTTGAACTGTACAAATAATACACAAAAGAAAAACGCAGCACAAGGAATCACATTCCACACGTAAGTAAATAATATACTCATTATCCAGATGGTATATTCCCTTGAAGTTTGACATGTCAGTCTAATGACAGCTAATGAGTGAAGGCCGCATTTTGTCAGCGCTAAAGAGGTGCGTGGCGCGACTTAATGTTTAAAGTCGATGTTTTTAGTACATGAATAAGTAACGCCTGATTCAATGAATTAACTGGCAACTTTAGTCATTCATGCGCACTTGTACAGTCAAGTTCTCCAATATCTATACAGTCAACGGTTCAAAAATATCTATACACAGACCTTATTGCCAGTTACATAAGTTCTGTGTTTAGATATTTATGAACCGTTGGCTGTACAGATATTGGAGAACTCGACTGTAGTAAAATAAACCTAATCACCTAATGTAAATTATTTAGCTAACTCTGTTGCTACCCCAACATTTCACTAGTGGGTGCTCTAATCTACTCACACTCAACTTGCCTGCAAATTCGTAAGTCGGCTAGTGTGTGCGTCAGGAACTCTTGAACAATCTTGATATCCAGAACAGGGTTACCAAATGTGTTATGGTAAGTCTTGTGCCAGATGTTTTAGTAAATTCAGATTGTTACCTAACCATTGTTTTTAAAAGTTAAGGTATTTCTAATAATTTTGACAAGTGGCATGAGACTGATAGTCAATTAGGCCCAGTAGTTAGAAAGGAGATAATTGTGACTGATACAAAACTGTTCATAAAAAAAGGTTTTGTAAAGAACACTGGGCAGGAGTTTTAAGTTTAGTGAAAAGCACGGTCGTTCGCCACTACTTAGGTACCAATTAAGTTGTTTTTTCATCCAATAAAGTTCATTGATAAAACTGATTGGAATTTGACTATTAACAGAACGGTTAGGATTCAAAACTTTGGCGAACTACGGTATAATACATAGCAAGTTCAAAAAAATACGCATGCAAAACGAGAGGAGTAAAATAACAAGTTATTTGTCAATAAATTCATTTTTAATACATGTTTTTTCGGGTATACTTCTTGCTGACTATAATTGCATTGTCAACAAATAATCCGACCACCGTAGGTGAAATTTAACTTGCAAAAATTGATTAGCTAAATTAAAGCTTGTAAAAGGCCATGTTTTCCATTCGCCCTTCGTTCTTTTATTTCCTTCCTGCCCGCACAAAAAACATAACACAATCCGGGTAAATATAAGACACATGGCTACCCTGATCGAATGGTGAAGCCTATAAATTATTTAGGTGGAGTAAAGTTGAACGTGTTCTCGCATCACCGAGTAATCCGCGGAGCCTGCCGACTTATATGTATCGTTATTCTTGTTTATATAACGCCAGTTATCGGGAAATAATCGACGCAATCAGCTTCCGATATAAATTAAATGAGAGATTCCGCAGCTGCCATATTTTTGAAAACAAATCTATAACTATAAAACAGTACCGTGACTGACTGACTAAGAGACAACGCGCAGCCTAAACCACTGGCCCTAGACGCTTGAAATTTGGCAAACAGTTATAATCCTAGAGGTGCCCTAAGAAGAGATTTTTCAAAATTCCCACGGGATAGGGAAATAGCCCATTTTGAAAATATTCACGGGGGCAAAACCGCGGTGTATAAGCTAGTCTATAATAATTAGGTTAGGTAAGTACCTATAAAAGAAGATCATTACTGACTGACTAACAGACAATGCACAGCCGAAACACTTGGCACTAGAAGGCTGAAATTTTGCATAGAGGTTGCCTTTATGATGTAGACGTTTGTCGTGGGATATTCAACAAATTCGTCCTTAGTGCTTAGCTATTAAGGACGAATTTGTTGAAATTCCCACGGAATAGAAAATAAACGGGGTTTATTCGTGTAAGAAGTCGCGGGCAAAAGCTACTTCAAAATAAAATAACAATATATCATTAAAGTTATTGTTATTTAAGGTCCTAATGGCTCATGACGCGATTCGTAATCAAACTTGAACTTTTATCACCTTTCCGTCTAAAAATGGAAATAACAGTGACCCAAGTGCCTTGAGGGAATGTCAATGTCAGCCACCTCATTCAAAAATAAAACAAAAATAAAAGCATTCCTTTTGTAATTAAATACCTAGGTGCTTAAACTCGGTGAAAATACTTTAAAAGTCCTCAGATCAAGATATCGTCGGAATTGAAATGTCATTGCTGTCCCGGAGTTCAGAAATACACAAGTATTAGCGCTCAGTATTTTTTACTACAAAGGACTCTCTAGAGCGTTTATACCAAAAAAAATGGAGAAAGAAAATTAGAGGATTATTGAAGCTTTACCCAGAACTCGAAAAAAATTTCGAGTGCTCAAGCCTCTCGAACTTGTAATTGTTACAAAATTGCTATCATTGATTTGTCGAAGAATTTGTTCGTCTACCACAGTAGGTATACATAGATGTTTTAAAGTACCTACCGCTGATTCACCACAACTCTACAAGAAAGGTAAGTATGTAGTAGGAAACATGAGCTACAAAACATTTTAAATTATATCAATACCGTAAACATTGTTCAGAAGTTAAAATTTAATAGTGGTAGTTGTACGCATAAAAAAACCGCAAATCTATGAACAGGATAGCCGTTTGGTACACGTATACTTGAAGTCAAAACAGCTTTTATCACCCAAAGAACAAAAAAAAATCCCTTTAGGAGAGGAGTTATGACGTCATCTTTTTTTTGTAGGGAATAAAATAAATGTTCTGAAACCTATCATGTGTGGTATCAAATGAAAGGGCTTTTAGAGGCGATTATAAACATATACCACATCAATACATTTCAGCCACTTGTTTTAAATTACAACAAAAATAATTTTCGAAACATACGAAGTTTGGGCTCCTGCAGATACAATACGGTTAAATTATTTCTCGTAAAATATAACTCACTACAATTATCCTCATTTCTAACCTCAATAAAGCAATTTTGCAAATATTAACATTTTGATTTTTTTTCAAGTCATAAACATTTTGATACGGGAAAGTTTTTCTCACTTTAACTATACATAGAGTTACGCGATTCAGTTTCTTGTACATGTGGCGAGTTTACAGAATGATGAAAAAGATGTACGACCTCGCTGTGAAAGCATTTAACTCTGGGTTAAAAAGTTTACTAACATTTCTGTGATTTTCACACAATGTGTCACACACACTTGAAAACTGTGTCGCTTCAACACGATCAAAAATTCAATCTAAATAAAACTAGCTTTTTAATTTTAAGCTACAAAACCTCGTTTCACTATTTAAAAATGTACATAATTTATCAAAGTCACTAGCAGCTTATCTGATGCCGACCAAATTAATTTTTTAACGTTTTAAGTACGCCATTTTGTCACTCGTTTGACGCACTGCATCCTCGCAAATGGGATAGCGACATTTTCCAGCAAGCGGATATAACAGCTCGTCGCGTTCCACGAAACGGTATCATTGGCCAAATTAACGTGCCTCTGCACCTCGCATCTGTATCAGTAGTGCTGAAAACACGCTATATTCGTTACGCAATATTTCCCCTATTCAGTGTCGCGATGGACCGTGCATGGAGCGAAAAAACTGGGAACTTCGTTTCACAAACAAAGCCCACTGTGAAAGGGGGACTGCGAAAAAAACATTCTCATTGTGTCTGCGAGTCGCTCGATTTTTAATCTCCCCGCGCGTCGCACTAAGTTTATTGTGCTTTGAGGAACTGCGAACTGACTGTGGCTTAATCGGCATTGATAAATAAAAAGTAAAGCGCTTCGGACGTTGGCGTTTTAAGAAATAGCTAGGGTAGTCATGGGAATAATCGCATGAGAATATCGCCGAGGCTTCGTGCGAATCGTATGCAATGCATCATGGCTGTTCTTTAGTTAAAACAGCATGTTTATTGTCTAACTCATTTGGAATCGGCATCGGCTTGACGGACGAAAAGGACCGCAATTCCGAGCGCCTCGAAAGATTGCTTTCGTGTAACAAAAGTATTCCGATGCCGTTATGTCAAAATCATTCGTTCGATTGGCTTCAAAAATGCCTCGGCATCGCTTTCGATTGTCATGACCTTACGCGATTTGTTTTATTTTCAAAGCGAGCTCGGCTTGGAACTGTCAAAATGAATGTGATTGTGGTTCCGAGCAAGATAACCAAAAACTATGCAGTATTTTTAACACAAACTACAACATTTTGGTCTGCAAACTCGTAAAAGCTGAACGCAGCCAAAAAGCGACAGCGTAAAATGTTACATTTAAATTAAAGGAAAAAGGGAAAAAAAGTTTTTTCACCTACTTTTTTAATATATTTGTGGTAAAAACCCTATACATAGATTATTTCTGCTTCAACCATAATTACCCTGAATGTATTTATTTAAAGCTCAAGCAAGAATCGGACAAAAGATAAAACTGATGAATGTACACGAAATTCTATCAAACACAAATAATAAATCACCACACTCATTTTACCACCACTAAAAACAACTGCAACTGTTAGTTCTATTGCCAAATCCTCGGCATGTCCTTGTTGTAAACGTTCCGATAGATTTTTACCATATCCATTATAACATGACACTTTGTCAGTGGAGAGAAAACTCCACGAACCTTACTTTTCTTTCTAAGGCAAGGCTCAAGGAGAGCTCTCCTTGATTGGTTTACATGTAAGCGCAAGTATCTATCCTTGTGACGATCCGTTGCATTATTCATCTCTCGAGGCAAAGATGCTGTGAATACGTCCCCGAAATACTAGTCATGCATTGATCAGCACCGGAGTGTATTGTTTGTATAAACAAGTGGATTCGCTCTTTGTGGTGTGTTTGCTAGATATAAAACTAGATAAGAACCTGTTTGCCTTTGAATTGGAGAAAGATGGAAATCTCTGGCTTTGTCAAAAAAATGCATTAAAAATAAATAAATAGCAGATCTTCTTAATTTTTATCAACATTAGATATTCCAACCACGGGAGGATTTAAAAAGCTAAATCATGGTTCTCAATATGTCTAAAATGGCATCAAAAATGACTAGTCTTATTGGAATATTATAGTAAATAATGCGAATTCGTCTTTATCAATGCGAAATGTTCTAACAGCTGTTATTTCAGAATTTCTCAGTCAAAGAGTTTTCCTTCTTTTATAATAATAATACCTAAGTCTTCAATTTACCTTTCAATAACAAAAAAGTAAAACCGCCTTCAAAAAAAACCTTAGAAAAAAAACGTAAAATAATCCTCTAAAATAATGATAAATAAATAAAATATAATAAAATGCGTTTATTTCGGACAACAGAAACTAAAGCCTAAAGTTTTATGGCCTAGCACTAAGCAGCAGAAATATGAATTCAGTGCGGTGCGAGCGGAATATTCTTTGAATGAAGCATCGACTTCATATATCTGCTGCTTAGTGCTAGGCCATAAAACTTTAGGCTTTAGTTTCTGTTGTCCGAAATAAACGCATTTTATTTTATTTTATTTATTTATGATTATTTTGGAGGATTATTTTACGTTTTTTTCCTAAGGTTTTTTTTTGAAGGCGGTTTTACTTTTTTGTTAAAAGATTTTTATTTCTAATTTTACGTTGATTTAACATTTTCAGAATTATCCTCCAACTCCTAACCGCTAAGGAGTTGTACCTTCCATCATCAGCTCATCATCATGAGATGATGACTACCAGACGCAAATACTTGAATAACCTTAGAAAACATATGAAACACATAGTACGTGCTTGTAAAATTTGAGGGTTGCCCTCGATTTCCCTAGGATCCCATCATCAGATCATGACTTGGTGACAATGGGACCACCTCAGGAGCATACCCTTTCAAATAAAAAAAAAATTTGAAAATCGGTCTACAATTGACGGAGTAATCGATGAACATACATAAAAAAGATAAAAAAGAAAAAAAAATACAGTGGAACGTAGAACCTCCTCCTTTTTTTGAAGTGGGTTAAAAAATGGATAATAACGGTCGGAAGCGACTAGCCCCATCAGCCCAGCATAACCTGGTTATAAAAGAATTTGAACGCCCATTTCCCGTCGTCCATAAAGATTTCGAGCAGTAAAGTGTAAATAAATTAACAATTGCGATTAGCATAATAGCTCTTATGAGGACTGTTGAGAGTCAAACTCATTTCTTAAAACGCATAAGGCTGCCGAGTAAATTATGAATTAAACATGGGCTTGGATGGGCGGCTATCCGTCTTGTGTAGGGCTGGGAGGCGGTCCTCGGCTACCCGGTATTGTTCTTCAGGTCCACACGTATGTTATTGTACGTTTTGCAGTACTTTCCCGATGCTATTTTCTGCGTTCCCTTACGGGTCGTTTGAGAGAGACGGCTGCGTATTGTTCATGCGAACCTTCGTCATTCACCTTGCAAGAAAGAAATTGTTCAACGTAAATAAGGTCAGACAAGTTTTTGGGGAACACGGGAAAATTCAACATCAAGCAGTTTAGCTTTAATAAATAAACTGTAATTTGTGCTTGTATCTCATTGTTAGGAACTTGTCTTTATTTCTGTATTTTCTGTACAAGAAAGCGCTTAGTTACATTTTTGAGTATTTAACTTTAAATATAACAAAATCTCAAAGTAGAATTGAGTTTGGTTTGGCCAGGTATTTAGCACGGTGGAAATGACGTTAATGTTACGAAAATGTTATGAAATTTTAGAACATCAAAAGCCCAGTAATTTCATGTGTTCGTATGGGTTTAAATGATGGATATTAATATCAAATAAAACGAAAATTAGTACAACTACAAGTACTCTATGTACTTGTGTGTTCTACTGGTCTAAGGTCAACATGCAATTTTAACCTCCGACCCAAAAAGAGGGGTGTTATAAGTTTGACATATGTATCTGTGTATCTGTCTGTAGCACCATAGCTCTCAAACAGATCGACCGATTTCGAGGCGGTTTTTTTTAATCAAAAGCTAGTTTAATCTAAATAATTCTTACCTAAGTTACATTAAAATCGGGTCACCCGTTTTTGAAATATTACTTATCAATGTGATCGTCGAATGTGCCTATCGTGAACTTGACGTTTGAGAAGTTGAGAACATTAAAACTCCCCCCACTAGTTTATGGCCAGAAAATATCACTTTCAAACATCCCTCTATTAGAAAAAAAATCATTTCCCCCAATCATTTTAAGTAGACCACTACAAAACTTCACGCTCACGTGAATTACTGCTCCATGTAAAAACTCCGTAATAATTGAACTAAAAAGCATTTTAAGTAAAGTACGGACGCGGGCGGTGTGACCCGGTACCCACCAACCATAACAAATAAAATTACAGCCAACGTACGGGTTTCAAACACGGGATTGAATTCACTTCGGTTTGTAAACTAAATTCCTTTAAAATTGATTTCCGATGTTCAGAATGCAATTTATTTACTGCACTCTCGATGAAATACGAAATTATTTTATTAACGAGTTAAATGTTTGGGTTGCCCGGTGTTTAAAGCGGTGGGTTCGACGGGAATATTGCAGAGAAGCATATGGTTTGTTGATCTTATTTTGACCTGACTTTTTAATACTCAGCCTCTGTTTGATTAAAAGCAGAGTAGAGTTAAAACTAGTAGTAGGTACAGGTAGTACTAGTTTTAGGAGCACATAAAAGTGTAACTTGCTTTTTATTAGGACCCTCTATTACCTAGACAGTTTAGTATTGAAACCGCTTTTCCACCTTTTGCAAGATCAAAATACCTTTTTAAAGTGAAATGGGCTAAATTAATAATACCTCAGGACACGATTACTTAATGCAGCATTCCAACATCTTACTGCAGTTAGGTAACAATGAGATATATGTTTTAAAAAATGCAGTATAACATTAGATATAATGAAAACGGGATATTGACCGCGTTGAGTGATAAGTCTAATGAGCTCCCGATATTTCGATGCAGTTACATGCATCATGATCACGGGAAAACTGACGAAACGCGGGTAGATACTTAATGTGGCGCAGACCGGGCAGATCAAACCTATGTATAAGGTAATCGCGGTCAATATCCCATTTCCATTATGTCTAATGTTTGTGGTTTAAGATATTTATTTACTCAAAAGAGTACTAGATTCACCTACTGAGAAAATAACAATTCAATTCGAATCCCGGTCGTGGCAGATATTTGTATGATGCATACGAATGTTTATTCTCGGGTCTTGGATGTTTAATATGTATTTAAGTATGTATTTATCTATATAAGTATGTTTATCCGTTGTCTAGTATCCATAGTACAGGCTTTGCCTAGTTTAGGACTAGGTCAATTGGTGTCAATTTGTCCCACATGATATTTATTTATTTTATTTAATTTAACAATGCGCGTCTATGTGTAAAAATGTCTTATATACATAAAGCCTATGCACATGTAGATGTCGAAGCTACACAATTTAAAATATTTGTTCATTGAATAAATAAATTCGGCTGTTTGCCTAGTCCTAGTCGTGGGAGGCAAGTCGCAGGGGACCGCCAAATTTACAGCTACTAACCTTACCGCCGACAATACCTTATTTACGATTAAATAAAATACGGCTATTGGGATATTGATGAAAATATAGCCGCATTTAAGTAGCTGGCTAGTTATATTGGAGGAATTGTGTACCATGGACTTACGGGATTTAGTTTATTAAATAATTGATGGAATCAAGTGCTCATGAACTGAAAATTAATTTGTTAACCTGCGACCACACACATAATAATATATAAGTGACAAATGTATGTGTTCATGTAACAATTCTCCTCCATTGCTACACAAACCAAGACATGTCACACAGACCCAACTATCACCTCGATACACTATACGCTGACGTCTTCTGGAATTCTCTACGAGCCCATTTTCAAAGCACCGTTCAACATGCTACCAGTTATTCTACTACTATTTTATGTGTAATTAATAGTACCTAGTTATATACATTAAACTACTATTAGTTTATTAAGTAATTCCTTGTGTAATGTCCAATGATATCACACAAGAATAGTGGCCTTTAGATATAATGTTATATCGGAGTTGTAGTGATGAAAGATAAATGAACCCCACTCCTTCGTAAATAACTTTTATACGTCGTAACGTAAGATATTTTCGATCGCTGCTAAATTATGGGAGAATTCGTTCTAGTGTGTGGCCGTAGCATACTTAGTTCAAGACTGTTACTATTGTACTTCATTATCATCATCAAACTTAAAAGTTACACTCTTGTCGGTGGAGTTTCTTCCAATCATGTCTCCTATAAGTGTCATGTGTCCTTGGCCTCTTGAATGACCTGGCCCCTATTTCACCAACTTTACAATTGTCAGTTTTCAATGACAATTCGGTACCAATTGCTGACTTGAAGAGTTTTTGTTATAGCGCGCTTCATATTGTCAAAAAACGTAGTTCGAATTGTCATATAAAACTGACAATTGTAAAGATGGTGAAACAGTGGCCTGATTGGCTGAACGACACCGGCCATCTCCTTTATCTGGTCCATGTAGCTTCGCCTAAGTTGACTTCTTCCTCTCTTACCTTATTTTTTTTTCTTCTAAAATGGTCTTAAGGAAGTTGCCGTGACCTCAAAATCAAATATTATCTGTAGACTAAAGTTGTACTTGTTTAGGATAACCTAACCATGTCAGAAAAGTTGAAAAACCCCCGACATTGTCATTTCAAAGTTCAATATTTTAAAACCGAGTGAACCAATTTAACGAGCTAAGAACCACCTCGATTTCGAAAAAACCGCATCGAAATCGATCCATCCGTTTGGGAGCTATGATGCCACAGACCGATACATAGATACACAGACACACAGATACACAGGTCAAACTTATAACATCCCTTTTTTTCATTGAGGGTTAAAAATTACACAGTTCCTATGCTTAGTAACAGTCGTAGTATTTATACGTATTTGACTGATTAAAGTATCTTATTTTAGGTACTTACTTAATGGACAACCATTCTACTGAACAATTTATTAACAAACACGCGTTTTCCTCCGTAAACAGGCACCACCTAATTAACTATTGACTTCAATTGCTGGAATACATCAGCACACACTTTATTGTGATAGAAAATTTACCGAAATTACCGCCATAAATTAGGTTCCCGCGAGAGTAGTTCTCTTCGGGTCCCGCAAGACCGCTGACATTTGGGTTACCTTCATTCGTGGCTATAACTTACCAGACAACTTTTGCCCAAATTATTACTTATTTATAGAACAAACTCACCGTTTCACGCGACTTTGTCTGCGTATAATTTAGTAACAGGTAGTCAGGTGATCCATTTGATCGTTTGCCTTCCTCGTTGCATAAAAAAAAATGTAATTTGCTGTTAAAAAAGCATCGTGGATTTGAGCCCCGGCTCCACCTCTGTTTTTCGGATTTTTAATGAAGAAATTACATTTGTTTAAAAAAAGCCGTGATAGCCTAGTGGTTTGACCTGTGGCCTCCCAAACAGAGGGTAGTGGGTTCGAGCCCCGGGTCACCACCTCTGTATGATTGCAGATTTTTGATGGCGAAATTACATTTGTAATTTAAGACCAGTCTTTCGGTTAAGAAAACATCATGAGGAAATCCTGTACACTCCAGCACATGTAGCACGGCGCGCCATTTTGTCGCTTGTCGCGCAGTGCGTCCCTTTCATAGTAACGGAATCAGTGAAGAACGCACTGAGCGACAAGCGACAAAATGGCGCGCGTTAATTTGCTCTGGGTCCGCGTGGGAACTATAACCCAAGCCTTCTCATTCGGAGAGGAGGCCTGTGCAGTGTGACGTAAAAAAGGCTGGTGATGATGAACTTGCTATTTTCCGAGATAAAGGTTGCCTTTGTTTTAATAGTACGGTATTTAAGCTATATCTATTCATTTTGCCGTATTTGACAAATATTTATTGGCGTAGCATGTCATTCGTTTTTCATTTGAACGACAGAGATATAATTAGAAACATAGTCAAAGTGCTGCCTTAAGAAACATCCATCCAACAATTTATTGAATCAGGCGTTACTTTGCGGAGGTCCATATTTATGAACTAAAAAACAATTACTTTGCTCACCCGCGACTACAAAATTTATATAATTTGGTACAACATTTAAATGCTTACAACGTTGATTAAACCAAATGTTTTGAACAGCTAAACGGTGTTGTTTTGTTAACTTGATATATAAACGTGCCTGTACGGCTACGCTTGCCGATTTTAAATAATTTATTGAATCAGGCGTTACTTTGCGGAGGTCCATATTTATGAACTAAAAAACAATTACTTTGCTCACCCGCGACCACAGCGCGCGCGCTGGTGGCTGTGGTGGGCGTGGTTAGTGGTCGCGGGTGAGCAAAGTAATTGTTTTTTAGTTCATAAATATGGACCTCCGCAAAGTAACGCCTGATTCAATAAATTATTTAAAATCGGCAAGCGTAGCCGTACAGGCACGTTTATATATCAATTTAACAAAACAACACCGTTTAGCTGTTCAAAACATTTGGTTTAATCAACGTTGTAAGCATTTAAATGTTGTACCAAATTATATAAATTTTGTAGTCGCGGGTGAGCAAAGTAATTGAATTCCTAAAAAAAAAAACGGTACGTCAACGTCAACACGATTTCAAATAAAGCTCCCAAATATTTTAATAATTAAATACTAATAATAATGTTTGTTTCATGTGCATCCCGGCCACCTCGACCTCTTTCCACGCCGGCCTGAGTCCCCGCGACTCCCGCACGCGCCGCTCTTGGCGGAGCCCCGTCAGTGCAGTTTTGTCGCGGCTGTCAGACTATTTTTCTATTTAGTTTTCCGTTGTGTTGTGTTTTTATGCCCTTAGATCATATGCAGAATGCAACGCAACCCGTAGATGGTACGTCACATGTATGCCCAATATGCAGTAGAACATTTAGTAGTAGTAGAGGTTTGAATATTCACAAATCCAAATTGCACAAATGTTTAAGTCAGAATGCCCCCCCCTTGTACATAAATCCTGTCTCCCCAAATACAAACCGTACTCCTACTAATCCACCCACTATTCCCTTCCATCTGCATTTGAGCCACTTAAAAAACAATGTTAAGGTGGTAAAAAGAATTCCCCGTGGCGCCCGGATCTCCGTCGCTACTCATTTGGCTCAACTTATAACGAAATGTTTGGACAATAATAGCTATGCGGACTGGCAGAATTTGTTACTTTTCCCATTTAATACACTTCACGTTAAAGACGATAAATCGTCTAAGATTTCTCTTACCCAAAAAATAAAAAACAATTGTTCCAATTATTCACCGCCTTGCCTTACAGTTTTTAGTACAGGCAAAAATAGCAATCAAAATTATTTTAAAAACAAAGTGGAATCTAAAGTTAGCGACGGAGACCTGAAGGGGGCCGCGCGGTTACTTTTTTCCAGTGACGTACTATCTCCAGATAATAGCGACACACTCTCGGCCTTACAAACTAAACACCCTCGAGCTCCTACAAACGCATACTTTTTGGACCCGCCTACGTCGCCCGATGTTTGTTTAAACATTCACGAGAAAGACACAGTGAATGCAATCTATTCATTTAAAACCGGTTCTGCAGCAGGTCTTGACGGACTTGCTCCCCAACACCTAAAAGACCTTACCTCTCACTGTGTGGGCGACGCAGGCAAACATTTAATCCTCGCTTTAACAAAATTAATAAACCTCATGCTGTCTGGCAATGTTAATCCCGAAATAGTTCCCGTTCTTTATGGAGCCAACCTAATTGCGCTCACTAAAAAAGACGGAGGTGTCAGACCCATTGCGGTCGGCTCTACATTTCGGCGATTAACTTCTAAAATTTCAGTTCGTCACATAGTTTCAAAATTGCAACCTCAGTTTGAACCAATTCAATTAGGTTTCGGTACTAAAGGTGGGTGCGAAGCGGCAGTCCATGCCCTGCGCACCTACCTTAATAACGATCAGTGTGAGGTTTTACTCAAAATTGACGTCAAAAATGCATTTAATTCGGTAAACAGGGACACCTTGCTCACAGAAATTAGGAATAATATTCCGGAAATTTATAATTACCTACTTAACTGTTATCATGAACCTTCTAAATTAATGTACAAAAGCAACGAATTATCTTCTGAAGTCGGCTGTCAGCAGGGTGATCCCCTCGGACCAGCCATTTTCAGTTTAGCCATTAACCCCATCATTCAAAATTTAAAGTCCAAATTTAACGTATGGTATCTTGATGATGGTTCCCTAGGAGGTGATGCAGTTACGGTACTTTCAGATCTCTCAGAAATTATAAATAAATTTAAGGCCATTGGTTTAGATCTAAACTTTAATAAATGCGAACTGTTCATAAACAACGAGATCCGATCCGATCTCTTCCAACATTTTAATTTACTTTGTCCAAATATCAAAATTGTCGATAAGCAAAACTTAAGCCTCCTAGGGTCACCAATCTTCGACGATGCCATTCCAGATTTAATCGCAAAAACTGTTTCAAAATTTCAAAATTCTGCAGACCGGCTGCTGGAAATCAGTGCTCACACTGCTATCACTATTCTAAAATTTTGCCTTTTTGTGCCAAAATTTACTTATTTGCTTCGTTGTTGTCCCTTTTGGAAACATCAAAATTCTCTGACCTTAATTGATTCCCTTATGAAAACTTCTTTGGAATCTATACTTAACTTACAATTCAATGGGCAATCTTGGACCCAGGCTTCCCTTCCTATCAGATATGGTGGGCTAGGTATCCGCAAAATTTCTAGTGTTGCTTTACCAGCGTTCCTATCATCTGTCCACAGCACGTCCACCCTCGTAGGTAAAATCCTAAAGGATTGTCCTTCAAACTACGAGACGACGGGTTTGGTCGATGCTAGGAATGCTTGGCTAATGGCTTGTCCGGGTGAAAATCCTCCCGCTTATCCAAATTTCCAACGGAGCTGGGATGACACACTATCCAAATTAACTTATTCTAATATTCTCAGTTCCAGTTCAGGCCCAGACCGCGCAAGGCTTTTGGCTGTGGCAAGAAAGGAATCCGGTGACTGGCTTCATGCTTATCCTTCCGTTAACACCGGAACCTTTCTTGAGCCTGAAACACTGAGAATTGCAGTCGGGCTAAGACTGGGTGTTGCGCTGTGTTCACCACACCGTTGCCTCTGTGGCACCAATGTGGACGAAACGGGACACCATGGTCTTTCCTGTCAAAAGAGCGCCGGCCGTTTCTCCCGTCATGCCGCGCTCAATGACATAATCCGCCGGGCTCTTGCCTCTGCGAACGTGCCGGCCATTTTGGAGCCAAGCGGCATTGCCCGCGACGATGGCAAAAGGCCGGACGGTATGTCTCTGATTCCCTGGAGAATGGGTAGGGTTCTGGTTTGGGATGCGACCTGTGTCGATACAGTAGCACCCTCACATCTCCAGGGAACCACACAAAAAGCTGGTGCGGCGGCAGAAACGGCTGAAAATAGAAAAAATTCTAAGTATCAATCTCTCGGTCCGAATTATAATTTTGTTCCTGTCGGGTTTGAAACTTTGGGTCCATGGGGTCCCAGCGCTTACAAGCTTATTTCTGAGTTACAAAAGCGCTTAGTTGATGCAACTTGTGACCAAAGGGCTGGCAGTTTTCTCTCTCAAAGAATCAGCATCGCTATTCAGCGAGGCAACGCTGCCAGCCTTTTGGGCACTATGCCACGGGGGCCTTATTTAGATTTAATTTAGTTTTAAGTTGTAGTTTATTTAGTTTAAGCTTAGATTTAATGTCATTGTAAATTGCTTTTATTATGTAAATAAAGTTAATTCCCTATCAAAAAAAAAAAAAAATTGTTTTTTAGTTCATCCATCCAACATTCTAATAAACATTCAAACAGAAACTTTCTCATTTAGGTTAGTAAGTTTAAGAGGTTAGTTATGAATTCATACCCTTTTCTGGCGTATTAAAATTAAATATCCTGAAGCAGAATAAAATTATTTCTAAGTGCATATTTTGAAAGTACATACTTACGTATTAAAAACTTGAATTCGGTATTATCCTACGCACTAAATTAGTGTTTCGGTATTTGTACGGCCCTAACGATTTCAACGTAGGTATTACCGTATTACAAATAAAATAAAGAGTTAAAGCCCTTTATTTATTTTAATTCATCATTACCATAATATTCGTACCTTATTACCGTTAAAATACTATTTATCCAGGATCGAAAAGGAACTGACAATGCTTGTTTAAGTGCGTCAGAAAGACAATTGCTACAGGTATCTAATGCCCTGTCATATACGTAATATTATGCCAATATCCCACTACCTAGCCTTACAACAAACTACACACTTTCGCCGGCAAGAAAATTTGCATAATGAAAGTTATTTTAATAGTTATAAGGTGTAAAATTTATCGCGCCACGTCATTTTGCGACTCGGGTTCGAATATACTTTGAAAAAAGTAGTAGCCATTTTGCATTGAATTTACGACCTCTACGCCGAAGGGTGGCGTGCTTACCGGCACCCAGGTTAATTTACACCTTAGTTTGTATAATGCTATTTCATTATGCAAACTCATTTTGCTTACTGTAGCATGAGCACGAATTTTCACCAAGAATCGAGCAGTAACGTTATCGTAGTATCGCCATCGGGAAAATTTATTTGACGTTTGGAATTTGCTTCTAAAATACTGTATTTTTTTTCTTTATTAATTTTTCTAATGATACAGTGAGTTTTCTTTGTGTAGGTAATTCATCAATGGTTATGTATTGTAAGAGCTAATGCAACTTGTTTTTAGTAAAAATTACTTCGTGCCCAGTTTCTTACGGCGCATTCTTCTTGGCAATCATGGTCTTTCCGAAAGCGCTGGTAGACTCAAAAAGTGACGCGTAAAGGGCATTCAACTGCCTAATTTACTGAATAAATTTTTGAACAATAACGACCGCGCGAATTTTAGATTAAGTATTCTCAATGGCGATACGATAGGTAGGTTACTAGTCGATTCTTCCTCGCCCTACTGAGTTATTGGATAGGTAAGCTGCCCGATAGTGACTGCGTTTAAATTGTTATTCTTTTCGAATGACGACACGACGATTTAGATAGCATACAGTGCCCTAAGCACGACTTGTCGAATCCTGCGTCACGTAAAATCGAATAGTAAACTATAACGAGTTTGTATGACGTTTGGACCAGCGTCCGCCCGTGAGCGTATTTGGAACTAAAATTTAGTATGATATTTCTCGATCTCGATACGATAACCGTAACGTAACGCAGGATTCGACAAGTCGTGCTTAGGGCTCAGGTCGGAGAACGTGACTATGAAGCTCGGGGTCCCTGATTCGATCCCCGGTCGGAACTGATATCTATATGATGAATACTTGCTTGCTCCCGAGTCTTTGAGGTTCAATATGAATTGGTATGTATCCTAACTTAATATTATAAATGCGAAAGTAACTCTGTCTCTCTGTCTGTCTGTTTGTTACCTCTTCACGGTAAAACCGCTGCGCCAATCTAAATGGTAAGAAGATAGTTTGAATATTGAGGAATAGCATAGGCTACTTTTTATTCGGGAAAATTATATAGTTTCCGCGGGATAGCGATAGCCGAAATCTACGCGGACGAAGTCGCGGGCCACAGCTAGTTTATATATATAAGTATGTTTACCCGTTATCCAGTACTCACAACATAAGCTCTGCTTAACTTGGGACTAGGTCGATTAGCGTGAATTATATATTTATTATATTAGATTGACACTAGTGGGCCATTTTTGTTTTATCATAACCACATATTCGTTTAAAAGAAAATAGAAGAATTGAAAAATCAGCCAGTTAACACCAACAATAATACATTTATTTTAACGTGATTAAGTCCCGCTTTTACCATAATAATTAAATACTTAGTATTCATGTGTAAAATGCCGTGATAGCCTAGTTGTTTGACCTATGGCCTCTCAAGCAGTGTCGTGGGTTCAAACCCGGGCTCGCACCTCTCAGTTTTTCGAAATTTATTTGCGGAATTACATTTGTAATTTACCATGAGCTTTTCGGTGAAGGAAAACATCGTGAGAAAACCTGCTCACACCTGCGAAGCAATTCAATGATGTGTGTGAAGTTCCCAACCCGCACCGGGCCCGAGTGGGAACTATAGCCCAAGCCCTCTCATTCTGAGAGGAGGCCTGTGCCCAGCAGTGATACGTAAAAAAGGCTGGTGATGAATGTGTACCATGTACCTATAAATCTACATAGGTATTGTACCTACTTGAGATGTGGTCGTACCGTAGAATGTTGCGCATCCGATGGATTGATCATGTCACCAACGTCGATGTTCTCCAGCGAATGGGTAAAAGGGTTGAACTAGTGCGGACGGGCAAGCAAACGAAAGTCGCGTACTTGGTCCATATCCTCCGAAACCAACAGTACCGTCTTTTACAGACCATCATGATGGGCAAAATAGCCGGAAAAAGGAAGGTCGGAAGACAGAAAATGTCATGGCTCCGTAACATCAGGGAGCGGACGGGCATCAAGACAGCAGAGCAGCTATTTAGACTGGCTATGAATAAGGAAAGATTTAAAGAGATGACTGCCAACCTTCAGTGATGAAGTGGCACTATAAGAAGAAGAAGGTTGTACTTACCGCCAGTTTGATGTATCGTACCTGAACATGATGAAGAGAACAAACAAATGAATACTGTATTTACCAGGAAGAACTTAAGCCCCCAGACGCAGTGAAAGCGCGAAACCCCGTTTCTACCCAATTAGTCGTCATAACAACATTTACTACGATCCTTTGTTCGTTCTCCGCGAAACCACTTTGCATGAAATCCTTCTAAGTCAATTCAATACTCAGTTTTATTGTTATTAGTGAGCGAAAAAATAAAAACACTCGAAAGGATCCTGTTTCATACTTCATTTAACTTTGAGATAACGAATAGCAATGGAGGAGTTGGAAAAATATTTTATCCTTCCATTTCATTAGTAAACAGCTGAAGAGACACGACACATTTAAATAAACGGATCACTCAAGTCCTTACAGTTCAATTTTGCCTGGCATGTTTCAGAGTCATCATCAACGGTCCTTCTTAGGATCCGTAGGAGAGACCGCGTAGTTCTCATTCGGCAATTCTTGATAAAAACCACGGTTAAAATGTATTGGCCAAACCTGGACTGCAAATACTATCACTACTAATATTTACTGTTCATTATTCTGAGATTCTTATATTAGTTTTATTTCAATACCATCAGCTTCGTTGTAGTAAATATTAAACAAAATATAATTTATAACAGAATGAAATGCTGATAACATGCGATTAAATTAAAAATTATCTATTTATTTACATAACAAAAGCAATTTACTATGACAATAAATCCAAGCTAAAACGAATTAAATTAAAACTTAAATCTAAATAAATCCCCCGTGGCATGGTGCCTGAAAGGCTGGCAGCGTTTCCTCGCTGAATAGCGATGATTATTTGAGAAGGGAACTGGCAACCCTTTGGTCAAGAAAATGTAGAGATTCAGAAATGTTACCGAGAGGATTCCAAAATATTCATAGGTATAATTTACTCAGTATGATATCGTCATACAGATTCTGATGGCCAGTACCTAGATGTCATTTTCTTAAGTGGCCAGTGGCGATTCACCATACATATGATCAGGCGCGTGGACACTGTTGATAGCTCAGATTTATCACACATTGGTCTTGGTTAATTAATAACCACTAAATACGTCGCAGTTAATCAAAACAAGCATCGACTAATAAAGCTTGGCAAGCTGACAATAATTGTTACTATCGAATTAATTACCATTATATTTTATGGAGACGACAACAGGCGACGTGTATGAAACTGTTGCAAACTTTTAGTGTATGCTTCCGAAGATATTTTCGCCGCCGCATTTCTTCATATATAGTCAGAGAAATATCACTTGCCAGTTAAAAACATGTCTCAAAAACTGCTGTAGACTATACGTTTAAATGTTTTTTTTTATACAACAAGGAGGGCGAACGAGCAAGTGGGTCACCTGATGGTAGTGATCACCAAATTCGGAAATTTCAACACCTACAAAGTCTGCGGGAGATGACGGGTTGTACCTTGAATATTTAACGATAAATGGTAGTAGGAACTCAGATAGGTATTGCAATTAAACAAAGTTTCCCTCGTCGGAACTTACTCGCAATTCTCGGGGGCTAATTGATCGAATCTATTATTTAACGGGAAAAGTTTTCGAGGTGTTGGGTTTCATACTGACAATGCGCATTGATCTTAAGAAGTCAATCCTTTTAGCTTCGCAGACGTAAGGGGTTCAAATATATCCACCATAAAACGTTCTCAAGTGGATGTGTAGCCATTCCAAGGCGTATGGAAATATTTATGATTCGATCGGAACGTGGTACCTCAGATATCCTGTGTTGCTTTGCTTTTGTAAGACTCTCTTTGAGAAGCGACAGAATTAAATATTACAAAAAACGTTTTGATGGGAGACCCATACTGTAGCTATTTGCTGCCGTACGAATGAGCCCGCTCAGAGGAAGTTCCACCCTCTGGCGGAAAATCGGCGTGAAGCTACAGCACCCCACTTGCGTTTCATTCAGTCAGTGAGAGTGCTGGAGGCCTGATCCCCCCTTTCCTCTATCGCTTTTCATTCGTAAAGGCCGGCAACGGACTAGTGACTCTTGGGGTTGCTGTAGGTCTAGCACAACCCGCAGTGCGACTTCTATTTATCACACGCGAAGACAATTGTCCCGTCCTTTTCTGTCCTCAGAATGCAATGGGACGGGTAATTATAATCTCGCGCGATAAACAAAGTCGCGGCCAGTCGTGCTAGCCCTGCCGGTTCTCATGGGTGGCGGTGATCGCTTACAATCAGCTGACCCGCTTGCTCGTTTCCCTCCCTCTTTTAATAAAATGTGAAAAAGCGAGCTACACATAATGTACCTAAATTGTCTGCCTGAAAAAGACCGAAGCGGCAACAAACGCAACGCCGAAAATTCAAATTAGAACTCGCGCGGTGACTGTGATATGTAAATCCCAGAGGTTGCTTTAAATATCGCGTCCGTAAGCACAAAACTATCACGTTCCATTTCCATTTAGTTCTGTATTTATGCCGGCTGCTGGACTGTTCCCGATCGACTTTGTCCGTAATGAATGTTCGATACGGGATGGATCCGGGCGCGCCATCCGGTTTCCAGCGGCCGGTGCATTTTAAAATATTTTCCATTAGCACAGAGGTTCTGTTTTCACTGTTTGTATTCATATTGATGCCCGTAAATCCTTATTCACGGTGTGGACTAAAACTAAAGATGATTTTGCTTTGAGGGTAAAAGAAGTACCTATGTTGTGTGGTCAGTTGGCTCGTTGTTTTATAAACTGGACGCTATGGTGCGAATGGAATTCACTGTGATTTTCGCTTGAAACGTTTGATTGATTACCATTGTGATTCCTGTGTCCGTTGCTGTGATTTTACCTATACATTTTTGCAGAAATAACGGCTTGCGGCGGATTTTCAACATGCCGAGTTTTGAATAATGCAGGTTATTATGTAGGTGTGTAGAAACGAATTCAAATAGCTTTATTAAAATCTTATTCGGCAATATATATTCCAAAGTCCTGATAGCTAGAGAGCGGATTTGAAATACATAGCTGTTAATACTTTAACACGGATTATGACTAGTTCGATTTGTTATTCTCGCAACAAACAAAAATAACGTTATTGGAACAAAAAAGGAAAACCTAGTTAGAAGCTTTTGTAAATTTTCCGCATACATTATGATGGTATTAAGTGCGAGTCGGACTCGCGCACGAGGGTTCCGTAGAAAGATTTTAACGCTTTTCAGTGTTTTAAGTAGTCCAGTGTTAGCAGAGCCCTGCTCTTAAGCAAAATGTACGCAGTGTGGGGTCAACTTACATTGGTCTGCGAAATCTACAGACAGACATAAAAATTTAAGATTTTGAGACTTTTTAGAGTGGTTGTGCTGTAAGAGCTACCTTCATACCAAATTTCATGTTTCTAGGACATTTGCATGGAAGTTACCCATTAGGTTTTTGGGAATCGGAAATTTATATGGAAATGGCCTTTTTAATTACTTTTTTAATTGATTTTTTCACAGCTTCAAGGGTCCGCAGGCTTGAGTATTTGATATCAATTTCAGCATGCTACCTCCACGCGTTCCAGCGAAAAGGGTCTTGACATACAGACAGACAGACAGACGGACAACAAAATGATCCTGTAAGGGTTCCGTTTATTCCTTTGGTGGTACGGAACCCTAAAAAGAACCATTTGTTAATTTTGAAATAGATAACTTACTTAGTTTTTTTTACTAATAAATAGGAACAGTGTTTGGGCTGTATAAAAACTTCTTTAATTAGAATAAAATATTTTTCTTTAAATCTTGTATACAAACACGAAATTTTCAACATAACAAAAAACCTGTTACACCTTATTCTAATATTAGTACTTATTAAATAGCTGGTATGTAATTACCTAAGCTTCCTTTATTCTAATACCTAAGTCTTCCCGCGACTGTGTTCCACTAAGTATGTGCGTTCTCAAAATCTAAACTATGTCACTGTTTCATTAACAGTCCATTAAAAGTTACGTAGACCCATTATACTGATATAATTCACCCACACAGATAAATATGCGATCTTACAGCCCGAGACGTTTGGCCCATTAGCCATTAATGCGTTCAAATTTATGATGACCCTGCCTAAGGAACCCTGCTCAGTCTTGTACTGCTCAAGAGCATGACTTATTAAGAGTTATATTTAACTGACTGATTTATGAGAGAGAGAGAGAAACATTTATTCACCCACATTTGACGTATGCAGAGAAATAAAATAGCATTATTTAAAGCACCTAATAGCACAAAAAAAAATCAATACACTTGTCTGACAGAACAGAACTGTAGGTATTTTTATAAAGTAAATGCCATTAATTTGAGATCAAGTGGCCTTTGCCCAGCTGAGCAATGGGAAACTATTACGGAGTTAAAGAAATCCTTTAATTTGAAACTGTACATAATGTTTTTTTTTTTCATTTTGATCTGATCACCACTGCCGTTATATGGCCACAAAATGCACTCGTTGCCAACCTTTCTAAGTTGGCATTCCAGACCATACATTCACACAACCCACAATTCGCTGCTTTGCTGCAGAATTAGCGAGTATGTAATAGTACTTTTTTTAAATAAGTGGGGAAAGTATGTCATTTTGCACGAGTACCGAGGTATCTAGGCCCGAGCCGTTAGAGACGTGGGACGAGTGAAAAAGACACTTCCGCACGTATACCAAACGACTTTTTTTAATACATTGTATTTAAATTAAATTGTATTTAAGTAAATACGACCCGAGTTCGATCCCCACTCGGGACAGATGTTTGTATGATGAATACGTATGTTTGTTTTCGGGTCTTGGATGTTAAATAATGTATTTATCGATACAAAGTATTTTTAACCGTTATCTAGTACCAGTACCCAGTTTGGGACTAGGTCGATTGGTGTTAATTTATTTATTTAAATAATTATTTTATAACCTTTAGTTTTTTATCAAATATCTACAGTACTAAATAGTAGGCCCAGATCCTCTTCATTCATCTTCTATACTTACATTTTATTCCATTATGCTACGCCCACATCGCTTCGCGAATTCATGAAAAATAAACTACATTTTCCCGGCCCCATTCGGCAGTTCGCTTGAATTACCTACAAGTGGTATATTATATTCGCCGGGCGATGCGGTGACGTCATAAGGCACGTTTGTGCTACCAATTTCACGAGCAATATCACTGAATTATTCCCAGAGAGGTTAGGCCCCTTCTGAATATTTCCTAACAATAGAAAAAGCTCACTCCATTCGCACATGCGGTATTATCGGAACCTATTTCCGATATAATAGACAGCTTTGGTGACTTTTTGTATTGCGAATTTGTCACGGTTGGCGCTTTTTTTTTTAATGAAATAGGTAAAGGTCAAAGATGGCCTATTTATATATGATCTAAAAACAAATACTTGGCTCACCCGCGACCACAGCTGCCGCCTGCAGGCAAGCCGCTACAGAGGGTCGAGCACGACTTTTCTAATCCTGCGTAACGTTACGGTTATCGTATCGAGATCGAGAAACCTCATACTAAATTTTAGTTCCAAATACGCTCACGGGCGGGCACTGTTCCAAACGTCATACAAACTCGATAACATTTACTATTCGTTTTTACGTGACGCAGCTTTCAAATATTCGTATTCGGCCATCTGTGCTGTGTGTGTGTGTGTGTGTACTGTTCGACTGCTGCTGTTTGCTGTTTTAGTTCATGAATATGGTCGTCCGCAATATAACGCCTGATTCAATAAAAGATGGCCTATGTCCAGCAGGGACTAATATTCATATTCATATTCATATTCATTTATTGATTGCTTTAATAATACGGCTGATGATTTGACGATTAAGGGACCTTATCGACCGGAACACTAAACAAATAGGTATCAGATTCGTTGCAAACAACTTTATGTTATGAAACTCATCTCAAGCCACTAGGTAGATTATCAAATTTTCAGAAATGCACAGAGTCTTTCGCAACCTATAAGTAATTGTGGTTGCCAAGCCCCTATCTCACCAACATTAAAAATGTCAGTTTTCAATGACAATTCAGTGTCAATTGCTGACTTGAAGAGCTTTTGTTTTAGCAAAGAAATGTAGTTAGTTCGAATTGTCATTGTAAACTGACAATTGTAAAGTTGGTGAAATAGGGGCCTGGGTTAGACATTAACCCGGTGCTAATGTAACGTCCGACGATACTAACATGTCAAGTAAACCCTGAGTGCAAGTCGGGTTAAATGTGCTATTCGGTATTCACGGCTAAACTTCACAACCAATTTCGCTAAAACTTGAGGAAGCAGTTGCTAATGCCAAGAGACAAACAAGGCTATTTCTTATTCCGGGAAAACGAAATATCCCAGGGGATAGGAAGAAACTTGTTCTGAGCTACCTGTAAAATTTAGTAGGTAATTAATACTTGAAAATTGGATTGTAAGTAGGTATATTTTTTAATACTTAATGGTATCGTCGAACGATTTGATTCCTGGCCCACCGTAGAACGTTGTCACAGTAAGTGTTATAATGATTTTCCTTGCGTCACCATAACATTTTCTACGAACAGGTTCCTTAGAGGGTCGCGATTCAGGTGGTTCGGTAGTGCATTCAGATTCAGACATTTATTTGACATTGAACCATTTTCTTAATTGTAGTTAATGTACTTATATAGTATTAAAAAAAAACTGTTATCAAAATAAAAATGTTTTCTTTGTGCACAAAAACGTAAATATCTAGAACTAACTTAAAAATAATTTTACAAATCAATGTCAAATAAATGATTTCTTTATGTCAAACAAACGCTTAAACGAACAAGTGCCAGGAGTTCACAGGTGGTTACAATAACCGACAGCATTTTTCTCGCAACAAAACTAATGCATTAAAGTTTTAAGTATTTAAATTAATGTATTGACTATGGCGACCACAGACAGCCAAGTACAACTGGGACGTAAACACGGAAAAAGTTGTGAAAAATGTAATAAAACTTTTAATTAGCTTTTTTATTTACAATGTTTTGCCGATGTAGTACACCACCGGTTTATAAAGAGATTTTTCGTTACCTGTTTTTTCATTCAGAACGTAATTATGTAGGTATTTAGACTTCTTAGAGTTCATATGACTGTAAAAGACTGTTATGACCTATAAACTAAACGACGGAATACCCTGACTATGAAGCTTGAGGTCCCGGGTTTGATCCCTGGTCGGCGCAGCTGTTGTATGATGAATGCGAATGTTTGCTCTCGGTTCTTGGATGTTTAATATGTATATACGTTTTTATTTATCTACATGTATGTTTATCCGTTGTCTAGCACGTACAGTTTGCCTAGTTTGGGACTAGGTCAATTGGCGTCAGTTGTACCATGATATTTATTTATTTAAACTGTGAATTATTTATAAGTCGTCTGTACAAAGTCAAAAAATAAAACCTATGTGCAGACTCATTAACCAAACGCATTAAATTAGCGCGTAAAACCAAATGTTTTACAAACTTTTCTTGTGCAAGCACCCTGTAAATAAATAAATTCGGCCCAACCACTCCGCTTCTTTGTTACCAAAAACCCACATCGTCAACCTTCCCACTAATTTCGATCAGGGTGATCGAACAAGGAGTAAATATTTAAAAGCCAAAGGTTTGCGTCCCCTTGTTCCTGTACAATTTCGGGCATCGGGACTGAAATAAAGAATTCATGCAACAAAGTTAATTTAGGCTGGACACATGTATCTTAACGGCATAAAACTAATTATTCAGCCTGGCATTCCTCTTTATTGTTATTGCTAAGTATTGTTGTTACTTTAGCGTTTCATAAAAACGGCAGTAAGAGTCACAAGATTGCTGGAAAAAATATAAGCGTCTGGTTTAAGTGTTGTAACCAATTATCGTAAACCGAATGGGTAGTTAAAGATGTGCTCGTGGTTGATTGTCATCTAGAAATTACGGTGACATCTGGGCTGGGCTTGGTGGTAAATTATGACAAGATTTATCATAATGAAGTCTATATAAACATAAGCTGTTCGATCGTACTCGGGACCTCGAGCTTTATAGTCAGGGTCTCTAACCACTAGTCGATCCGGTCGTCAAAAGAAAAATCCTGACGAACTGACTGTCTCTGTGGACTAACTGGTCAACGGCTAGTCCAAACCCTTGGACTTTGGAAGCTAAATTTTGCTTAGAGATTTTGCGACATTCTACTAATGGGGTGAAAAAGGGGGGTTGGAAGTTTGTAGCTTTAAAAACTTTATTTTTAAAGTTGGGATGATAAAACTTGGGACTAATTCGTATTCCTTCCTCTGTGAGCGCACGACTTGACGGTTCTACAGCTTATTAAATTACTTATAATTTAATCTCACGGTAGTTTCATGTAAAAAGGACATAACACGAAACTGAAAATAAAGCAGAGCTTTATTACTCGACTGCAGCGGGGTCCCAAAGGGTTATTTTTAACTCCAGACACAATAGGTGTATCAGTCTGTGGCATCGTAGCTCCTTAACGGGTGATAGGCCCTTGTGCGAGGTCCGTCCGGATCGCTACCACCATCTTACTCGCTAATCCTGCCGTTAAGCAGCAGTGCTTGTACAGTTGTGTTCCGATGTGGAGAGTAAGGCGGCGGATTTTTTTACCGTATGCCAGTTTAATCGAAACGGTTCTTAGCTTAGCTTCTTAAAAATCGGTTCAGCTGTTTTTGAGGTATTGAACTTGGAAATGAAAACATGGGGGTTTTAACGTCAAATACCGTGAGACTTAATCATAGTGATATAAAACGGAGCGAGCAGAGCATAGTGTGCGTCTCGATGCCGCTGGCTCGTGCGCTCCCAGAGGAAAGACTACAAATTAGTCCGAAACATGTCGGGCCAAACTCGACTTACATGCGAGAGTGATCAGTTTTATTTCACTAATAGGGGGGTTTTCAACTTTTCTAAGCAGGTAGCTTTCTCGCTCAAAGACAGCTATAGCAATACAGCGCGGGAATGCTGCCTGCGTAATGGGAATCCTACCCAAGGGTCCAAATTCAAACAGTAATTTTTAGCTTTATTTTTGTTAAATTATTTTCAAGTTAGTTCTAGATATTTACGTTTTTGTGCAATAAAAAGCTACTTTTATAAGTTAGTTAGGTTATTCTAGACAGTTTTAACTCAGTGCAGTGTTAACACAAGAATGACTTCTTAAAAGCTCTCGCCTTTACGAAAGATAAAGTTAGGTGCACATATAAGTAGAGTTTACTCGAATGGCTGTAGGTACATTCAGGTGGGCGAGCCAAGAGCAGAGGAGCAGAATAACCACTCGTGATTTCTCAGGAGATGCCTTCTGAATGGCGGTCGCTGGGCCTCTATGTCGAATTTAAGTGCACGGCAAAGAGGAGACGGACTTATTTTACATTAAATTCCTACCTACAAACCTACCTACCTACGCGACAAATTTAAATGCACTTCGGAAGGTGATATTGCGGTCACACGCTCCCGCGTTAGTCTCGGTGTGTCTCGCTTCCCCTACAAATAACTGCCTTCACTGTAGGTCATCTCTAGGTGCATTAAAAAAAATTGAAAAGGACTATACTTTTTTTAAAGGAAAATGAGCAAGTGCTTAACAATGATAGATAACACTGCTGTCTATGGACACCCCGCAACACATGAAATGTGTCCATATTTTCCAGGGCAGCCTTACTCTCAACACTGGAACGCAACAGTGCAAGCATTGCTGCTTGGCGGTAGGGTTAGCGAGTAAGATGCTTGTAGCGATCCAAACGGATTTTCTACCTTTCGTAAAATTATATTTTAACAAAATGTTTTTGTCAAAATAAAACGTTTTTTGGTCTTATATTGAGAAATGAGCTTAAAATCAGCTGGCTTTTATCCAGGAACATTTTAAAGTTCCCGTGGCCGCCGTGGGAAAGAAATAAATGAATTCCACCCAGATAAAGTCGCGGGTAACAATTAGTAGTAAAATAAAATATCCTCGAGATAGCGCAAACATAGGTGGACGGTGGAACCAACTTAGAAAAGTTGAAAACCCCGACATTTTCATTTCAAAGTTCAATATCTCAAAAACGGCTCAACCGATTTTTTAACCCCCGATGAAGTTTAACCTGTGTATCTTTGTGTCTGTGTATCTGTGTATCTGTCTGTGGCATCGTAGCTCGTAAGTGGATGGACGGATTTGAACGCGGCTTTTTTTAATCGAAAGCTAGTTTAATCGGGATGGTTCTTAGCTAAGTTTCATAAATACGGTTGTGCCGTTTTTGAGATACGAAATTTTTAAATGGCTCAAGTTCAGATCCCAGATGTAAGTTCGGAAATTCGTAGTCCGGGAGCTCGTTGATGTCTTGGATTTTTTGTTGGTTTAAGTCAAATAATAAAATATGTGTTGTGAAGTGAATGTAAAAAACATGAAATAAAAAACTTAAATTAAAAATTTAAAAACCCCCGACGAAAAAAAAGCAGACAAAAAAAGCCGACAAAAAGAAAATTATGAAAAGTAAAAAATTATGCCTAATTTATTTTGTTGGTATGAATTAGTATGGATGGAAGTATGGATTGGCCCTTTCAGTTCAATATACCTAGCAAATTTTTTATCTAAGCGTCGTCGGTGTCGGGGGATCGCTAAAGTCAGCCACAGCTATTCTTTCTATAAAACAACATACTTTAGTTTGCTGTTGACTTTAGCGATCCCCCGACATCGACGACGCTTAGATAAAAAATTTGCTAGGTATATTGAACTGATAGGGCCAATCCATACTTCCGTTTCAGAAACTTAGCTAAGAACCATCTCGATCGAACCAGCTTTCTATTAAAAAGAGCCGCGTCCACATCCGTTAATCTGTTTAGGAGATACGACGCCACACCCAGACACACACAGGTCAAACTATTTAAGGCAGTATAGCGCCTGATACTGGCTGTAATAATCTACTACATGTGAATGTAGACTTATATTTGTATAATTGTTAGAGCAACGGATACACACTCTAGATATGTAACTTGAGACGTACAACCCTGTGCAAGACAAGACTGAGCTTGTATATAATTTTATCTTTATTATACTATTTACTGTTATCACGGTCTACTCATTCCACATAATCTCTATTTCAAACTTATAACACCCCTACTTTTTCGTCAGGGGTTAAACACACAACAAAAGACTTCTCCATACTTTGCAGGCGCGCCAAGGCTCCCGATTTCTTTGTAGAACCCCACGTATTAAGGGAAGCTCTATCAGACAGTTAATTTTAGGGCAAATTTACCGAATTTAATTACGCTAATGAAATAAATTGCGCTTATCTGGGCCCCCGGTGACGCTTCGCTATTCAATATGAAATTCATTCGACGAAAACTGCCTTTCATCTAAGATATTTGTATAACATGCATAATTAAAGAAACCTTTATTTTGAAGTAACATTTTAGTATCGAAATGGAAATATTTTATAAAGTTTCGAAGAAGCTACTTTGATGTACAATTTGCAATTTCCTTACTGCTTAAGGTTTCTTTGTGTATAATAGAGGATGGACAAATTATTTTTTATGCCAGAAACATTATTTTGTAATTCCTATGGGATATAGCAATAACCGAAGAAGAAACAGCAGCAAGCAACAGGTAGTTTTAAATAATAATATAACAAGTAAGTGCTTACCTAATATTGAAAGATAAATAAACATTTTTTTTATAAATATCATGGGACAATTGACACCAATTGACCTAGTCCCAAACTAGGCAAAGCCTGTACTATGGGTACTAGACAACGGATAAACATACTTATATAGATAAATACATACTTACTTATATACATATTAAACATCCAAGATCCGAGAACAAACATTCGTATTCATCATACAAACATCTGCCCCGACCGGGGATCGAACCTGGGACCTCAAGCTTCATAGTCAGAGTCTCTAATCACTAGGCTATCCGGTCGCCGGTCGTCAATATTTTGACCTAGACTAATACTAGACAAAGAATACAAGGTCATACGTACAAAAACAAAATGCGGCTCGTGGTTAAGAAATGTCAGAATGGCACCAAAAGGAAGGATGATTTCCACTTTCAAGATTTAGAATAATGTTTCTTGGAAGTTCTAGTACATACCATTGAAATATTTGAAGCCAGAATCTAGGCTCAAACGTTTAATCAATAACAGGTCCACATTTTACAGTGCACCCGGTTAATAAATTTGTAGGCGACCGAATGATTCCGTTTACTTTGAGGACTGTATTCAAATTTGCTGGATCTGTTTTCCGTTGGCCTGGATCATAGAGTTCGGTCTGCGGCAGACGTGCTTTGAGCAGAAACTAATTGCAAGAAGGCAATAACACGGATGTAGATTGTTAGAACAGAGGCCTGAGTACGAATATTCGAATCCTGGCGTAACGTAATCGAGTAATGTTATCGAGAAATTTGTATAACGTTTGGGACAGCGCCCGCAGTTCGTTGATTACAATAATTTCATTAATTATATTAATTACATAAATTTTGTCTTGTACATTATTTTCATTAATTACATTTATTTCATTATTTACATTTGATTCATTAATTTTATTAATTACATTAATTTCATTATTATTAATTACATTAATTAATTACATTTCATTTCATTTTTAATTCCTTCGCCTCTCACTCACCACCATGTCCTATCCAGTAAACACTTTATTTCCTGAACTTGGCCTTCTGGATTAAAGCCAAGGAAGATGTTTGCTTTGCTCCTGAATAACTAGACGTGCCAGTACTGTGCTTGCAATAATGCCGAAATACGTGGACATTCTCGTGTAACACACGCTTTAACCGGTTTTCACACAATTTTTAACCTCCGACACAAAAAGAGGGGTGTTATAATAATAAGTTTGACCGCTATGCGCGTTTGTGTGTGTGTGTCTGGGAGTGTTGCTTTAATAAAACTCTACAGAAGTTATAGGGTTTGGTCACTTTAAAGTAGGTGCTTTGGAGGACAAATTCTCCGAATAGGTTGACTTTGGGCAGCTAAAAAAAAATACGTGTCCGTTATTTTAGACTACTCTCGAACATAATATAGTATAAAAATAAATCAAATCGGAGCCGGACAGTAAAGTTGGATGGATACCTTTCCTTGTTAGACATGTTTTTTTTTATCAAAATCTTTTCAGAAGTTTTTTGAGATAGGTATTTTAAGCTGTCGACAATGTCGGGGGTTGTTAACTTTTCTAAGTAGGTTAGGTTGCTAACACACGAACCAGCGTCCAAAGATCGGATTGTGTACCTATTGTTTTGAGTTAGATCGTTGATTTTAACTAACAGTATCAGTTTCTCCTAACGCTTATAATTTGCTTGCTTTAAGGATCAAAGTCCAGCAGTGGACGTCTTTTGGCTGACATGATGAAGAATCAAAGTCAATCTCAAAGTTGCGCTCCACCTCCGCTTTAGACAATCGAACAAACATCGCATCGAACAAAATACACATTTTAGACTAAACGTTATTCCGCTTAATTTTTGTAAAAATAGCTGCCGAAAACTTACAGAGGCAGACAGATAGACAGACCATGTGTACCTACTTGAACTTATATTAGAATTAGCATCGCTATTCAGGCAGGCAACGCTGCCAGCCTTTTGGGCACCTTGCCACGGGGGCCTTATTTAGATTTAATTTAGTTTTAAGTTTTAGTTTACTTAGTTTTAGCTTAGATTTAATGTCACTGTGAATTGCTTTTATTATGTTCATCATCAGCCCATTTACGTCCCACTGCTGGGCACAGGCCTCCTCTCAGAATGAGAGGGCTTGGGCTATAGTTTCCACGCGGGCCCAGTGCGGATTGGGATTTTATTATGTAAATAAACATATTTCTATTAGGTACTAGTACTTAAATTGAATCTGACATAAAGTACCATTGCTTACATCAACCAATCAACGCTTACGGATGCCTAATTCAATTGAATTTACTCCTACAAGTTGCGTACCGTTACAGATTGAATTGAATGCTTTCTAAACTGAAATCCTAATACGGTTTGGTGTCAAAGCGAATATCACTTACGTTCGCTACGAACACTAATCTAGACATTGATCTGTTTCGCAGAAATTGAATGCGGTGTGTGAAATGTACGTCTGAATTCTGTGCTTGCGAGCTGTCATTAGTATCTTCGTATTCGAATATCGAAGATGTATTGCAAATTACTAAACATGAACAACAAACAATTAATTTGCTCACTCGCGTGTAAAATAGGTACGTCAACTGCTACGGTGGTGTTGGTGCCTTGAACATGGGCTCGTAGAGAGGTCCGATACGGTCAGAGTAGTGTAGTGGTGGTGTTGCAAGAAAACATACATTTGTCGTATGTTTGGTGGTGAGTAGAATTTGTATTTCATACATATATTATGGATCTCCGCAAACGTGTTACCTGATTCAATTAATTAATTACTAAACATGCATCCTATTAAGATTATCTATGATTGTGCTATCTATGTGTAAGTAAGTAAGTTTCTCTGTCGTTTTGTTCATCCATTTGTCAGTTTGTCTATTAGATAATATCTGTTTGCAAACTGTTACCGCTAGATCAACACGCTATTTACACAAAATCGATATTCATGATTTACTTATATTGTTTTATAAATCTTCCGTCACTTAGCTAACTCCAGTCAGCTAGTTTAACTTTGTTGGTTTTTAATATTCCTTTTAACACTAGATGGCATTCGAATGAAGTAATAGCATTAAAGTTAATAAAAACATACAATGACAATGCAAAGAAATATCAGTTAAGCATCCAGCTGCTTAACTGATATATCTTTGCATTGTCATTGTATGAACATTGTCATTGAACCAGCAACCTCGGTAATCCGTACCACGCTCCACCAATTAAGCCATACTTAACTTTGGTGAACTAACGAATTTTTCAATGTGTTGTGTCGTATTTTTATTTGGAAGATCTATTTTTAATTGGTGGAGCGTGGTACGGATTACCGAGGTTGCTAGTTCAAGTCCAGCTGCTTAACTGATTTTTCTTTGCATTGTCATTGTATGTTGAATTTCATACTATGAATGTTTCATAAAAATAAAAACAAAAATAATCAATAAATCGATTATTTTCATTGGTTTAAGTTAATAGCCTTTTTCTGTGTGAGATTGTGCATTAGTACTATACTAATTCATTATCTTTGGTTCAGATGATATATATTTTTGCCTATAGCGTAGCGCACCTCAAGAGCGGCTTATCTGTTGAGCTCGGATTAACTTGTAATTAGAAAGCTACAGCACGCTCTAAATCTATGGCCTTATGTACAACTAATCAGACCTTGCTTTGTGATTTACCTGCATTATTAAGAAATTCGTTTGTACCTTTGAACTATGTTTTAGCTACTTTTTCTTAGATTAGAAGCGCTCTGGGTTTTTTTTTAACAGATCTCCTACTTTTTAATTTTGTAATGTGCTGTGCCCTAAGCACGACTTGTCGAATCCTGCGTTGCGTTACGGTTATCGTATCGAGATCGAGAAATCTCTTACTAAATTTTAGTTCCAAATACGCTCACGGGCGGGCGTTGTTCCAAACGTCATACAAACTCGTTATAGTTTACTATTCGATTTTACGTGACGCAGGATTCGACAAGTCGTGCTTAGGGCACTGTTCTTAACCCATGAATTCCTTTCGCTTAGTAAATGAAAAGTACGACTTCGTATGAATCGAAATTAATTTTGGTCACTACTAATATAACGTCTAAATAGTTTTAATTACTTTTGAGTTTTAAGGATGCAGCAAAAACCAGAAATAATACAGTATAATCATGGTTGACTAAATATGCTGTGTTTAAGGAAAGTGCTTGTAAATTGTATCTAAAAATCCAGTGTTCTCAGCATTAAATTTTAACAGCATTACAGTAAAAACTGAATCATACTTCGGACTCTTCGCTTTAAGAAAATTTCACAATATTTTTTCTTCTGCTCGACAAAACAGACTTTTAAAAAAAAGCGCTTCTGAAATCACAAGATCGTGTTCACAAACAGAAGCAGCCAGCCATTATGTATACGGCACAAAGCTAGCTGAGAGGTGTGTAATTGGTAGCTAATCCGTGCTCTCACCGTCTCTCGACGGATTGCTCTCAACATTGTTCCTGTAATACCCGCTCGTATGTACGTATGGCGTCGTTCGTTTCTGCCGGCAGTGGGTGGGTAGTATGGAGCTGCTTAAAATTTGAGTTTGTTGCCGTATTACTTAATTCTTTATACCAAATTTCTCTGTATTCTATCACAGATAGACAAGTTTGACGTGAGTATACAAGTACTTATAAAGTGTACCTAAGATTAAAATTTGACTTTTGACGGTGAACTCCACAGTTATAAGGAGCTAATTGTTGATAGAGCGCATTAAAACACGCATTGGGGATAAATACATTCTGCTTGGTTACGTTCAATATACAAAGTTGAAGTCATGGGTACATAGGTTATTTATTATTCGCTATTTGTAATAAAATAAAACCCCACATGATGCACCAAAAGCTGCCTGACTAGGAGTACTAAACAATTTGAACACATATAGATACGAGGTTAAGATTAGACTTGATTCATAGTCGCGCGTTCAATACAATCCACGAGGAACCGTTACCTACATTTAATAGCAGTTCTGAACGTTGTGGTATCAAGAAATAGTGGAAAAGTCCACAATAACATCACAATGTGTTAATAAAATCCGCCCATTCTTTACGGCTGTCTAAAAAAACATCGTCGGCCTATCTAGACTGCCAAATTACACTATCGGTTACTCTTAATTCCTGTATCTATTTTTATTACTAAATTGACTGCTGCTTTGATAATAAATTGCCTAATTACCCATTTATAAGAAAGCCGTTACTATTAACAACTGTATTTATTGCATTGGTTACAATGTAAAGGCTAGACATATTTTCAGTGGAATATTGACCGCAATTGCCTTTATTTTATAGCTACACTAGCTGTTGCCCGCGACTTCGTCCGCATAGGTTTCGGTTATCGCTATCCCGCGGGAACTATGTTCTTTTTCCCGGATAAAAAGTAGCCTATGTTATTCCTCAATATTTAAACTATCTTCGTACCATATTTCATCTAGATTGGTGCTGCGGTTTTGCCGTGAAGAGGTAACAAACAGGCAGACAGAGAGACAGAACGACATAGTTACTTTCGCATTTATAATATTAGTTAGGATTAGGATTATGTGGGATAATTGACACCTATAAGCCCAATCCCAAACTAGGCAAAGCCTGGTATTAGACTAAAATAAGCATCTAATACTATATCAAAAATCCAACAAATATCTGCATCCGAGGTCTGAGGGGATCGAAGCCCTGAACCTTAAACTTCATAGTCTGATTCTATAACCACTCGGCTATATGGTTGTCCATGCATTATGATATTTTATGATCAATTGATCATCCTAAACCTAAAAGTAAGCCCCAAAGGTACTCCCAGTCAATATTCCATAGAACCATTTGAAACAGTACATTAAGAGGTACATTCCTCTGCATGTCAGTGCATAGCAAATAAAACCGTTACAAAAATGCTTGTTCGACGTATTATGAAATTAGGTAAAGTGGTGAAAATTGGGACAGACTAATGTTCTTTTTACGAGCAGTTGTGTAAAACACACGTTTGTTTGATTCGGCGCCAGCTGCAATAATGTTGCTCCGTTCAAACACGTCGCATTAAACGCCTCTTGGCTCAAAAACATAAACTTTAATCCCATGGATTTATGTTTCAGGGTAAGGCGGGTCACTACCAAAGTTTTATAGTACCTACCTCCGAATATCAACGGCTATACGCCTAGTGTCAGTGAAGTACTTAGGTACTCAGACGTGTTTCCTTTTAGGGGTAATCGGTTGATTTACTTACTTTTTTTTTTATCTGACCTGAATACAGCTTTAACTGTGACTACTAGCTTGAAGGGAACTTAAAGAAGTGAACTGAAATACTGAAAAACCCAGATTTTATACGGGTTGAGCTATGCAATAACTGATAAATCAGTGTTATAAAGCCGAAAACCTTGTTTGTCACTCTTGTAAGTCTCTAAAAGAACTCTAAGTTCCAAATGGGTTGGTGTACTGATATTGATAATGCTTGTGTACTGCTGTGTGGAGTGATGTAGGCATATAGGCTTAATAGGTAATCCAGTTATTATTCGTATGCATAAGTATTGATTATTAAATCAACACGTATACAGGAAATAATTTGACGAGCTATTATACATAGGCATAATAGAGTAGTAAAAAACGTAATAGGTTCTTAGCTTAGCTTTAGCGGAGTACCTATTAGTGAGATTCAAACATTTCAACAGATCCTACCCAATATAATTTTATAACACCTGAATCTACACAAAAGGTGTAAAGCCCTTAAAAAGCTCTGAATCGTTTATTCAACAACAACGAGCTGAGAAAATAACAATTTTGATATTGTTATGTGCACCGGACTCCGATGTTCAGAAATTGACCACTTTGTAACGTTCTGTCGCTTGCAACAAATTACAAAATATATCTCAGATGAGAACGCCATTCTGTCGGAGAGACCGTTGCAGCGGGGACTCGCTTCGACACTGATCCTATTTGTCGATGACAAAAACGCTATAAACTGTTCGAACTTTTTTTTCTTTAACTGTCGTTACAAAAGACATTGTGCCTTCAAATAGTAAGATTGTTAACCTAGATTTATACCACGTTACTGCTACACAACGACCAATACTACTTTATTCTACACTCATTTAGAGAATCCTTTAAGAAACTGGACGTTTTCATCGCTCTTGACAATAGGTAGATAGAAGGAATAAGTTTAAAACATGTCTCCAATTTTTTGACAATTTTTTGATTTTTTAGATCACAGGCACTAGAAAATATCTACAAGAAGTGTTGAAAAAGCGACAAAACCCATGTTCTCCACCGTTAGTTCGCTCAGAATAACGCACAGGAAGCCACAAGTAAACGATAGTACGTGATAAACTGCGCATTATTCAATGGCATAATGGCACGCTATGAAACGGAGTCGGGCTCAGCATCCGTTTGTGGGACCGACGGATAATTGAAATCCGTCAGACAGTCGTCTCGGATGACAAACGACATGTCGGAGTGCACGCGTGCGTTAGCCGCCCTACTAACGCGCCTATAACCGATAAAGTTTATGATAAAACCACAACAGTAACGTTAACGCTGTCTTCAACTTTTGCGATTTTCAGTCATTTATTTTATGGTGTGACCACAACCGTTAGATTACCGGTGATTACTCGAGAAAAAGGATATGGTTATTGTCCGTTTTGTCGTTATGATGTTACTAACCACAGGTACATACTGAGTCCAGTTGGTGGTTGAATGTTATCATTTAACTGTAAAATTGCGACAAATACAAAGACACATAAAAACAGTGTCCATTCTTTCGCTATTACCACTAAATTAACCACAGTCTAGACACAATAATTAGGTATTTTACTGTGCCTTTTGTCCGGATTAGCAAGTACCTAATCCAGCCTATTTTTCAATTACACATTTGCTGGTCGTGATTTCAAAACGAATACCCTAACGACGACCGGTTAGCCTAATGGTTAGTGACCCTGACTATGAAGCTTGAGGTCCCGGGTACGATCCCCGGTCGGGGCAGATGTTTGTATGATAAATAAGAATGTTTGTTCTCGGGTCTTGGATGTTTAATGTATATTTGTAAGTATGTATTTATCTTAATAAGTATTTTTATCGCTTGTCTAGTACCCATAGTACACGCTTTGCCTGGCTTGGGACTAGGTCAACTTTATTGGTGTCAATTGTCCCATGATATTTATTTATTTATTTGTTTATTTTAATTATTTTGTGTTTGTCATCTCGATAGAAATTCGAACGCCACCTAAAGAGTCCAATAAGTTTTACATTACATTAGTTTGCAATTATTAAAATTAACTCTCTTCAGTGCTTAAAACCTTCTTGATCCAAAATCTCTCATGAGTAATCGAAATTATTATATTGACAACGTTGACTTTTCAGAAAAGTTATAAAACAAACCTAACCTAACTTATTATACGTAAGGTAAAAGTCTCTGTGCCCGACTGTCCCTGCAGTTGGCACCTTCAATCTTAATACGTAGCGATAAAGATGACAAGCGGGTGTAATTTTTTTTCCATGTAAAATATTTCGGTTTCAGCTAAAGAAATTATCATCATCATCACCATGTTCTGTTATCCTTAATCACGGACATAGGGCTCTCAGCATTTTCCTCCATTTGGAACGATCACGATTGTCAGCTCATGCCCAGGGATTGGATCTCCCTTTCAACGCTTTGGAACGCTGCCATGTTGTCTTGGGCCGACCTCGTCTTTTCACTCCAGGCAGGCGCCATTGCTAAGCCTGTTTGTATATGGTCGTCAGTAGAGAAATTATGCTAAACGATGACATTAGACAATCTTATGCGACACAAAGGTCTCCCGTCAAAGACCTAACTCCTCCAATCTATTTTTGAGTACGCAACCATAGTCGATCCCTCGGTGATCTAGTGAATAAGTTATATTCCAGGTCATGCTGAGATGGGTATCGACACCGGTCAAACTTCCGATTGAGATTGACGACAACTAATTGCTATAGTTCGCTGACAAGTTATTGTTTTCGCTGTAACTTAGTAACTACTACAGCTAATTGGGTGAGTGCCGTAAAAGTTGGAGTTTATTTAAGTAGAAGTGGTTGGAGAATTTATGGCATTTCTGCAATAAACTGCGCTAAGATTAGCAAAAGGATACGGCGAGAAAGAAATGCAGCTTGATAACTTTTTCAGTGTCAGTAGTTATTGTATTTCCTTTACACTACTAATGATCTCATCTTTCTCTCTAGTATATTCGGCGATTTAAAGGTTCTGGTGCCTGTTTCAGTAACGTTACATATCAGTCTACAATGACAATTCGGAGTAAATTGCTGACTGTAGGAGATTTTATTTTAGTAAGCTTCATTATTAGAAAGAAAATGCAGATCGAATCGTCATTGTAAAGTGTTTGTAACGTTAATGAAGCAGGGGCCCGCAAAGTTGAATATTACTTGAGTTGGACTGTGGTTTCGTATATCATCGGAGATCCTATATGTGCGTCCAAAGCGTCAACTTCCGTCGGTTTTACCAACTAACATAAAATTTAACAGATGATGTACAAGGGTTCATGTCCAAGAAAAGGCACTAATGCAAAACTGTACAGAGTACGAGGTTATCTCAGCCTTGCGTATGTGTGAAGCACATGTCACTGCTTCACTGCTCGCGTGCACTCACACAAAACAACTGACCTTCCTATTGGTCATTTGGCGATCACTCGCACAGCTGCAAATGCTTCCCGTACAGCAGTCTTTACAAATATTCCGCGAAAACCAAGATGACAAATGATCGGAGAAGCAAAATGCTGGGATATGTTTACGTCTGTTTAGCTGTCTCGGTGCTTGTCTAGACAAACAGATGGTTGGTTGGAAACACTGCTCCAGACTTAATAGGATAGTTAAACAGTCTCATACGAGCGTGAAATGCGGAAGCATCACTCTTTCCGTAATGTATGTGCGCACATCAAAATATTACAGTCCATGAGCACTTAGAATAGAATTCGGGTTCGTGTGAATTCGTATTGACATCTCTTTCTTCGATATAAAAAGCTCCGTTAGCAGCCGAAATATTTCTGAAACCTGAATCCTATTCCAAATGCTCACAAACTTCAACGAACTCAACCAAATTCAACGACTGGTCAGAATTTGTCTAAAAATTTATGCGTACGTAGGTCAGTAACTTTATATCTGTGTGGTAATTATAACTAAGTTCGGTTAGTCGTTACCTATTCATTACTATAATGTACCAAAGAAAGAAAGAAAAATAAATAGGTAGGTACCAACAATGCAGGTAAGTGGGGTCGCCAAATATTTTTCAGAGTGATGCGTCTTGACAAGGGTTAAAAAACGACATGTAAAGAATATCAAAACGCAAAATCCATCTGATCAGTAGAATTACAGAAACACCCAGCGAAGCTTAGTCAATTAAACAGGCGCTGAAAAAAAAACAGGAATTACCTAAAATTAATCATTTATTTAAAAGTCGCTGATCCTCTCCCAATCGGCTAACGTAAATAATAAACAATTTTAATTCGCATTACGCTAATAAATAACCTGCACAAAATAACAATGGCACGTCGTTTATTGTTTAAGCAATATTGTAGAAGTCGAAAACTTTTAATAGGCCCAAAGTTACCAAATTGAATGGAGCATGAAGCTTGGTTATGGTTATTCCAGGAGTTTCTAAAGTAACAATGTCATAAATATCCGATATAATTTTATAAGGGCTGGTTGTTTTAAACTTCAATGTTACCAAGGTGTTACCGGTTTTTGAACAAGGTTAGGCGGTAAGTAGGCGATTATCTTGCCTTTTTGTTGCGAAATTCGTACATCGCACAATTTATTGTCTTAAGAATATTTATTTTTGTTACAAAAAAATTCGCTGACTGAATTAAAATGACGATTACTACATAAAGAATACTGTATTTATGATACTATCTATGACGCAGATCCGATTTACATAAATTCACTGGTCCATAATATTATGTGGCAACAATAAAATTAAAAACTGTAACGGCTAAAAACATCGCTCTATCTATGTATCTTTACTTACAGCAGTTATTTTCCTTTTAATTCCTTAATTCTGAAACGCGAGAAATATTTACCATATAACTAGCTCTTACATAAAATAATTCCTCATGTCAAATAAAAATAACAGAAACAGCGAATTTCAGATTTACTAAAATGTTTGTAAACACAGTTTCATAAGAGACGGGTAACGCCATCTATTGGCGGCGACTTAGAAACGTTACGAAGCTAGTAAGCGCTGTAGTGGTTACGTATCATTTTACTAGATGGCGCTACAGGTAGCATGTTTTACAAAAAGGAATGCTACTAAATATTAGGATGTTCCGAGACAATTTTTCAACTTGCTCTACATTTTTAAAAGTAAACAGTTTTTACAGCGCGAAATGTCCACAAATAATGATTAATGCTGCTAAGTCAAAACTAAGTCGAAGATCAAATGAAAAACTTGATTGAGCGTAGAGGTAATGTTGATTGGATCTTAACTTTTAAAGAATTTAAAAAAATCAATTGTAATGATACCTATAAAATCAAGTAAACTCGACGCGAGTGGTTACATAAATTCGAAGCAAAACGGGTAATACACGATAATTTTAATAACCTGTACCATAAAGGTGGACTGAAGAATCAAGTTGTACATTAAGTACGTACGTCCTCAAGCAGGTGCTTTAATGCAATTTAATAAAAGTTTCATAAAGGCGGTGGACTGGCTTGCACTTTATTTCGCGAGGTAACAATGCTCCGACAGTGACTGATCGTACCCCAGAGTATTCTTGCACTTGTGTATAAGGGTGCAATAGGCTACCTACTTTAAGGTTTCTTTGACAAGGTTCTGTAGCTCGAACACGAGTTTTCACCAAGAATATCGTATCGAGAAAACTTCTATGACTTATTGAATCAGGCGTTACTTTGCGGAGGTCCATATTTATGAACTAAAAAACAATTACTTTGCTCACCCGCGACCACGGTCCGCGACCGCGGTGTGGTCGCGGGTGAGCAAAGTAATTGTTTTTTAGTTCAAAACTTCTATGACGTTTGGAACAGCGCCACCCGAGAGCGTTTTTGGTACAAAATTTTCTCAATGATAATACCAAACGAACGTTACTACTCGATTCTTGCTCGAATCACTGTTGGACATGGAAAGATGGACAATTTTAAATGACTTGCAGTTAATTAAATTAGACAATACTGAATGCGGGATATTGACTACGATTAGGTACCAAGTAACCAACTATACTAGGCTAGATATGAGTTTCCTATATTTTGACGCGTTACGTGCATTCATGATCGCAGCCAATATCCAGTAGTAGAAAAACCTTTCCCACGGGCCAGGCAAAAATCAATCTTATGACAATGTGCGGGTGGTAGGACCTTGTGCGTGGTCCGTCCGGATCGCTACCAACATCTTACTCGCTAATCCTGCCGCTCAGCGGCAGTGCTTGCACAGTTGTGTTCCGGTGTGGAGAGTAAGACAGCCGGTGTAATTACAGGCACAAGAGGCATTTCATCTTAGCTCTCTGGGTTGTCAACGCATCTGCAAACCCTCCGGGGTTGCGGGTGTCTATGGGCAGTGGTGATCACTTATCATCAGGTGACCCACTGGCTCGTTTGCCTTCCTCGTTGTATAAAAAAATGTCATAAGCATTTTGACAGGGGAAAGCTTTTCTCACTTTAACTATACTTAATTATAATGTTAATGACAAGGTGACAAGCATTTGAAAAATAAAGTTTTTTCCGTTAGAAGGTAGTCTTGTTCTATTATGTTACAGGCAAATTGAACAACAGCATTTCGGCGCAGCATCAACATTATGTGGGTCCATTACATTATCCGCCGGAAGACGTCCGAAGGATCTCCACGACGATCGGTGTCGTGCTACCCGCAGCCAATGGCTTCCCGCGATCTTTACCAGAGCGCCTAGTGTACTCAACGACCAAAAATACGTCACAATCGCGTTCGCGTTTGCGTCTGAATTACTATGGGCAAATTGGCATCGCCACTAGTGGCACATATGGGCAACAAACAATTCTCATACTATTTGACACTTTAACTTAACGCAAACGTTCGAGAAGTATTTTTTGGCCGACTATTACACTAGGATCGTCCGTCCATCATGCGGGAGGCCTACCAACACTACCTTCTTAGGTATGTAATGTAAATTATAAACAAACATTTTTTTTGCAATATAAAGCAATTGAACTTTATCGTTGAAATTTACATATGAGAGAGAGAGAGAGAGAGAGAGAGATACATTTATTCACACAAATTCGGCACAAACACAAAAAAGCAGTACATTTGAAAAATTTGAAATAAAACATAAGCATAAACTTAATAACTATCTAAAATCTATAGAAATGCGGAATAGTGTGAAATGGGCCCCACTCAGCATAATGCTGCGGCGAGCCGCAACGCTGTTTTTCAACAGGACCCAAATTAAAACTAAACAAAGTGATCCTATAAGGGTTCCGTTTTTTCCTTTTGAGGTACGGAACCCTAAAAAACAAACGCATACACACACTGTGACGAAACGAACGCCAGCGGAAACAGTGCCCTAAGCACGACTTGTCGAATCCTGCGTTACGTTACGGTTATCGTATCGAGATCGAGAAATCTCATACTAAATTTTAGTTCCAAATACGCTCACGGGCGGGCGCTGTTCCAAACGTCATACAAACTCGTTATAGTTTACTATTCGATTTTACGTGACGCAGGATTCGACAAGTCGTGCTTAGGGCACAGTTGTCTAACTTTGAATTAGTAAATTTAGTTGATACGAAACTCCCGTAAACATAAATACAGGTAGGTAGTTAGGGATCATTGAACTTATCTTACGGCTTTTAACTGAAAATAATGGCGTTGAAATAATTAAATATTGAATCTTCTTGCCAGACAAATCCTGGGCAAGTGTAAAACTTGTCCAAGTTAAATGGAATTGCTTTTTGCATAATTGATTCATTGTTTTCGGCAAAAGTTTTTCAATTACATTGATGTCCAATATTAGAAATTGGATAAACAATTTCCGAAGACAACATTTTTCAATGGCTAAGTGATGTAGTTATTTAGATAATTGACATACCTAGAGCTAGGTTATAGATGAATGATAATTTAACCATAACAGCGTTTAAATGATTCGCGGTTAATTGCATTAGACATAATGAAAACGGGATATTGACCGCGATTACCTTTTAAGTAACATCGGGAGCTCACCAAACCTATAAGGTAATCGCGTTCAGTATCCCGTTTTCATTATGTCTAATTTAACCATCCAGTGTAGGTACAATTCAAACAAATTTTAGAAGACCGTAAATCATATTTTTTATAAACTTACTGAAACATGAATACACAGAAAAAAACCAGAAAAATGCCCACCCCCGGGAATCGAACCCGGATCCTCGACACTCCGGGTCGTGTGCTTAACAAAAAGTTACTCCTACTGAGATCATGAGACCGTAAATATCCTTAAACTGGCCAAGCAAGAGCGTGTCGGAGACGCCCAGGATAAGGTTCCGTAGCCCTTACGAGAAAGTCCATGCATATCTATTTTTAACAGAGAAATCTACAGAGTTCGTTATAGTGAACCATCAAGACTTCAGTCAGGGGTTGAGTAAGTGTGAGCACCCTGTGAAGTTTAAAAAAAAAACAGTTTCCCGTATAAAATAATATTATCAACCAGCAGAAGCAATCAGAAAAACCGGCCAAGTGCGAGTCGGACTCGCGCACGAAGGTTCCGTAGAAATATTTTAACGCATTTCCCCAGTGTTTTAAGAAGTCCAGTGTTAGCAGAGCCCTGCTCCTAAGCAAAATATACGCAGTGTGGGGTCAACTTAGATTGGTCTGTGAAATCTACAGACAGACATAGAATGTTAAGATTTTGAGACATTTCCGAGTGGTTGTGCTATAAGAGCTACCTTCATACCAAATTTCAAGTTTATAGGACATTTGGACGTATCCTTTAGGTTTTTTAAAATCGGCATTTTGTATGGAAATGGATTTTTTAATGACTGTATCTTTTGATTGCGTTGATTTTGAAGGTTGATTTTTTCACAGCTTCAAGAGACCGCAGGCTTGAGTATTTGATATTAATTTCAGCATGCTACCTCCACGCGTTCCAGAGAAAAAGGGTATTGACAGACCGACAGACAGACAGACAGACGGACAACAAAGTGATCCTATAAGGGTTCCGTTTTTTCCTTTTGAGGTACGAAACCCTAAAAACAAGAATTTGCCATATAATATTGTCAACCAGCGGAAGCAATCAGAAAAAAGGTAAAATCTTTACAGGGGTGTTCATGACTTACTCAATCCCTATCTGAAAAAGTCTTGACGGTTCACGAACGGGACATGAACCCTGTATAACTATCACGGACCAACCACCCTCTGGACACCAAATGTCAGGGCAAACGTTTCCGAAACGCATATGCTCATTTACACCTATAAATCTCTCTAGCCTCGAATCGCGGCTCACTTTCGACCAGATGACAAGCGAGATGACGAGCTATGAACCAATCACGACGCATTCCTCCGGCCCGCTCACCGCGGCTTTTTTCGTAATAACTTTCCAAGTAAATTATAGAAGATGCGGTGTCTAGAGGGTGGTTGGTCCGTGATAACTATTATAGTAAAGAAGTCTTGACTGACTAATTGATCAACGCCCAGTCCAAACCTTTAAATCTAGAAAGCTGACATTTGCCAATAAGGGTTTCTTTTATAATGTACAACAATTCGGACAAGGCGGGATGTTTCAAAATTCTATCCCTAAGGAGGTAGAAAGGGAGATGGAACTTTGTACGGAAAAAAAATTAAGTTAGGATTATGAAACTTACTGAATTATATTTTTCAAAAGAAATAAATGAGCACGTTTTTATTAAATTTCTTACATAATAACACATGGACGAGCCTTTCGGTACTCAGGTTTTGTTGCTAATTTTGTAGTAGGTACCTACTACAAATATTATCGGAAATCCGAGTACGAATTTTTGAATCCTCATAAAAATCGAGAAACTTCATACTAAATATTAGTTATTTCTAAGGGCTCACAACACCGATGTTCAAAGAGCAATTATCTTGATGTTTATATATCAATGACTAGCTGTTGCCCGCGACTTCGTTGGCGTAGATTTCGGTTATCGCTATCCCGCGGGAACTACATAATTTTCCCGTATAAAAGTCTATGTTATTATTCAATGTTCAAACTATCTTCTTCTAGATTGGTGCAGCGGTTTTCCCGTGAAGAGGTACCAAATAGACAAACAGAGAGACAGAGAGACAGAGAGACAGAGAGACGGAAACACAGAGAGACAGAGTTACTTTCGCATTTATGGTATATTTAGGAGTTTGGATTAGGATTAGGATTAATACCATTATTTTTTCTAGCACCATGTACAGATAGCTCCCATCGCTACCAACGGCTGCAATCGGCTCGTACAAATAGCGTTTTTGTGTCGCGGGAGCGGTTACGCTAAACGGTTCACTCGATTGCCTGCAACGGCTGCCCGGCTGTTTCTGCTGCCTCTATAGATACTACTAAGGGATTCCTTACTATTTTTTACTATTTTTAATCCCACAACGCAAAAGGGTATTATAAGTTTGACCTGTGTTTCTGTCTGAGGCGCCGTAGCTCCTAAACGGAGGGACGGATGTGGACGCGGCTTTTTTTAATCGAAAGCCAGTTTAATCGAGATGGTTCTTCGCTAAGTTTCATAAAAATCGGTTCAGCCGTTTTTGAGATATTGAAGTTTGAAATAAGAATGTCTGGGGTTTTTCAGCTCTTCTCTGTTGATTAGGTTAGGATATTTAATACCCAGTGAGCTGAGCAGAGTGGTAGCCTAGCGGTTTGACCTAACGATTCTCAAGCATTTCTACCAAAGTCGAGGGCTCGAGCCGAGGGTCACATTTCTGAGTTTTTCGGAGTTTGTATGCGAAATTACATTCGTAATTAACATGAGCTTTTCGGTTAAGAAACATGCGAACTCCTGCGAAGCGACTTAATGATGTGTATGAAGTTCCCAATCCGCATTGGGCTCGTGTGCATACTAAGACTAACCGATCGATTTGAAATTTCAAAAAAGACGTATATTTGATCAAGTAGGTAGGTGTCATACTTACCTGTTGGGTGTCGGGTTTAGTATTATTTTCAAAGGTAGCAGTAGGCTGTCAATAGTAATGTTGTGGTGTGACTTTCCCCGTACCGCGCTTAAAAATACTTGGCCTGAGTATGTATTGCCAATTTGTGCCGTTAAATTAAGCAAACTCTAGCTAGAAGGACGGAAAGGAAGTTTCGAACTTGCCAATTAAGTTTCTAAAACAATGACCGATTATTTTTTATTGCATCGTGTAAGTTCTATCGTTACATACTAAACCTATACATACTAGACTCCCTAAAAAAATACTCATACAGTGAATTTATCCACACTTAAGTTGCAACATCTTGAATACAAACCGGTTGAATTGGGATAAGACGACCTCGATGGTTCGCCTGTTCGACTCACCGTCGAATGAATCGAGAACGCGTGTTACAGGCGCAATAGTTTCCCACTGGAACTTTTCAATCGGCAGATAAGAGGCTTGCGGAGACGTCTCGATATTTATTTACTGCGTTGTGGTAAGGAAACTTACTCGCTTTGTCGACAAATAATGCCCGTTCATTATTCAATTGTTCCTCCCTCGACGATGAAACAATTCAAGCGGCTTATGTCTGCGGTCTATTTGACAATTTTCGTTTGATGATCACAATCGTTTTGCAATTTTAAATGTCAGTTTGAGTCGTGGACGAATTTGTTTGAAATATTAACTTTTTTGACTTTGTTAATAAACTTTCATTGTTAATATTATCGTGTCATTTGTCAACCTTGTAGCAGTTCCATGAATGAACGCCTAATACACATATCGACGGTACTCAGAGGGCCGAGCACGACTTTTCGAAACCTGCGTCACGTAAAATCGAATAGTAAACGTTGTCGAGTTTGTATGACGTTTGGAATAGCGCCCGGCCCGAGAGCGTATTTGGAACTAAAATTTAATATGAGGTTTCTCGATCTCGATACGATAACCGTAACGTTACGCAGCATTAGTAAAGTCGTGCTCGACCCTCTGACTCAACTTTGACGAAATAAAATAAATAAAAAATAAATATCACGGGACAATTTGACACCAATTGACCTAGTCCCAAACTAGGCAAAGCCTGTACTATGGGTACTAGACAACGGATAAACATACTTATATAGATAAATACATACTTATATTAAACATCCAAGACCCGAGAACAAACATTCATATTTATCATACAAACATCTGCCCCGACCGGGATTTGAACCCGGGGCCTCAAGCTTCATAGTCAGGGTCTCTAACCACTAGGCTATTCGGTCGTCTAATTGGAATAACCATGCACTTTACAGGTAGTCTAGAGTGGTATATTCCAATTTCATCAAAGTTTATATACGAGGTTGAGTCAGAGTAACGTCGATATTTTATACCACGGCCTGGACGTTTTGCCCAGATTGAATAATCATAATTATTCTACTGGTGTTTAAAATATAATATTATGGGCTTTATTAAATGTTTGTTTATTTCTTCGCTGTGAAACCTTCAGATGACTTCCATGGTTGTAATGTAAATTGATATGTATGCAATATTTGCCTTGTTCAATTGTAAAAAAACCTGAATATCGCACAAATCCTACAGAGCGATAATCTAATCCTGTATTGTCGGATTCCAAAGCGGGTTCGCTGTTTTAAACTTTCCCGTTTTTCATAAATATTTAAATACTCACATAGGGCTTTTTCGCGCGAAAATCGATGTTTTATTAACATATCTAGGTATGTCCGCATGATCACAACGGATTAAAAAAAGTTATGAAAATATAGAACACTAAAGATATCGGCCACAACCTCATCTACGTTCCGGAGGAACTCCTCACTATCCTGGCTAAAAAGTAGCTTATTGTATCTATGTGACTTGTACTCATACGCGGCTGCCACTCGAGAACCTTACGGATCAAATGGCCAACTTGTATAATCAGGTATATTTTTATTAATGAGATATTTTAGGCTCGGTTCTCAATAAACAAACACGAATACAAACAACCAAAGACGTGTAGGTGTGTACTTATTTTTAACATGAAACTACCGTGAGACTCAATCATAGTGAAATAAAAACGGATCACTCACGTATGTAAGTCGAATTTAGCCCGACATGTTTCGGACTAATTCGTAGTCCTTCCTCTGGGAGCGCACGACCCAGCGGTGGCGAGACGCACACTGCGCGCCGCGGCTCTGCTCGCGCGACTACTAGACGCAGCTGACAGCGGCACACACAACTACCCTCGTTTTCATCGTCATTTTTATTATTGTCAAATGCAGGATAGCACACGTGAGTGGTCCGTTTTTATTTCACTATGTGTACTTATTTATTATAATTGATTACGAACTGCATTCTGTACCTTCTAGTATGATTGTTCACATGTTTTAGTGAATAATCCCCTGCAAAGTAGTTAGGTACCTGTATTGGCTTTGTCGGTGCCTGGCCAGAATGCTTTTAGTGAAAGACGGTATACACGTGTGTTTACGGATAAAAAACAGAACAAAAACATACAATTGTTGTTTTTTAGGGTTCTCAAAAGGAAAAAACTGAACCCTTATAGGATCACTTTGTTGTCCGTCTATCTGTCTTTCTGTCTGTCAAGACCCTTTTTCTCTGGAACGCGTGGAGGTTGCATGCTGAAATTAATATTAAATACTCAAGCCTGCGGTCCCTTGAAGCTGTGAAAAAATCAACCTTTTAAGTCAACGCAATCAAAAGATACAGTCATTAAAAAGGCTTTTTCCATACAAATTGTCGAAATCCAAAAACCTAAAGGGTACTTCCAGTTATCCTAGAAACTTGAAATTTGGTATGAAGGTAGCTCTTATAGCACAACCACTCAGAAAAGTCTCAAAATCTTAAATTTTTATGTCTGTCTGTAGATTTCACAGACCAATATAAGTTGACCCCACACTGCGTACATTTTGCTTAGGAGCAGGACTTTGCTAAGCTACCACGGCTTTTTCAATCACTTGCTGAAGTTTTACTGTGCTTATTATCTACATACATATTTTATTATCAAGCTGGATTAGGATTACAGAGAGGTGTCCAAATCAACACAGAAAAAAACACTACAAAATTAACCAAACTAATAAAAATTACTAACAATATCAAAACTAACAACTAGAATACATAAGACGTAATTGCCTTAGGTATAGATTTGACGAACTCCCGATATTTCGACGCAGTTGACATGCATCATGATCACGGGCAAACTGACGGAGACTTACGGGGAAACAAGGAATTTTGTAAAACCATTAGAAACTGTAACACTTCAATTTGGAATAGTAAAAAAGGCTTTATTATTATTATCTACATACAAAATTGGCAAAAGCACGTGTGCTTACTCCTTAAAAGCTTAACGAAAGCCCTACTCAATGATTCACGCGCGCTAATTGATTCTTCGGGAGGATCATCCTAAACAACCAGCCCAGCTAACTCCAGGTACACGGAATAACTAATACTTTACTCCTCTTTCGGGCTTTACCTGTTAACGGTTAGAGTTTAGGACACAACGTAGGTAATTATTTGAAATTCGAAGAAAAATAGAGACAAATTCCTATACAAATAAGGCTAGCTTTATCAACTGAGCTAATGCAATACATTATTAGTTATTTACTGAGCCATAATCAAGTGTTTTGTATTATCATTTTGAAGTCACTCTTCTCATGATATTGCTCCCACAATATGACCGGTCAGGCTTTCCGTAAATATCGAAAACTCACTTAGTCGACAGTCGAATTATTTCTAAACCATTAAGCACCCAACAGGTTTCCATGAGGCTGACTGAACTAAGTTGATCTAGGAAGTAAATAAGTATAGTCTGCCCTGACATCTCGTGTCGAAACTTCTTCACGAGGTTATTTGGTTAAATTTAAACATAACGTCGGAAGCAAACTATGAGAAACTTATTTCTGAACAATTATGATATTTATTTATTTATTCCAATTTAAATGAACATGTTTTGCATTATTTTTCCAAATTTCAAACTGGAATGTGGATACAGAAAGACCAGAAAAATTAATTCTCGTAGAAGGATTGGTCTAGCCAGTTACCATGGTTTGGTCCAGATCTAGGTTCAAATTCTAGTTCGAGAATACATTTTTCTAGTCTTTCTGAATATTCACGTTTCAGTTTGAAATTTGGTAAAAATAATTTTAAACGGGATGACAGTAAAAATGAAAAAACACAAAGCATTTGGCAAATCTCAGGCAAAATCTTAACAATCGGTTACTTATTTCATAACCTTTATTGTAGTAAAATATGAAATCGTAGCGCACTTTCGCACCTCAGCGCGACCATAAAAACATTAGGTGGCGACACGGCTAATAAAATTCAACATAAAACATTTTAAGTGAAAGCTATTATTCCTTCCCCGAATCGCGTTTTAAAATCCAACCCTCTCGTAAATTTTGCAATTGAAACGGTTTAAACGCGTCACATAAAATTTTGGGGCCGCGCATGTGGTTGGCAACTCGAGTTTACAGCCGGTAAAACTACGGGGCCATTGTTGACGGTGATTCAGCTTGCATCACGCCGTTATTAGCAAAGATACTATTTTAAGTTTTATTTTTCTCCTTCAGTCTCTTTCAACCTTTTTGGTGTAGACCTCCTTTAATAGTCCATTCCTAGCGGCATCGGAGTCCCTTGAATAGTCGACAAACGTTTCATAACAAGAAATACTTAGAGATTTCACCAACTTTACAAATTGTCAGTTTTCAATTACAATTCGATGTCAACTGCTGACTTGAAGAGCTTTTGTTGTAGCGCGCTTCATGTTGTCAAAGAAATGTAGTTCGAATTGTCATAATAATAAAACTGACAAGTGTAAAGATGGGGAAACAGGGGCCTGTACCCCTGTACGTAACCAATACGTGCGAGAGGCGCTGCCGATTTGCCCATAGTAATGGAAACTTGTGTCAAAAATTACTCTACTAGAGGTTCTGAGTTTGACAGGCGAGAAGAACTAACCTTGTTGTCTAACGAGCGCGCGCTCACAATCGTAATAAAATGCTTTGCAATAGGTGCCATATTTTTGTACTGTTTTAAACTTTTTAAAATTACCTCGTCATTTCGGCGGCAATGCTGCTACCTATGGTAGAGGTAATTTTAAAAACATTTACTTATGTGTGATAATGATTAAGTCCCGGAATATTATGAGTACCATATTATTATTTGGTCGTTTGGCGAAAATAAGTGGTGAATGCGGTTGTACGTTGTTTTACATACAATAGTTTTATAGATTTTCGTTTCACAGAATTTTTTTCGTATATTATCATTTCATAGAATAATCAATACGCAGAATACTGACTGAAGAAATTCAAATCGTTGATTTTTGTTACAAATAAAATTTCATGTTTCGATTATTCATTATCATATCGTTATGGTTGTGATCGTAACGCACGTTAGACAATTATTCTTACTGGTGATTTTCAGGTCGTAATGAGCAGGGACTTACGCTTCTTATTTGCCACCACAAAGCACAAACTTTTCAAAATGAGGGAAGAACTTATATAACCACCGTTGAAAATGCAGCCCGATTAAAGCCTTAACTTTGAGTAGGTAGGCCAGTTAGAAAAAAAAAATCCCGCTTAGTTTCTATGTAAAAATAAAACTACTGCACGAGAACAGTAATACATCTTCATAAAATAGCTCTTACGTTATCGGAAGTGAGTGGGCTTTAAAAAAAGCTATAAAAATGCAGTTCTTTACACCGAACATTTATTTTCCAAACATCCTTTTTCACCCATTCAAACGAATACTAAATCTCCGAATCGATAACAGTCGTTGTATGTATTTTGTTGCGAATGATGATCGATATTTAGGTAATGAATATTAGATACTCATCATTCATGAATAGGTATCATAATTAGGCTAATGTGTGTGGTTATAGCCACATCAACACTAGTCTCTGACGACTAATCGAATAATGGGTATCGATCACAGAAAGCTGCGTTTCTATTCGTATTATAGGATGCATATTCATGTTCCAGAGTTGGGCAACAAAGTTTTAAACTAAAAAGAAAAAAAAGGGACTCTTATAATCTTACAGACAGAACTTTGAATTGATCTAGAATCGTAAAATTTGGCAAGGAAAAAATAGGAAAATCGTAAATTTAAAGTTAAAATCATTTTTGCTACCTATTTGTGATTGGTAAACTGGCCGCGACCTAGTCAATGCACCATGACAGCAGTTTCAGACAGCATCATACCTACAAAGCTTGTACGGAACCCTCGGTGTGCGATTCCGACTCGCTTTAAAATTCTTTGCCAAAAATTATGTGTACAACAATCATCATAAATGTCATTGTTTTTATTATAATAATTTATCGTTATGTAAATGATATCGTTGGAAACTCAAACGACTAAGACCTATGTACCTAATGTGATTATTGCAAGAGGTCTTGTTTTTTTATGTAAACAGCAAAATTGTATACTTAGGCAACATTGCACTTTGAACTTTCAATTCAACAAAGAAAGAAATTTCACAGTGCCTATATCAAATTACAGTGCGCACTGCATTGTTACTCTGATTCACGAAACTAGTTTAATCATGTTCCTACGGCCGCATCAAAAACAGGGCACGTTGCTTAATAATTTCCTGCATATTCCCGCCTATGCGTTTTAATTATCGCTTCAAACCGGCAAAGTGAGCGCCGGCCCGATCTGCTTTCCGAACTGTTGGCCTGAGGCAAATACACCGGCCGGCCAATTGCAGGCATTGTTAGAAATATGGACATTGTTTGTTACGACCACGGAGAGTCCACTCTATGGAATTGGGCACAATAACTCGCCCGCTAATGGGAGAGGTATAAAACCCAATTCGTTATTCGGATTGTTTCCATTCGCTGTCTGGACGGACCCCGAGTGTGATGCGTCTATTAAAATAATACGATAGAGAGCAGATAATACGGTAATTAGGTACCTAGTTCTGTTCTGTTTTGGGTGAGTTTGGTGATTGACTTAATCAGGAGGTGCACGCTTTCAAAAATTAAGCAGTTCAGGTTTTTTGTTTCTGCACCTATAAAACAGTACCGTGACTGACTGACTGACTGACTGACTGACAGACAACGCATAACCTAAACCACTTAGACCTATTGAAATTTGGCAAACATTGAATAGCCTATAGAGGTGCACTAAGAATGGATTTTCCGAAATTGTCACGGGATAGGAAACTAGCCCATTTTGAAATATTCCACGGGGGCAATGCCGCGGGGCATAAGCAGGTTGGCATACATATTGTAAGATGGGGCAAAAGAGCAGGCGGGTCACCTGTAGGTCAAAGAACACCTGTAAAACGAGGGGAATCACAGATGCGTTGACATCCCTTTAAGAATTAGGTAGGTTCGTTTTTTAAACATCTGTAAGTTTTAACGCTCCGGGAATGTTGCCACCTTATCGTTAGTCAACTGTCAGTAAGTAAAAGTCAAAAAAAGTATCAATTTAAAAGTTTTGTACTCCAATACCACCAGACCACCACCCAAAATCCATCTTCATATTTCACATACCTGCTTTCATCATCATCATATCAACCGGAAGACGTCCACTGCTGGACGTAGGCCTTCCCCAAAGATCTCCAAGACGATCGGACGATCTCCTTTCTCTCCAATACGTGCTTTAGATACCCTCAAAAACTCCGCATAGAAACCCGACCAAAAAAGTTGAAACAAAACAACCTAAAATGAAATGGAAATTAATTAACCGTTTCAATTCGTAATGCCTATCGGCTGACGAATTCAGCGGATAGGCATTAAAACAACAATGGCAGAAACTCAGTCTAAACATGTTATTCCGAATACATATTTCAATTAGCCGGGTTTACTTTCGAAATGTAGGTAAGTTAAATTCGCAGAGCATTCTGTTTGAGGTGTATCGCCGCGGGGATAACAACGGCCATGGAACTAAACTAGTTAAGGCTCCATCAAGGAACGTTTTGCGCTGTTATTTCCAGGGATGTACACTTCAAGCCTTTGGAATAAATAATTATTCGTTACTTCGTAATTATGATTTCTGTTCACATATTTCTGTTTATGCAGATAACCCACCCTGTTATAAGTTTCACGGGTGTGTCTGAGTTTGTGGTCGTTTACAAGGGTAAACGAATGGACCAATTGACCAAACACTAAACCGCTTTTTATGTTAAGTAAAAAATAGTATGCTTTAGCAATTAAAGGGGTTTCTTCCTTCAAATATTCTAGGAACTTTCTTTTAGTAACCTACTAGATGGCCCGACGACCTGGTGAAGATGTCCGTACACTACGGTGCTGGATGCAGAAAGCGTACGCCATTATGGAAGTCTTTAGGGAAGACCTATGTGAACATCCCTGGGTTGAAAACTAGAAGAAGAAAAATAAGAGTTACCCTGATTGATGATAGCTTCTAGAACATTTTTGCACAAAGCCGCTCTTTTCATCAAACTTCACACACAATCAGACACGCAATTCAACACAATTCATAATTAGTTAAACGTATTTTCAGGTGCACCCTACAGTTGTACCGCCCAGGTATATAAATTCGGTATTTCATATAGGTATATCGACGTCCTAAACAAGCAGAGAACTAAATGAAAACCAAGCTGCAAATATCAGTTAAATAAATAGAGCCCTTAAAACAACTGCATGAACGTTTTCATACTTAAATAAGGTTCGCAGAACGTGTGGACTGGGATTGGAATAAAGCAGTCTGTGAATTGTGTTTTAAATTGTGATTTCAGTAAAATTGTAATGGTGGATTTTATTAATATTTCAATACTTTTTTTCGTTATTCTAAATTAGTTAAACATCTTCGAAGCGAGTGTACAAAGGACCGCGCGCGAACGAATCGCCACTCGCTATAATTCCGCGGAACGTTCAGTATTATTTGACGCTCTTTCAGCGAGCAGAAGCGGCACTTTAACGTTATCTACTGGGCGGGGTAAGTTTTTTTCCACTTCAGTACCCACTAATGAATATAAAGGCATACTTTGACATAGAATTATTTAAATTAAACCGTTTTGAAGTGCGGCTCAAAGTTGTTCGTCTGTGGCCACAAGAAAGTTGCGAAATTCAACACAAAGGACAAAGGAGTAGCACCGGGGGCCATTTGCTCAGCGTACGTATTTGTTCGCGCCTAATTAAACATGAAACACTCCAAGTACAGGTATATTAAGGGACTGAGCTATTTATTATGAGATTTTATGCGTTGCCTGGGATATTACGAATGTTCAAAGTCACTTAAAACCGAAGATTTCCTTGGAATCGCGTAACACGCGCGTCCTATGAGGAAGGTACCTATGCTTAAATTTCAAATATTACTCGTGTTAAAGAAGAAATTGTAGCCATGTCTCATTCATACTCGTATATTTCGAATTAAATCTTGCTGCGACACTCTGACACTTATACATTTAATTCAAATAGGTTGAACAAAACAATAGCTAAACTTTGCGTATGAAATTATTATGACTTCGCAAATGCAGAAATTGTGAGGCTGTGAGTGAATTTGCATTTATACGTATGTTAAGCAGGTGAGTTTAAAAGTTAAAAGGGAGTTATGTGACATCTACACCAGAAGATTACTAAAACGATTAGCCGCAAAACAAGATTTTAGCAGCTATTCGAGCTAGTTTATCACGGTAACTGTTATAACTGAATGAGGTGAATCGAACTTAAAGCTAATTGATAAACAGTTCCGGGGAAATGTTAGTACGAATCATATAAGCGACCTCATTCCAATAATGAGAGCATTCCGCAAACATTTGCATTCAACCACCAGTGTTTGCTAACTGAACATTTTGCAATCGGAGCCAGTATCCTATGCCAAATAGTGAAGCTGCGAAATTGATATTTGCTACTAATTGGTTTAACGATACCTGCTCCAGCTTAACTAAGACAGCTTAGTGCATAAAGTGCTCTCGCTACCCACCCTGCCACTCCAAAGTAATAATTCCAGTAAAAATCATGATCATTATTTAGACTTTGAAGGTTGAATGTTTCAGCTAAATCTGAGGCTTACCTTAATAACAGGTGCATAAGCAAACTCTTATCTATATCGACAGCGAAAACTCTGGAAATTTAAACGTTACCACTTCTGGTAAGCATGCTTAAAGAGCCCGAACGTTACATAAAATAAATTTCCCGAAAGCAAAATCCGCTTAGCGTAAGAAAGGAGAAATAAAATATTCTATTAGCGAAATCCGTTCCTCATAATTCACTCAGAGCGGGTTCCGCAAACATCGCAGGTGGTCTTAATAAATACGAAAATGGTCTATCGTGGAGTTTGTAATAAATTCAAGAGGCAATCAACGCCACGGGGTCGGGTAAAAATATTAATAGCCGAGGAATAATTATATATTCATGACTCCACCGGCTGAGGCGGGGCCACCGCGATAGTGCTCACCACTAGAACTTTTTCATCTTTCATGCGTCTTACTCCTATTGTGTATATTTGACAGGGACGCACTTATTAACGCTTATAATTGGAACTGCAGGTGCAAGATGTCAATTTTGAAGTCGAGGTGCGAGCCTTCCATCGAAATATACAGTTCGTTAATACAACAGTGGTTGCTCTTCTCAATAAGCTTCAAGTTGAGACTTCGATTCACACGAGTGCCTAACGGTTCCTTTGCCTAATCAGTATTTGCCTTTGGTCAGCCGTTTGTATTTTCGAGTCCAGTCAGATCTCTCGCCAGACAGATGTTATGACTGGGGACCGAACGCCGGAGGAGGAGTGTTGAAAGTTGTATTTATGCATCCGACTTGAGAAACTTCGTTAGCACGATGTAGAACACACTGATGACGTCATCCGAGGCAGAGATTTTTATTAATGTTGCTATAACGGTTGCTTTTGAATTAAACTGCTACAAACATTCTATACCTATTGCACTCTTCGATCAAAGTTTTTATATAAAATACTAATTTTACCTAATTATTTGGCATACTCCACGTAGGTACCTGTTTATTTTGGTGAATGCTCATTATTCTGTTAGGTAAACAGTTTCAAATTTCTATTGCCTCCTATGTAATTAAAATTTCTCAGGAAGGGTTAGTTAAAAAGTTGTTTTAATTTGTAACTAGAGCCTGCGTCGTACATTCAGCTAAGAATCTTTAAATTTCACAAAGTTCTTTGGGCCGAGTTGGTTAAAATTTTAGTCAAACTTGTTTGGTGTGACTTTGTTTATAGAAAACAAATTTTAATTTCAGCACGAAACTCCTGATTCCAATCAAATCAGATTACATCCTTACATCTATTTTAGACTAGCTCATATACCCCGCGTCTTTGCCTTGCCCCCGTGAAACATTACAAAATTGACTAGTTCCCTATCCCGTGGGAATTTCGAAAAATCCCTTCTTAGTACACTTAGTACTAGGATACTCAAGGTATATGTCTGCCAAATTTCAAGTCTCTAGGTCCAGTGGTTTAGGCTGTGCGTTGTCTGTCAGTTAGTCAGTCAGTCAGTCACGGTACTGTTTTATAGGTATAGATTGGCAAAGGATTCTTTATTTTCGCTAAACATTATCCGCAGTAACGAGTCAGCCTCTACAGTTTTTCAGCCGACTGAAAAGCCCCTATTTCACCAACATTACAAATGGTAGTTAACAATGACAGTTCGATCTACATTCCGTTGCCAATGTGTAATGCGTTTAAGCAAAAACGTTTCGAGTCAGCAACTTACAACGACTTGTCATTGTAACCTGACCTTTGTAAGCAGTGGTCTACCAACTGACCTTCAACCTAATCTAAACCGCCGTTATCCTTTTAAGGCACTATTAATTGGAGTTGATCTGAATCTGCATCAGACCTGAATGGGACTTGATAAACCCTTATGGCCCTCGAAAAATGAAACGGTCACAATCAGCGTTTCTCATCTACGTCCCGATCATCAATCACTCGTTAATCCAACAGGCAATATCCATAATACGCACGGCTCGCGTACACCGATCCACACTCTTCATTCTGCCCTCACACTATTCAATCAACTGTATTGTTGTCCCTTACACACATGCTGTATAAGAACGTGATAGTTACAGGCGATCGTGTAGCAGCGACTGCGCCCGATGTAACTGGTCTGAAAACGGGCATTCATTCGGTGATGCACAGCGTATTGAAGCTACCAATAGTCCTTATGAATTCATTGACATCGTTTTCAATAGCGTTGCTACTTCTTTCACTTGCTTCTTTTAAACCAGGATAAACCTGTAAATTGAGGTCTTTTGTGCTCAACAATCAAGACGTATAACGCTTTTTTCTTTTCGTTTCAGCGTCTTGCCTAACCTTACCTCTGCTTTACCTTGCCTTGCTAACTCCTCTTGATTTTTCAGTTTTCTACGTTTCCCAGTAAGTTAGATCTATATCTAATTCTGGGCAAGACTCGCCGCTCGGTACATCTCTATAGATGTACCGAGCGGCGAGTCCTGCCCAGAATTTGCACTACTAAGAAAAGCTACTTCTAACTCGTTCCTCAACGGTCTAGCAGAGTGATGCAACCACGCTGATGTTATGACCTGTCACTCTGATCGGCTTGAAACTCTGACTGGAACCGTCCCAGCTAAGTACACTGCGGCCGTAGGGTAATTCAGGCGGTGCGAGCCGACGACAATGCCGCAATCGGACCAGCAATCTGCATAATGGATTGCTCGGCCGAACGCGTCGTCCGGTCGCCGCTCATTCAATTGTCGCGGTCGTCGATGTGTCGGTTATTACTGAATACGGAATTAATAATTTCACGGAGTATGCCGGGGCGTGGGCTCGTGGTAGTGCTTAGGGGCTTTTTTACGAGTCTTTAATTAACTTAACTTTAAATTTTGTATAAAGTATACAGGATTCGTTTTAATGAACCCTCAAGAATTCAGCCAGGGGTTGAGTAAGTCCAGGTGAGCATCCCTGTAAAGTTTTTATTTGGAACGAAAATATCCCAATACATTCATTGCCTCTGATGGTTGACAATGTATGAGAGAATGATTGATTTTATTTTTATTAAAGAAAAAACGCCACAGGAGGGCTCACTTAGACTCACTCTTCTGGCTAAATTCTTGACTGTTCATTAAAACACATGCCGCTTGTTGACGACGCGGTCACATGGTTCTACCCACTTTTAATTAAGTTTTATTTTATGTCAAATTTGAGGGTGTTTTTTAAATTCACCTGACTTTTGGATTTTCTCTTGCCGTGACCCGGCAGTCTGCACGCATCTCGCGACACGACCGCATGTCGTATTGGTTTTATTATTACATAGTTCTAAGTGCCCTGTGTAGTATCAGTATCGGTATCCTACAAATAAACTGTGTGTTCGTCAAAGCGGTGTGTTTTACTGAAGAGCAAACCCCAGTGGCCTACGCCACTATTTGCTCCAAATTTCATCTTTTGTCTCGGGACCTCAAGCATTGGGTTCTCTGACCAGGACCATTGTCATTAAAACATTGTCAATTCACTCTCACACACTTCATGCACGTAAAATATTGACACTTAATCGTCTCGGCGGCGCTAAAGTGGCCCTAAGCACGACTTGTCGAATCCTGCGTCACGTAAAATCGAATAGTAAACTATAACGAGTTTGTATGACGTTTGGAACAGCGCCCGCCCGTGAGCGTATTTGGAACTAAAATTTAGTATGAGATTTCTCGATCTCGATACGATAACCGTAACGTAACGCAGGATTCGACAAGTCGTGCTTATCGCACAGCTACAGGAGCTTCTAACTTTTCGAAACATCGGCTACCTATAGCAACAACAAATTGTAGAGTTGGTAGTTCTGAATTTCAAATGCGGGCAGTCAGGTGCGCTGAGCTTAGCATTCATCCCGGGGGACTTCTTTGCGTGTTTGACAACTGTTCTGTCATGTTTGCCAGAGCTAAATATTCATGACCGTAGTTAGTTTTGAAACGAAACGTGATGGATTTTAGACCAAACTGTGAAATATCCGCTCTATGGGAGCACCCGCTTTCGAGTTTTCGTTTCGCCACCGTCGTACGGTGTGCTACCAGAGAAAGGACTACGGATTAGCCCGAAACATATGGGGCTATATGGCTATACTTGACTGACATTAGAATCTTATGGTGAATGATTTTTTTTTAATAAATAAATACTTAATTAACATAATAAAAGCAATTTACAATGACAGTCTATCATTCAATGACAGTCAATCTAAGCTAAAACTAAATCAACTAAAACTTAAAACTAAATTAAATCTAAATAATGCTAATTAAATTAATGCTAAAAAACTAAATTAATGCTAATTATTTGAGGGAGAAAACTGCCATGGTGAATTGAATATTAAAAAAAATTGTTTAGTCTCAAATAACTGACCTTTTCTTCGGTCATAATCTTATTAAATAAATGAAGTAGGTAGGCAAAAAAGCAGAAGGTCGTAGGACACTTTTAACTGACGGAATGGTAAAAATATTATTAGTTCGTTTTATTCAAAAAATTACCCAAGCGATAAAATTATAAGACCGCCTATTGTCTACCTTATCTACCTGTTGTTGTACTGTTGGGTGGTGATCAGTAAAGAATACTTGTAATTGTACCAAGTAAGCACAAACATACAATTGCAATTCAAAAAATACACCATCAGTCAAACAATCCGCCCCGCGTCATTCCAGGCACAAAAGTGCCCAACACACTTGCCGTACCACGCTAATTGAATTGTATTGTATTGTATTATACACAGTGCGCCGTATTTACTTCTGCAGGATTTGTGCAGTCCAATTTCAAATCCGCATCCTCTATCCAGCCAGCACTCTATCTACGTACCATAGACTAAAGAATCCAGCCTACTTGGAAAACAGTGCAGGTTGGCCAGCCGTTAATAGCGTCGCAAGACGTACGGCCAATAAAGTCGCTTAATCTGCGCTCGCCTCTCGAAGGGACACCAAAGATTTACTAGCCCCACGTATTAGGTGCCGTAATGAGATTGGACAATGGAAACAATTGATTTATGGACGAGGACACTTACGCGGCTTGAGGACTGGCAGGTGAGAGGATGGAGACTTGAAAAAGTGAAGCACTGGCTGAAATTGAGGTTTGAAAAAAAAAACATTGGCGATCGTCAGTTGTTCTTGTCGCGGTGATAATTTATATTACTAGCTTATAGCTAGCTTTGCTCCCGTGAAATATTTCAAAATGAGCGATTTCCCTATCCCGTGGGAATTGCGAAAAATCCCTTCTTAGTGCACTTCTAGAATACTCAATTTCAAGTATCTAGGGCCAGTGGCTTAGGCTGTGCGTTGTCTGTCAGTCAGTCACGGTATTGTTTTATAGATATAGGTGATAATAATCCGGAATATCGATTCCCGAATATTATCATAATTCATAATTATCACCGTGACAAGACATCGGTCTGTGAATAAGGACTATCGCGAGTCAAAATCCGCTAAGGTTGCTAGTGTCGAGTAAGGTCTATCTGGCATTCCCCACCTATGAGAGATAAACTACTGGCCTATATTATGATTGGTGGAAATCGACAGACAGACCTCATCGAACACGATTACGATCCTTGCGGAATTTTGACTACCTATAGCTCTCATTGTCTTCATCATCATCATCATGCCAGCCGAAAGACGTCCACTGCTGGACATAGGCCTCCCCCGCGGCTCTCCACTCAGACCGGTCTCGTGCTTTCCGCATCCACCGCGGTCCCGCGATCTTTACCAGGTCGTCGCTCCATCTTGTTGGAGGCCTACCGACAGCTCGTCTCCCGGTCCGCGGACGCCATTCGAGAACCTGCTGACCCCATCGGCCATCAGTTCTGCGAGCAATGTGCACCGCCCACCTCATTACTTCAATGCAGTGTTAATGACCTTGAAACTTATTTATTAGTTTTCGTCTCTATGGTGTAAGGAATTTTCACGTCGACGATTTATTGACTGGCACCTCGCAGAAAACAGTCAACAAAGTAGGAGAACGTGCTTTCTTTTTTCTTTGTGTTTATCAAAATCAAAATCAAAATCAAAATTTTATTCAGCAAATAGGCAGTTGAATGCTCTTTTACACGTCATTTTTGAGTCTACCAGCGCTTTCGGAAAGACCATGATTGCCAAGAAGAATGCGCCGCAAGAAACTTGGCACAAAGTCATTTTTTCTAAAAACAAGTTACATTAGCTCTTACAATACGTAACCACAGACAAATTACACAAAGAAACCTCACTCTGTCATTAAAAGATTAAGAGAGAAAAAAAAAACGGATTTTAGAAACAAGTGTAAAAAGTAATTATTAGAACAGCATTAGTAGTTTATGCAACTGCTACATAATGAGTGTTTTAAGGCCTAATTATGTGGAGTTGCATACATTACTTTATCTACACACATATTATAAGTACTCTAAGATGGGTTCAGAAGCCGAAGGCATATATCATACCCATACTTGTCACGATTTTGATTGTTTTTTTTAATCATAGACTAACATACCGAGCTGACGTTTCGTAAACTGTTTTTTTTTTTTAACATTAATTATACATGTCGGACTGAACTCGACTTATATGCGTGAGTGATCCGTTTTATTTCACTATGATTGCAAATTACGTTGGTTGTCAAATTCGAAAAATCTAAATCGATATCGAAAAGTCATTACGACATCGAATTATTACTTTACCGCAGGACCTGCTGGTGGAGGTAGTTGGCGGGGGAGGCGACGATGTACTGCAATGCTACCAGCATTTTCTACGGTTTCTGAACGCATTAAAGAGGATTTATGATATGTGTGTAGATAAAATATTTTAAAGTCTCTACTAAATATGGATTATTTAATTATGTAGTAATATAAGCTAGCCGTAAATCTCAAGCTGTAGCTGCACGGGGCTTTGTAATAGCGTCCATGATTAAAAACTTCTTTATACCTGTACTTTAAATACACGCAAGTCGCAAAATGTAATCTCTTAGGTATGTCATCATCATCACCAGCCTTTTTTACGTCCCACTGCTGGGCACAGGCCTCATCCCACAATAAGAGGGCTTTGGCTAGGTCCCACGCGGGACCAGTGCGGATTGGAAACTTCACGCACACCATTGAATTGCTGCGCAGGAGTGGCAGGTTTCCTCACGGTGTTTTCCTTCACCGAAAAGCTCATGATGAATTATAAGTGTAATTTCGCACATGAATTTAAACCCATTATTATTATTATAATCATTAAAGAAATAAAAATAAAAACTGGTGAATCTGTGAGTTGTACACCTCGCGACCTCATTTCTGAACATTTTTGAAAAAAAAATCACGAAATTTCATTAAGATCGGGTAATTTTTTAAAGTTTCTCGTATTTTTTTTTTGTTTAAAAAAATCCAAGAAACGAATAGACAAAAAAATAGTAGATTGTTCAACGAGGGAGGAAAAGGATCAGTTTCTAACGAGATATTTTAGCACCCGAGCATCGCGAGGTTTCCCAGAGTTAAACACCCTGCTTTTCATCTCGACTATAAGAAAGTAAAAAAACATAAATCTTTAAGAAAAAATATTTATGTTAAAAAAAAAATATTGATTTGCTCCTCCGCGACCACAGAGAACAAAAGACAAACAATGCTTTCGCGCCAATTTCACGCTTTTTTTTAATGTGCTTTTTTTCTAAATTGATCGCTGGTCAGAATGATTATTGTTAGAGTCTTTATTTAATAGATTTTATATTAACTACTTTACTTTTTAAATTGAATCAAGCAGTTAAACAATACTTATTCATTTATAACAGTTCGTATTTTAGTACACATTTTTTGTAAAACAAGTAAGTTACAATGGTACAATTAAAACAAATAGTTTAACTCTATAGGCTGCATTCACAATACCATTGCCATTTTTAACAATTTTTTTTTTAATTAATGCAAATCACTTTTTTCGTAATTTTTTTTTTTCATTTAAGTGTAATTTTCTCAGAAAAAAACTACGTTAATGTTGTATTGATAATTATTGGGAACCTAAGCATGCTTTTTTTTTATAATAGCCAACAATAATGAAAGATAATAAAAACATTAAGAATTGTTCCATAGGCTGTATAGGCTGAATAGGTCATAGTCATAGCCATCCATCCAGCGCTTTTTTTTTATTTATTTTACTCCCTAGGGGAGCCATGCATAACTTTCCTCCCGTATGTTTGATAAGATATGCCTCACTTTCCGAGTATGAGAGATGAAAAAACTATTTATTTTGCGAACCTGCTCACAAATTTTCACGAAAATCGGTTGAGAAATGCGACCTGTAGGAGAGAACAGACGGACAGACGGCGGACAGACATTAGGTATGTCTGTCCGCCGTCTGTCTGTCTTACGAAAGCATTTTTGTCAACGGAGACACTCGCTGACTTCGTTCGCTCTGTCAATAAAATTACACTGAAAGAAAATTTTAAGAATAAATTCTCCTCGATCCATTTTAAATAGGTAACATTTAAAAGTATATTTTATATTTTCAATTAAACATGCTTAATTAATAGGTAGTTGCCTGGCAAACTTCAGTAGGGGCCAAAGCGCTCTCGGCGGTGCACTGCACTCGACGGACACTGCCGCTAGCATAAAAGGGCGTAACTCCAAAGGAAACTCAGTGCAGTTACGTCCTTTTGTGCACGGAGGGCAGCACAGTGCAATGAACATTTAATTATTATTAATATCGACCTAATTAATTAGCGGTGTATTAAGCTTTGACGCAATGGAATTGAAATGCCGATGGGTGTGGTCTGAATAGGGGGACAGGCGAAATAGTTTTATTCGTACATTAAATTTTGGTATGCTAATTTGAAAGTCGACCGTCGTCGTCGTCGGGGTCATGTTTAAGAGGTCGGCCTAGGCGAAGCTACACGGACCAGGTAAAGGAGAAGGCCGGTGTCGCGTCGTATCAGGAGGTCAAGGAACTGGCTCATAGGAGAGATGATTGGAAGAAACTCCACCGACAAGAGTGTAACTCTTAAGTTTGATGACTATGAATTTGAAAGTACCACCAAAGACAAAATAGCTTTAGTGAATTAACACAAATTCAAAACCAGGCAGTTGAATTACGGATTGGAATTTTGGACGAAATTGATCATTGACCGCGCAACGCTAGAAAAAACGTGTGACATTTACTTCAATCAGTATTGGTGGGATGGGAGGTAATAAGAGAAATAATAGTTACAATATAATAGTTACAATATAATATAGCTGAAATAATAGTTACAATATAATATAGCTGATAGAGAAACCTGCTTGAAGTGAATGAATTACATGCGCGGTATAATTCTGACAATATCAGTATTTTTTTTTAACATTACTTTCTGTAATAAGTATATATTATACTCTTTAAAATGGATTTTTATTTGGAGCCCTCATAATTTTATCTGACTTAATGAAAAACTAGTTAGAACATACAACACCCACGCATCCTGCAATCTCTCTATCTGCATTCTCGCATATCATAGCTGAGTGCATGACTTATGCCAATATTAAAATAACCCGCTGCACATTAACGCAAAACGTCGCGTAGCTTATAACATTACCAAGCACTCAGACTGCATTACCCGCTGCATCAGCGCCGTTACAAAATAACTAATCCTGCAATTCCAGCTACTATGTCAGAATACAGTAATTGAAATCCGCGAACAACGCCGCCATTGCTCGTATGGTTCGTCGGTCAATGGAAAAACACAATGGAGCCAACACAATGGCCGCCATTCACAGGTCTTAAACGTTCACAGCTAAATGGAAATTTTAGAGCTCGCGAACCGATAACGGTAGAACTTAATTTTTCTCTCCGCTACAAAATGGGCCCTTATTGTGTGTATGACATTTCAGTTTCGGATTAACGTGCGCCGTGATCGTTTTGGAAGCGATAAAGTAAGGCCGCATGGCTGAAGAATATTGCCCTGGGGCCTGCTGGATAACGGCTTGTAACTTTTAATACAAGCAGAAGCCCTTGCAACTCCTTGTATGTATAAAATAACTTTTTTCTTAAAGACTTCAAATTTAAATTAAATTGAAGTTGACGGACCGAATTTGATAAATTTGCAAAATCTCGGAAGTAACCTTTTCAAACAACCGGTTTGTAAAGGCGGAATTCAGTGCAATCAACGATAAAAAAAACGTCTCGATCGGTTGCGCGTTTACGTCTGAATTACTATGGGACATTAGCAGCGCCACCAGCGGCACTTATCGACAACAAACAATACTATTTGACACCAGAGGGTCAAGCACGACTTTACGAAAGCTGCGTAACGTTACGGTTATCGTATCGAGATCGAGAAAATTCATACTAAATTTTAGTTCCAAATACGCTCACGGGCGGGCGCTGTTCCAAACGTCATACAAACTCGACAACGTTTACTATTCGACTTTACGTTACGCAGCATTCGTAAAGTCGTGCTCGACCCTCAGTAACGCAAACGCGATCGAGACGTATTTTTGGGGGTTGATTACACAAGACGCTCTGAGATAACAAACATTAGATTAGGAAGTTAAAAATTTCATGTAAATAAAACTAAACCGATTTTGAGACAATTTATATAAAGGGACCACGGGACCACCTACCCTTTTCTACTCATAATTGGCGGAGCAATCGCGTAACAAACATACAAAGAGAATCTCCTCCTTTTTAGGGTTCCGAAGCCAAAATGGCAAAAAAGGAACCCCTATAGTTTCGTCATGTCTGTCTGTCTTTCTGTCTGTCTGTCTGTCTGTCTGTCTGCGGCATAGCTCAGAGACTATTAGTACTAGAAAGCTGTAATTTTGCAAAGATATACATATCAATTAGGCCAAAAAAGTACTGGGATAAAATCTTGAAATAAAAATTTTGTTTGGGGTACCTCCCCTACGTAAAGTGGGGATGATTTTTTTATTTCTCGCCCACCCCATAGTGGGGTATCGTTGAATAGGTCTTTGTAAAATATTGGGGGTGCTCATAGAGTTATTCGTGTGCGAAATATTTAGCGTTGAAGTTCTATTTTTTGTTCGAGTCAAGTGTACCCCTCCCCCCCCCCACCCCCTACCAGAGAAACTGTTGTATTTGGAAATGTGAAAAAAATCAGAGCAGTTGTGCATATAGTGAATTTAAAAGGAAAACTATGAGAGATAAGTAGGCTCTACAGGTTTGGGAGTAATAGTTGAACTTATGATTGTCTGTGTCGGTAACCGATATAAATTGACCCCACACTGCTTACAGTTTGCTTAGGAGTAGGGCTCTGCTAATACTAGTTTTGAATAGGTGTGATGAAAATACCTTTAGGTACCCTTAGGTATCTATGCCAGGGCTTTTTCGTAATGGCTTAGGAACCCTATCCTGGGCGTGTCTGACACGCTCTTGCCCGGTTTTTGAAGTCTGTGTAGTGCATTTATCTGTGCCCTAAGCACGACTTGTCGAATCCTGCGTCACGTAAAATCGAATAGTAAACTATAACGAGTTTGTATGACGTTTGGAACAGCACCCGCCCGTGAGCGTATTTGAAACTAAAATTTAGTATGAGATTTCTCGATCTCGATACGATAACCGTAACTTAACGCAGGATTCGACAAGTCGTGCTTAGTTTCGTCGTTTTCGTCGTTGCGTCGTTTCGTAGCCAAAATGGCACAAACGGAACCCTTATAGTTATATATATATATTACATAAATCTATGCTGTAGTAAGATGACTTTGTAAAAACTATAGCAAAAGGCCTATAGGCTGCTTTAAGACGGCAGTCTTGTCGAGTAGGTGTCGTGTTTATTCAACCTAATTAAAACATGAATATCTAACTATCTAACTCCCGCTTTGATTATACAGCTAGTTACAGTTTAATCGCAGTTAATTTCAGATATAAGGGATATCCCCCTATTGCCGGATAGATAATTGTTGGGGCTCCGTGTAACATTATAAGTGCAGTGAAAAAATATGATACCATAATGCATAGTGTATGACGTATGTACGTATGGAGATAATAAAGACCGATGCCTATTGTGTGAAACACATATTGTAGTGTACACATATTACACATATTGTAGTGTACACATATTACTTAGGGTGTAGCCAAGCGTTGCAATCCGCGTAACTTTAGCCTCAGAAATCAAACAACAACAAAACATGATCTCAAAGGATCAAAGGGTTGCTTAACCTTCTTCTTCAAAAAAGAGGTTATCAATTCAAGGGGAAGGTGGGGTTCAAAGTGCCGGGGGTAGGTTGTGCCAATGAGAATATCTCAAAGAAAAAAGGAGATAGATACGAGGGCTGTTTGATAAGTACCCGTTTTATAAATATATTAATATCACTGACCGCAAATAAGTATACCACCCTTTTAAGCCATTTTTCAGAGGCGGGAAAATTCAAAAAAATATGGCATTCTTTTGTTTTTTTTTCTCATTTGACAACGATTCAGTGAAGGCGTGAACTTAAAATTGTTAAAATGGAGAAAGAACAGTATCGGTCTGTAATTAGATTCTTATTTTTGGAAGGAAAAACATGTGATGCAATAAAAGTAAGAATGCAAGCGGTTTACCATGAATGTGCTCCTTCTATGACAACCGTCAGATATTGGTATAACGAGTTTAAGCGGAGGAGAACAACCGTCTTTGATGAGGATCGCCCAAGCCGGCCAGTTGAGGTGACTACAGACGATATGGTTAAGAAAATTGAAAATATCGTTTTAGCCGACCGCCGAATTAAACTTCGAGAAATCGTTGATGCTGTAAACGTTTCAATCGAGAGGGTACAACACGTATTAGAAGAAAAATTGGGTATGAAGAAAGTATCGGCGAGGTGGGTGCCGCGTTTACTCACGGAGGAGCAAAAACGGAACCGACTGACTACTTCGGAGCAGTGTTTGGCCGTGTTCAAACGTAACCCGAAGGAGTTTCTGCGTCGTTTCGTGACCGTGGACGAAACGTGGGTCCACCACTACACCCCGGAAATGAAAGAGCAGTCGAAGCAGTGGATTTTACCGGGTGAACCTGCTCCAAAGAAAACAAAAACCGTCCCATCGGCTGGAAAGGTCATGGCGACCGTTTTTTGGGATTCGCAGGGTATTATACATATTGACTATTTAGAAAAAGGAAAAACAATAATAGGGCAGTACTATGCCAATTTATTGGATGAATTTGACGCCGCGTTGAAGGACAAACGACCCCAGTTAAAAAAGAAAAAAGTACTGTTTCATCACGACAACGCCCCGGCTCATTCGTCCAGAGTTGTGACGGCTAAATTAGCACGGTTACGCTACGAACTATTGTCTCACCCCCCGTATTCTCCAGATTTAGCCCATGCGATTTATTTTTGTTTCCCAACCTAAAAAAATGTCTCGGTGGCAAGCGATTTGGATCAAATGACGAAGTCATTGCCGCCACAGAGGCCTATTTTAATGACTTTCCAAAATCATACTTTTTCGATGGTTTATTGAAGCTTGAGTATAGGTGGAACAAATGTATAGAGTTAAAAGGTGACTACGTAGAAAAATAAATGCATATATACAAAAAAAAATGGTTTTTTTTTTCATAAACGGGTACTTATCAAACAACCCTCGTACATTTTGTTGTTGTGTCGAGAAATGCTTAACCCACGCGCACAGTCTGCAGTTAGTTTAGTTGCGTCAGCGCTGAGGTCTGAGTAGCTTGCAGCCACGTGCCTTACCAATGCCACGTAAGTAAATATTTTCGTGCATTTACTTTTTGGTATATTTCTTTCATTTGTAAAGCTATAGTTTTCAAGTGTTTTAACAAATCGTTAACAGTTTAATACACAATCGCGAAGACAATGTAAAATAACGCCATGTTGAACATGTTTTCAAAAATCGAACTGTAGAAATTATGTTACTAACGGGGTTAAAAGTGCCTGTGATTGGGGGTACATTGTACATTTACTTACGTGGCATTGGTAAGGTACGTACAACTAACCCCATATAATTCTGAATATTATTTGGTTTGTTGTCAGGATGAGAGTTTTACAAAAGGAAGACAAAGAGGGGTACTACTACCAAGGAATTACTTCAAAAAGTCGGCGAATTTATAGTAAAAGGCAGCCGAAAATTAAAAACAGTTGCTCTGTGTACACTCGAAATGCTTCCGTGATGAAAATGGTGTGACATGTACTTGCCCAAATTGATATTATGATTATTCTGACTCATCAAAATAGTAAAATAATGTTTCGTGTTTCGTAAAATTCAATTTCAGACTGAGAAATTTTTTTTTTAGCTTTAGCTACTACGTTTGATTAACATTATAGATGAAATTTTTTTTTTTTTTTGTGAGAGATAAAAATATTGAGTTTTAATGTTCTGAAGTTTCTTACAAGCAGTGTAATGTTTATTTTGTCAAATTGGTAAATAATTTTGAGTTTTACATCCCAATTTGTAAACTTTTGTTTAAAATGGATACCTTATTTGGTTGATCTCAATATAAAGTAGTCTCTCTCTCTCTCTCTCTCTCTCTCTCTCTCTCTCTCTCTCTCTCATATGTATAACGCTAATGTCAGTAACGATTTATTAGCTTTTTGGAAAATATATTATTTAATTGCATATTGTCGCGTCAGGCGCGAACTTGTAGGTGAGTAGCCCGCTTTATAAGTTTTAGGTGGCAACACCAAATATAAAAAGTGACAGTTCTTAGTCTACGGGTTTAAAGTGTAACGACGCGAACGTGCACAATAGTTAAAAGTTTTCCGCGAGTCTTCCAACAGCGATTACGAATCTCCTTGCACCCAAAGCTGAGTATACCAGTGTTTCTGATTATACCTGTGTCTCTGAGAGTACGTGAGTGCTCCTATGGTCTCTTCGGTGTCGTTCGTATTAACTTTATACATTTGTTTGTGCCAATCATTATTGGGGGAATCAGAGCGGGTGTATGCCTACACATACCGTGTGGGATACAGCCTGACTGGTGTCCTTATTATACTCTACCTACGGCTCCATTTTCAACCCAGGTACATATCTCGTTGTCCGATGCGGGAAGCGAGATCTGGGTTGGTTAAAATCTTGGCGTGTACACGGAATCAAGTATCTTGCGTATTTAGGCGTGTGGGCCTGGAGACGTCCGGTTACCCCTCGCAACCACTAGAAATAGTGACTTATGGAGTGTCTGTTAGATCTAGAGTGTCGTAACATCGTGACACGATGATTGTGTCTTGCCGTTCTAATACCGGCTATGTTTTACAGTTGACCGTAAAATACTACACCGAGGAGCGCCACGGGCTTACCGTGACTCTCCGCAGCCAGATGGGTGATCAGGGTTACTCATCTGGCCATAATCTATACAGGAGGTGGAAGGCACATCACCAGCTGAGACACACACTACCCAACAAAGGCGAAGCAGATATACCACAAGCCAGCCGCCTACGCGCAGAAGAATCCAGGTATGTTAAATTCAGATCACATCGCGAAATTAGGATAACTAGATAACTTCCACAATATCCATGTCCAACATCATCAAACACATACATAATCAAACCCCCAATATATGGAAGCTATATTGAATAAGTATCTTCCTGCGACATGGAAAAGAAATGAAAAGATTAACTTTTCGCGATATGGTGGAGATGTACTGGAGAAAACTAAATATTTGATCAATTCTCATATTTAATATTGAGAGATGCGGCTGACTTCGTGTTACTGGCATCTTTGGCCCCCCCGGGAGAGTCCTGCAGGATTGGAAGTCATCGGTGGATGTACATTAAAGACTAGAGAAATTACAAGTTCTGACTTACATCACCATCTGTTGTTCGATAGTAGAACTAAGTAATGCTGATATCACACTTCACTGTGCTCTATTTGTTAAGCGGCTAGTGAAAAGAGAAGCACTATATTGTTTCTCACCTGAAAGACTGAGACGCCATTAGCGCATCTCGATAGTTGAATACTCACTCGTGTGGTGATAGCTTTAGGTTTCTCGTTTGTTGTTGGTAAAAATGATCGAAAATTAGAAACCGCCAAACTGAAACAAACCTAAAGATTTCGATAGCACTCAAGAAAGAAACATGTGAATATGTGATTGATCTGCTTTATGATGTGTTCTAACGTTTAATTAAAATTATTTGTATTCTAGTGATATATTTTAAGGACGTTATTCGACCCCGCCAAGGTTTTACTCTGCTATCTGACACTAGATGGCAGTTCATAATCGTTTATTAGCTCTGGTAACATTGCGGTTTATTTCCGCTACCCGATACTAGATGGCAGGACTAGTCACTTAGTAACGGAGTAAAATGGTTCAAAAGTTTACGTGATATGCAACAAGAATTCTTTCATATTAGTTATAGTTTTTAGATTAAGTGTTGGCGAATAAAAGAAAAATACTTAAGTTATTTAATTATAAGAAACAGTTAAATTTAAGACTGAATTCAGACGTGTACGTGAAAGTATTAACATTAAGAGTATGCATCTTGGTGAAGTTCGTATTATACGCGAATCACGGTACCGCGCCAAGTACCTACCTATCTACTTTTTCGTCCATCCGACTGACACCGAGCGACGCCGACGCCATTTTAGCTGTATTGCCGTGTCATGATTCAAGTTTGAGGTTGCGATTGTGAATTTTAGTGGAATTAAACGTTTGAAGTGGAAAAGTTTGTTGGAAACTTTGTTCATTGTTTCTCTAAGGTGAGTGTTATAGTACTCAATCAGGTTTAAGAGGTTTAGTTGCATGGATTTTACTTTCTGTCGCATAAATGTCTACGTGCGATTGGAGTTTGAGATTTTACAAGTAACTTTCTAAATACTGTTCGAAAGTTCGTAAGCGAAACGGAATGAACATTAATGCTCGTATTCAGTGCTGCCTATCTGGACAGTTAAATCTAGTAACAAACAAGAATGTTACACATGAACAAGAACTTGTTAACACGCGGACGGCTCGCGGCCACACGCGGCTTATAAGAATCTTATAGGAAACGTAGTCTTAGGTGCTACGTTAAATACTGAGTACTTCAGTCTATTATATAGTACATTTTGGAAAAGAAAACCCGTTGTGAGCGGTGCTACCTCGTGCACGTGTGGTTTTTTATACATATGTACCACATGGATACATAAACAGTATGTAAGGGTCCTAACGCATAAGTAGGTAGTCATCTCATCATATATTTTTTTTTTCTTTGCTTAATTGCTTCTCTCACACCAATAGGTACTTGAACTAAAAGTTCGGTAGCGCTGACCTGACCGGGCCGGCTGAGAAACCTGCTTACCAACACATGTGAAGAGAGGTATGTAAGTAATGAAATTATTAAAGTATACTGTGCTGAGTTATAAAAAAGGAGCCACAGTTAACATGTTCACTGCCACTTAGTGCTTTGTCTATTTTGAAGAAAACCTACTATGAAACAGAATTGCAAGCTCCGGGCACTGAACGGTTAACTATTAACATTCATCGCTTAGTCAACTTCTCATATTCATTGTGGCACAGAGCTGTGGATAAGCTATGTTTATGCAATGCATATGGAATTGAACCTTTACCTACCATGTAACATATTACATATTATTATTAGCACTACATATAGTGCTGATACAATGATGGTATAATTTAGTATAAATTTCCATGATGTGTTTTTAGCAAATACTCACAGATTACTTCAAAGCTACAGGACTAAATTTGAACTTTTCAGTTACTGACATTTTTTCCAATCTAATTCTAGGAAAAGGTTAATCATATACATACATACTGGTAACTTATAGAGATCTTGCTTAATTAATAAAACAAATCTATGTGCATGGTAGTGCGAGAAGTCAAGTTCTAGATGGAAATTTACTAAAAATTCTGTGGTGTGTTGAATTCCAGATTTAAATAAATACAAAATATTTATTATGATTATTAAAAACATTATGTAATAAACATAGGCAGTATGTCTGTTCATCTACTTGTTTCAAAGTTGAATTTCCCTTCCAAGCACTCGCTAACATCCAATTGTGTTCAAATTTGGTACATGGATGTCACTTTAGGTACAAAACAATAACATGAGACTGTGGATCATCATCATCATCAGCCTATTGACTTCCCACTACTGGGCACAGGCCTCCTCTCAGACTGAGAGGGCTAGGGCTATAGTTCCTACGCGGGCCCAGTGTGGATTGGGGTACTTCACACACACCATTGAGTTGCTTCACGGGAGTGTGCAGGTTTCCTCACGATGTTTAGGTGGATATGATCTGATGATGGAACTGGGAGGTTCGATAGGAACTCCACAACTACACATGATAACATGGTCATGTTTAGGCTTATTTGTTTTGTTTTGGCGAGCACTAGTAGACTATGAGGAGTACGGTCTGCAGCGGTAGTGTATTAAATACATTATCGGAAATTTTATATTAAAAAAAAAAAAAAAAATATATATATATATATATATGAGCGATTATAATTTTCTCTTTTTTTGCTAATGATACATATTATTTTAAATGTGTTCTTATGAGTGAATACTATGTATAGGTAATCAATAGGTAAAGGAAGAAATAAAATTATTCCAGATTACAACAGGTCAAGATGTCATCAGAGGATGAAGAGACCTCTTTGGACAATATAATTAAATCAAGATTACATCAAATAGTAAAGCGGATAAACGAGCATAGAACAGAAGCGGAAACTTATTGTAAGGAAGGGGGCAATGACGAAGAGGCAGTGCAAAAAGCACAAGTATGTGCCTCTAAATTAGAAAACATGATTAAGAGGTTCACAACAGAACTTAATGAGTATTTTAGAACTTCGAAAAACCCATCACCCGACGAAATCTCACATATGAGTGATGCTCAACTCGATGGTGAAGAGATTTTGACTGAACTAAAATGTAAATTGTCAAGCACCGCGGATAAAAATAAAAGAGTGATCCAGAGCGATAAGGAACGAAGTCATACGTTTTCGGCCAAATTACCTACCCTTACATTACCGGAATTTCAGGGAGATATGTTAACTTGGTGCGAGTTTTGGGACGTGTATAAGTCCAATATTCACGATAGGCCGATATCGGACGTTGACAAGCTGCTTTATTTAAAGTCTACACTAAAAGGCGAACCACGCAGAATTATAGACGGCTTAGAAACTACTAATAAAAATTACACAGTGGCTATTCAGATACTAACTGACAGATACGGTAAACAAGCACGTATCGTAGATGCACATTACAGTGCCCTGCATAAAGTGAAGGCCGCGGATTCCGCGTTAAGTGATTGTCGAACCACACTGAATGATGTGGAACGCCATCTCAGAGTCCTGCAGTCACTCGGGGAAGACACTAATCATAACCATCTGCGGCATCTTATTACAGAGAAATTCCCTGGGGATCTCATCTATGAAATGAAAATGAAGATGAAAGAAGATACAGTGAAAGAAATGAGGAAGCACCTGGAAATCATAATATCTGCGAGAGAGGAAGCTAACAAGATACGACAAGATAAACCCGCAGAAAACGGAAACCACACAGTAGGTACATTACACGTAACACACAAGAGTAAAGAACCGTCAAGATATAAACCTGTAAGAAAACGCAATAATTTCAAAGAAGGGAACTACACGAAGAATAAAATTATACAGAGAGAAAGTAAAAGCGAAAATCCGAGGGGCGAGCTTACGCAAAGAGTAGAACAGAACTATTTTAAGAACCGAGGTGATACATCAAGGAAACGGAACTATGAAACAATGAAAGGTATAGACAAGGTACAAAGAGAAGGAACGAAAGGATATGCCAAGCTTAAAAGAAGGAAACTGTCATGCATGTTCTGTAGGAAAGATCACTTCTCAGACCGTTGTCTAAAATATAAGACAATTGAAGAAAGAAAATCGCAGCTAAATAAACGCTGCTTCAATTGTCTATCAGACAAACATCAAATTCGTGTATGCAAAACTAGAACAGAATGCGTGTACTGCCAACAATCAGGAAGACATCATCGAGCTCTCTGTCCAGAAAAGTTTACAGCAAGGAGTGAGACCACGCTAGCTGCACTGAATAGCAGTGGATTTACAGTACTACAGACAGCGATAGTAACGGTGAAAAACGAGAAGGATCTCAACAATCCTATTACATGCAGATTACTGCTAGACTCCGGGTCGCAAAGGTCATATGTGACAGGAAAGATTTCCAAGCAACTCAACCTACCGGTGAAGGAAGAAAATCGGCTATCAATTTTCGGATTTGCAAGCGAAACGCCTCAAGAGTATGATAGCCCAAGAGTGAGATTGGAAATAACGACAAGAAAAAACAGAACAATAACACTGCATGCCAACGAGGTACCTACAATTACTAATGGGGTAGAAACACCTGTTATTAATCTCGGAAAACTTAAAGAAATATCTCTAGCTGACGATGGGTCCCTCGGAGCAAGAGTTGATATTTTAGTTGGAAACGACTACTATTTCGACCTAATTGGTACAGAAAAACTACGCTTGCAAGACAACCTGTTTTTGGTAAACTCCGAATTCGGATGGATAGTCAGCGGAAGTGTAAGCACGGAAGAAAATGAAAACACTTTGTCTTTCATAACATATTGTCAAAACCATGATCCAAACTGCGTCTACTTTACAGAACCAGACCTACCTCTCAAGAATATGGACATCTCGTTCTTATGGGCTCTAGAAAGTATAGGCATTACCGATAACCCGAAGGCAACAAGAGAGGAAGAAGCCATTAAGCACCTCAACGAAACCATACGATATGAAGATGGCAGGTATATGGTGAAATGGCCATGGATTGAGTATCCTCCAAAGATGCCTACCAACTTTGGGTTAGCATACGGTAGACTTAAAGGCCTACTGCAACGATTAAATAAGAGTTCAATGAAGGAATATCAAACCATATTAGAGGAACAATTAAAGAATAGCATCATCGAAATCATAAACCCAGAAGAAGACGCTTATTTTCAGAAAGTACCTCCAATTCATTACCTTCCTCACCATATGGTGAAACAGGAAGGTAAAAAGGGACGGATTGTGTACGACGCATCTGGAAAGTTGAAAGACAACAAGAGCTTGAATGAGTGCATGTATAAAGGCCCATCAATGATTGGAGATTTGGTAGCACTACTCATTCAATTTAGAACTAACAAGGTTGCTATTTCAGCCGATGTTGAAAAGGCATTCCTTCAAATAGGACTCCAGACAGAGGACAGGGACGTTGCCCGATTCATTTGGATAAAGGACGAGCGTAAACCTTTATCTATGGATAATATTATCCATATGCGCTTCTGTAGAGTGCCTTTTGGGATTATTGCTAGTCCATTTATATTGACAGCCACACTACGGTATCACGTCTCACGGAACGCACCAGAACTTATTCCCAAGATTGTGGACAAGTGCTACGTGGACAACTTCGTTACCGGAACGGACACTACAGAAGCAGCGATACAACTTTTCAACACCTCGAGAAGAGTCTTCAATGACATAGCTATGAATTTGAGAGACTGGATGTCGAATGATGAAGCCTTTTTAAGTACCATCCCGCCAGAACACAAACCGAAACCATCGGAAGAGACAAAAGTACTGGGTTTAATATGGAACATGAAAAGAGATACTTTGCGTTTAAATATCAAAAGCGAACCTTTCAAGGAAGAAAATGTAAAAGAACCTCAGAGCAAAAGGAAGATACTGAGTACAATAGCCTCTATGTATGACCCATGTGGAATTTGTGCTCCATTGATCCTACCTACAAAGTTGTTGTTGCAACAATTATGGGAGATAAAAATAAAATGGGACACTGCCTTACCTGACGAACTTCAAAGAAAGTGGGAAGATATAATTCATCGCTTAGAAGCAATAAAGAATGTAGAAATACCCCGCTACATGGGACTTATTGGAGAAGCAGTATATGAGCTGCACGGATTTAGCGACGCGTCAAAGCAAGCATACGCTACAGTGATATACCTGACAGTAAGAAATAAAAACAAAGGAAAAGTATCTTTCGTCATGGCTAAGTCAAAGGTTGTACCAAAGGAGGAAAGAGAGGATCTACGCATGCCTAGACTGGAGCTACTAGGTTGCTTCTTAGGTAGCAAGCTAATGAGGTACGTCAAGAGTGAGATAGGTCTCACAATAACGAAAGAGTACTTATGGACTGACAGCAAAATCATTTTAAGTTGGGTTCACTCTAATAAATTATTACCTCCTTTTATTACGAGGAGAGTGAATGCCATCAAAGAAAATAAGCAGCTGGAGCTACGCTACGTAAACACCAACCTTAATCCTGCTGACCTGGCGACACGACCCGAACTATGGGACAAGAAAAAGACGCTATGGCTTAACGGTCCTGAATTCTTGCAACAAGGAAGACAAATGGCCAAGCCACTCTGTATTCGAGGTTCATGAGCCGCCTTCGGGGCAGGGTCCTTCGGATACAGTAAACTTAATGGAGATTGACGAGAAAATACCGGAAAAGACATATCGAGAAGAGAATATACCAGTGGATACGGTAAAGACTATTAAAGACCTACAGAAAGAATATTTTCCATTAGAAAGCGAAGGAAAGAAAACTAGCTTAGCAATTAATTTGGAAGTATTCAAAGACATAGACGGGCTTTTGAGTTGCAATGGTCGAATGAAACATGCTGACTGGTCTTTTGACAAACGTCATCCAATATTAATACCCAGAGATTGCGAATTTAGTAACGACCTTGTCATGAGAACGCACAGAGAAAATTACCATATGAAAGCCAATCACACATTGAGCAAAGTGAGAGAATCATACTGGATCCCAAAGGGAAAGAGTTATGTACAGCGACTACTAGCGAAATGCCCAGAGTGTATAAAGCACACTGGAGGTCCTTTTAAGTTACCTCCAGCACCGGCTTTACCTTTTGAGAGAGTGAACTATTCGTCACCATTCACTTATATAGGAATTGATATTTTGGGTGGGGGCCGCGGGCCCCGAGGGGCCCGCGGAGGGTTCCCTGCCACCATGTTTTTTTAATATCCTAACCAATTATCAAACTAACAAACTAAGCAACTAACCAACTGTCCAACTAACCAACAAACAAACTAACCAACCAACCAACTAACCAACAAACAAACTAACCAACTGTCAAACCTTAAAACTACCAAACTAACCAAGTATCAAACTATTAAACTACCACACTAACCAACTAACCAACTATCAAACTATCAAACTAACCAACTATCAAACTAACCAACTAACCAACTAACCAACCAACAATTTAACAAACTAACAAACTAACCAACTAACCAACCAACAAACCAACTAACCAAATAACCAACCAACCAATCAACCAACCAACCAACCAACCTACCAACCAACCAACCAACAAACTAACCAACTAACCAACCAACCAATCAACCAACCAACTAACAAACTATCAAACTACCAAACTAACCAAATAACCAAGTATCAAACTACCAAACTAACCAACAAACCAAGTATCAAACTACCAAACTAACCAACTAACCAAGTATCAAACTATCAAACTACCAAACTAACCAACTAACCAACTATCAAACTACCAAACTAATCAACTAACCAACTATCAAACTACCAAACTAACCAACTATCGAACTGTCAAACTAACCAAGTATCAAACTATCAAACTACCAAACTAACCAACTATCAAACTATCAAACTACCAAACTAACCAACTAACCAACTATCAAACTACCAAACTAACCAACTAACCAAGTATTAAACTATGAAACTAACCAACTATCAAACTATCAAACTACCAAACTAACCAATTAACCAAGTATCAAACTATCAAACTACCAAACTAACCAACTATCAAACTATCAAACTACCAAACTAACCAACTAACCAACTATCCAACTACCAAACTAACCAACTAACCAAGTATTAAACTATGAAACTAACCAACTATCAAACTATCAAACTACCAAACTAACCAAATAACCAAGTATCAAACTAACCAACTAACCAACCAACCAACCAACAAACCAACTAACCAAATAACCAACCAGCCAACCAACCAACCAACCAACCAACCAATCAACCAACCAACAAACTAACCAACTAACAAACTAACCAAATAACAAACCAACCAATCAACCAACCAACCAACCAACCAACAAACCAACCAACCAACCAACCAACCAACCAACCAACAAACTAACCAACTAACCAACCAACCAAGTATCAAACTACCAAACTAACCAACTAACCAAGTATCAAACTATCAAACTACCAAACTAACCAACTAACCAAGTATCAAACTACCAAACTAACCAACTAACCAAGTATCAAACTATGAAACTACCAAACTAACCAAGTATCAAACTATCAAACTACCAAACTAACCCACTAACCAACTATCAAACTACCAAGCTAACCAACTAACCAAGTATCAAACTAACAAACTAACCAAGTATCAAACTATCAAACTACCAAACTAACCAAGTATCAAACTATCAAACTACCAAACTAACCAACTAACCAACTATCAAACTACCAAACTAACCAACTAACCAAGTATCAAACTACCAAACTAACCAACTAACCAAGTATCAAACTATCAAACTACCAAACTACCAAACTAACCAACTAACAAATTATCAAACTACCAAACTAACAAACTAACCAACTATCAAACTACGGAACTAACCAACTAACCAAGTATCAAACTATCAAACTACCAAACTAACCAACTAACCAACTATCAAACTACCAAACTAACCAACTAACCAACTATCAAACTACCAAACTAACCAACTAACCAAGTATCAAACTATCTAACTACCAAACTAACCAACTAACCAACTATCAAACTACCAAACTAACCAACTAACCAACAATCAAACTACCAAACTAACCAACTAACCAACTATCAAACTACCAAACTAACCAACTAACCAAGTATCAAACCAACAAACTAACCACCTAACCAAGTATCAAACTATCAAACTACCAAACTAACCAACTAACCAACTATCAAACTACCAAACTAACCAACTAACCAACTATCAAACTACCAAACTAACCAACTAACCAAGTATCAAACTATTAAACTACCAAACTAACCAACTAACCAACTATCAAACTACGGAACTAACCAACTAACCAAGTATCAAACTACCAAACTAACCAACTAACCAAGTATCAAACTATCTAACTACCAAACTAACCAACTAACCAACAATCAAACTACCAAACTAACCAACTAACCAACAATCAAACTACCAAACTAACCAACTAACCAACTATCAAACTACCAAACTAACCAACTAACCAAGTATCAAACCAACAAACTAACCACCTAACCAAGTATCAAACTATCAAACTACCAAACTAACCAACTAACCAACTATCAAACTACCAAACTAACCAACTAACCAACTATCAAACTACCAAACTAACCAACTAACCAAGTATCAAACTATTAAACTACCAAACTAACCAACTAACCAACTATCAAACTACCAAACTAACCAACTAACCAAGTATCAAACTATCAAACTAACCAAGTGTCAAACTATCAAACTACCAAACTAACCAACTATCAAACTATCAAACTACCAAACTAACCAACTAACCAAGTATCAAACTATCAAACTACCAAACTAACCAACTAACCAAGTATCAAACTATCAAACTACAAAACTAACCAACTTTCAAACTAACCAACTAACCAACCAACAAACTAACAAACTAACAAACTAACCAACTAACCAACCAACCTACCAACCAACCAACCAACAAACCAACTAACCAAATAACTAACCAACCAACCAACCAACCAACTAACCAACCAACCAACCAACCAACCAACCAACCAACCAACCAACCAACAAACCAACAAACTAACCAACTAACCAACCAACCAACCAACCAACCAATCAACCAACCAACCAACTAACCAACCAACCAACCAATCAACCAACCAACTAACAAACTAACCAGATATCAAACTATCAAACAATCAAACTAACCAAGTATCAAACTATCAAACTACCAAACTAACCAAGTATCAAACTATCAAACTACCAAACTAACCAACTAACCAACTATCAAACTATCAAACTAATCAACTAACCAAGTATCAAACTATCAAACTAACCAACTATCAAACTATCAAACTACCAAACTAACCAATTAACCAACTATCAAACTAACCAATCAACATACTAACCAACAACCAATCAACCAACCAACTAACAAACTAACCAAATAACCAACCAACCAATCAACCAACCAACCAACCAACTAACCAACCAACCAACCAACCAACCAACCAACCAACCAACTAACAAACTAACCAACTAACCAACCAACCAACCAACAAACTAACCAACCAACCAACCAACCAACCAACCAACAAACTAACCAACTAACCAACCAACCAATCAACCAACCAACTAACAAACTAACCAACTATCAAACTACCAAACTAAACAACTAACCAAGTATCAAACTATCAAACTATCAAACTAACCAACTAACCAACTATCAAACTACCAAACTAACCAACTATCAAACTACCAAACTAACCAACTAACCAAGTATCAAACGATTAAACTACCAAACTAACCAACTAACCAACTATCAAACTACCAAACTAACCAACTATCAAACTATCAAACTACCAAACTAACCAATTAACCAACTATCAAACTAACCAATCAACATACTAACCAACAACCAATCAACCAACCAACTAACAAACTAACCAAATAACCAACCAACCAATCAACCAACCAACCAACCAACTAACCAACCAACCAACCAACCAACCAACCAACCAACCAACTAACAAACTAACCAACTAACCAACCAACCAACCAACAAACTAACCAACCAACCAACCAACCAACCAACCAACAAACTAACCAACTAACCAACCAACCAATCAACCAACCAACTAACAAACTAACCAACTATCAAACTACCAAACTAAACAACTAACCAAGTATCAAACTATCAAACTATCAAACTAACCAACTAACCAACTATCAAACTACCAAACTAACCAACTAACCAACTATCAAACTACCAAACTAACCAACTAACCAAGTATCAAACGATTAAACTACCAAACTAACCAACTAACCAACTATCAAACTACCAAACTAACCAACTAACCAAGTATCAAACTATCAAACTAACCGAGTGTCAAACTATCAAACTAATAACTAACCAACTATTAAACTATCAAACTACCAAACTAACCAACTAACCAAGTATCAAACTATCAAACTACCAAACTAACCAACTAACCAACTATCAAACTACCAAACTAACCAACTAACCAAGTATCAAACTATCAAACTACAAAACTAACCAACTTTCAAACTAACCAACTAACCAACCAACAAACTAACAAACTAACCAACTAACCAACCAACCAACCAACCAACAAACCAACTAACCAAATAACTAACCAACCAACCAACCAACCAACTAACCAACCAACCAACCAACCAACCAACCAACCAACCAACCAACCAACCAACCAACCAACCAACCAACCAACCAACCAATCAACCAACCAACTAACAAACTAACCAAGTATCAAACTATCAAACAATCAAACTAACCAAGTATCAAACTATCAAACTACCAAACTAACCAAGTATCAAACTATCAAACTACCAAACTAACCAACCAACAAACTAACAAACTAACCAACTAACCAACCAACCAACCAACAAACCAACTAACTAAATAACCAACCAACCAATCAACCAACCAACCAACCAACTAACCAACCAACAAACTAACCAACTAACCAACAACCAATCAACCAACCAACTAACAAACTAACCAAATAACCAACCAACCAATCAACCATTCAACCAACCAACTAACCAACCAACCAACCAACCAACTAACAAACTAACCAACTAACCAACCAACCAACCAACAAACTAACCAACCAACCAACCAACCAACCAACCAACAAACTAACCAACTAACCAACCAACCAATCAACCAACCAACTAACAAACTAACCAACTATCAAACTACCAAACTAAACAACTAACCAACTATCAACTTATCAAACTACCAAACTAACCAACAATCAATTTTGTATGGCGGCCATCTTGTTTTCGCCATTTTGAAAAAACTTTGACCGGCTCACCCATTGGTTGGCTGTTCTGAGCGACTTTAGTTCCGGGCAAACTCGGTAGGTCAACTCAACATTAGTTCAAGCACCTTGTATCTATCTAGACTGGCCTCTGAGATATTCGCTTTTCAATTTTGTATGGCGGCCATCTTGTTTTCCCCATTTTGAAAAACTTTGACCGGCTTACCCATTGGCTGGCTGTTCTGAGCGACTTTAGTTCCGGGCAAACTCGGTAGGTCAAGTCGTCGCGGAGAACTACCCATGTGTCAGGTCAATTTCCACATTCAGGTAAATTTCATACTTTTTTAGTGGTCGAGGCGGCATTTCTGATGCGATGTTGTAGAGAGTTGTACCCCACCCTTCATGGGTTCTTCAAAACAGCATGTCAGTGAGCCAGATTTTCCATCGTATGGCGGCCATCTTGTTTCCGCCATTTTGAAAAAACTTTGACCAGCTCACCCATTGGTTGGCTGTTCTGAGCGACTTTAGTTCCGGGCAATCTCGGTAGGTCAAGTCGTTACAGAGAGCTACCCCATGTGTCGGATCAGTTTCCAAGTTCAGGTCGGTTTCATATTTTTTTGTTGATCGTGGTGGCATTTTTGATGCGATGGTGTATAGAATCGAACCCAACCTCTAAAGGCTGCTACAAAACAACAGTAAGTCAGTGAGTCAGACATAACATTGTAATGCCGCCATCCTGGAAAATTGAGAAATCGAAAAATTAATTATGGCGTTGAATACTGTGGCTTTCAAGAGCCCTGATTACCAAATTTCAATCGAATCAAACAAGAAAAAATTTCGCCGCCATTTTGAATCCGCCATCTTGGAAAAAAAATTGCTTCATTACATTACCCTTCCTATTTTGAACAACATTAGTTCGAGCACCTTTCATCCATCTCGACTGGTTTGCGAGATAATCGCTTTTCAATTTTGTATGGCGGCCATCTTGTTTTCGCCATTTTGAAAAACTTTGACCGGCTTACCCATTGGCTGGCTGTTCTGAGCGACTTTAGTTCCGGGCAAACTCGGTAGGTCAAGTCGTTGCGGAGAACTACCCATGTGTCAGGTCAATTTCCACATTCAGGTCAATTTCATACTTTTTTAGTGGTCGAGGCGGCATTTCTGATGCGATGTTGTAGAGAATTAAACCCCACCCTTCATGGGTTCTTCAAAACAGCATGTCAGTGAGCCAGATTTTCCATCGTATGGCGGCCATCTTGGAAAATCGCAAAATCGAAAAACCAATTACGGCGTTTGATTCAGTGGCCCTCAAGAGCCCTGGATGTAAAATTTCAATCGAATCAGAGCAAAAAAGAAAATGGCCGCCATTTTGAATCCGCCATCTTGGAAAAAAAAATATCCCGATAGATTACCCCTCCCACCCTGAATGACATTTGGTCGAGCACCTGTCATCCATCTCGATTGGTTTGCGAGATAATCGCGTTTCAATTTTGTATGGCGGCCATCTTGTTTTCGCCATTTTGAAAAGATTTTGACCGGCTCACCCATTGGCTGGCTGTTCTGAGCGACTTTAGTTTCGGGCAAACTCGGTAGGTCGAGCCGTTGCAGAGAGCCGCTACCTGAGACAGGTTACTTTCCACGTTCAGGTCGATTTCGTATTTTTCCTGGGGTCGGGGCGGCATTTTGGATACGGTGATGTATACAGTTCCACCCCAACGCTCGTGGGTTCCTCAAAACAGCATGTCAGTCAGTGAGTGAGTGGGTATCGAGCTATATATATTATAACTAGTATTTTGGGTGGGGGCCGCGGGCCCCGAGGGGCCCGCGGAGGGTTCCCTGCCACCATGTTTTTTTTATATCCTTAACCTAACCAATTATCAAACTAAGCAACTAACCAAGTATCAAACTATCAAACTAACAAATTAATCAACTTACCAACTAACCAACCAACCAACCAACCAACCAACCAACCAACCAACCAACAAACAAACCAACCAACCAACCAAAACACCAACCAACCAACCAACCAACCAACTAACAAACTAAACAACTAACCAAATAACCAACTAACCAACTAACACACCAACCAACCAACAAACAAACCAACCAACCAACCAAAACACAAACCAACCAACCAACTAAAACACCAACCAACCAACCAACCAACTAACCAACAAACAAACCAACCAACCAACCAAAACACCAAACAACCAACCAACTAACAAACTAACCAACTTACCAAATAACCAGCTAACCAACTAACACACCAACCAACCAACAAACAAACCAACCAACCAACCAAAACACCAACCAACCAACCAACCAACCAACCAACCAACCAACCAACAAACAAACAAACAAACAAACAAACAAACCAACCAACCAACCAAAACACCAACCAACCAACCAACCAAAACACCAACCAACCAACCAACCAACTAACAAACTAACCAAATAACCAACCAACAAACTAACCAACAAACCAACAACCAATCAACCAACCAACTAACAAACTAACCAAATAACCAATCAACTAACCAACCAATCAACCAGCCAACCAACTAACCAACCAACCAACCAACCAACCAACAAACTAACCAACTAACCAACCAACCAATCAACCAACCAACTAATAAACTAACCAACTGACAAACTATCAAACTACCAAACTAACCAAATAACCAAGTATCAAACTACCAAACTAACCAACTAACCAAGTATCAAACTACCAAACTAACCAACTAACCAAGTATCAAACTATCAAACTACCAAACTAACCAACTAACCAACTATCAAACTACCAAACTAATCAACTAACCAACTATCAAACTACCAAACTA
>OY829510.1:2749224-2954224 GCA_963691665.1 Clepsis dumicolana | reverse complement strand
ACCAACCAACTAACAAACTAACCAAATAACCAACCAACCAATCAACCAACCAACCAACCAACTAACCAACTAACCAACCAACCAACCAACCAACCAACCAACCAACTAACAAACTAACCAACTAACCAACCAACCAACCAACAAACTAACCAACCAACCAACCAACCAACCAACCAACAAACTAACCAACTAACCAACCAACCAATCAACCAACCAACTAACAAACTAACCAACTATCAAACTACCAAACTAACCAAGTATCAAACTATCAAACTATCAAACTAACCAACTAACCAACTATCAAACTACCAAACTAACCAACTAACCAATTATCAAACTACCAAACTAACCAACTAACCAAGTATCAAACTATTAAACTACCAAACTAACCAACTAACCAACTATCAAACTACCAAACTAACCAACTAACCAAGTATCAAACTATCAAACTAATAACTAACCAACTATTAAACTATCAAACTACCAAACTAACCAACTAACCAAGTATCAAACTATCAAACTACCAAACTAACCAACTAACCAACTATCAAACTACCAAACTAACCAACTAACCAAGTATCAAACTATCAAACTACAAAACTAACCAACTTTCAAACTAACCAACTAACCAACCAACAAACTAACAAACTAACCAACTAACCAACCAACCAACCAACCAACAAAACAACTAACCAAATAACTAACCAACCAACCAACTAACCAACCAAACAACCAACCAACCAACCAACCAACCAACCAACCAACCAACCAACCAACCAACCAACCAACCAACCAACCAACCAACCAACCAACAAACTAACCAACTAACCAACCAACCAACCAATCAACCAACCAACCAACCAATCAACCAACCAACCAACCAATCAACCAACCAACTAACAAACTAACCAAGTATCAAACTATCAAACAATCAAACTAACCAAGTATCAAACTATCAAACTACCAAACTAACCAAGTATCAAACTATCAAACTACCAAACTAACCAACTAACCTACTATCAAACTATCAAACTAATCAACTAACCAAGTATCAAACTATCAAACTAACCAACTATCAAACTATCAAACTAACCAATTAACCAACTATCAAACTAACCAACTAACCAACCAACAAACTAACAAACTAACCAACTAACCAACCAACCAACCAACAAACCAACTAACTAAATAACCAACCAACCAATCAACCAACCAACCAACCAACTAACCAACCAACAAACTAACCAACTAACCAACAACCAATCAACCAACCAACTAACAAACTAACCAAATAACCAACCAACCAATCAACCATTCAACCAACCAACTAACCAACCAACCAACCAACCAACTAACAAACTAACCAACTAACCAACCAACCAACAAACTAACCAACCAACCAACCAACCAACCAACCAACCAACAAACTAACCAACTAACCAACCAACCAATCAACCAACCAACTAACAAACTAACCAACTATCAAACTACCAAACTAAACAACTAACCAACTATCAACTTATCAAACTACCAAACTAACCAACAATCAATTTTGTATGGCGGCCATCTTGTTTTCGCCATTTTGAAAAAACTTTGACCGGCTCACCCATTGGTTGGCTGTTCTGAGCGACTTTAGTTCCGGGCAAACTCGGTAGGTCAACTCGTTACAGAGAGTTACCTCATGTGTCGGGTCAGTTTCCAAGTTCAGGTCGATTATGTATTTTTTTGTTGGTCGTGGCGGCATTTCTGATGTGATGGTGTATAGAGTCGAACCCAACCTCTAAGGTCAGACATAACATTGTATGGCCGCCATCTTGGAAAATTGAGAATTCGAAAAAATAATTATGGCGTTGAATATTGTGGCCTTCAAGAGCCCTGGATGCAAAATTTCAATCGAATCAAACAAAAAAAATATCGCGGCCATTTTGAATCCGCCATCTTAGAAAAAAAGATTGCTTCATTAGATTACCCTTCCAATTTTGAACAACATTAGTTCAAGCACCTTGTGTCTATCTAGACTGGCCTCTGAGATATTCGCTTTTCAATTTTGTATGGCGGCCATCTTGTTTTCGCCATTTTGAAAAACTTTGACCGGCTTACCCATTGGCTAGCTGTTCTGAGCGACTTTAGTTCCGGGCAAACTCGGTAGGTCAAGTCGTCGCGGAGAACTACTCATGTGTCTGGTCAATTTCCACATTCAGGTCAATTTCATACTTTTTTAGTGGTCGAGGCGGCATTTCTGATGCAATGTTGTAGAGAGTTGTACCCCACCCTTCATGGGTTCTTCAAAACAGCATGTCAGTGAGCCAGATTTTCCATCGTATGGCGGCCATCTTGGAAAATTGAAAAATCGAAAAACTAATTACGGCGTTTGATTCAGTTACCCTCGAGAGCCCTGGATGCAAAATTTCAATAGGATCAGAGTAAAAAAAAAAAACGCCGCCATTTTGAATCCGCCATCTTGAAAAAAAAAATATCCCGATAGATTACCCCTCCCACCCTGAATGACATTTGGTCGAGCACCTGTCATCCATCTCGACTGGTTTGCGAGATAATCGCGTTTCAATTTTGTATGGCGGCCATCTTGTTTTCGCCATTTTGAAAAGATTTTGACCGGCTTACCCATTGGCTAGCTGTTCTGAGCGACTTTAGTTCCGGGCAAACTCGGTAGGTCAAGTCGTCGCGGAGAACTACTCATGTGTCTGGTCAATTTCCACATTCAGGTCAATTTCATACTTTTTTAGTGGTCGAGGCGGCATTTCTGATGCAATGTTGTAGAGAGTTGTACCCCACCCTTCATGGGTTCTTCAAAACAGCATGTCAGTGAGCCAGATTTTCCATCGTATGGCGGCCATCTTGGAAAATTGAAAAATCGAAAAACTAATTACGGCGTTTGATTCAGTTACCCTCGAGAGCCCTGGATGCAAAATTTCAATAGGATCAGAGTAAAAAAAAAAAACGCCGCCATTTTGAATCCGCCATCTTGAAAAAAAAAATATCCCGATAGATTACCCCTCCCACCCTGAATGACATTTGGTCGAGCACCTGTCATCCATCTCGACTGGTTTGCGAGATAATCGCGTTTCAATTTTGTATGGCGGCCATCTTGTTTTCGCCATTTTGAAAACATTTTGACCGGCTCACCTATTGGCTGGCTGTTCCGAGCGACTTTAGTTTCGGGCAAACTCGGTAGGTGGAGCCGTTGCAGAGAGCCGCTACTTGAGTCAGGTCACTTTCCACATTCAGGTCGATTTCGTATTTTTCCTGGGGTCGTGGCGGCATTTTGGATACGACGACGTATACAGTTCCACCCCACCCCTCGTGGGTTCTCCAAAACAGCATGTCAGTCAGTGAGTGAGTGAGTGGGTATCGAGCTATATATATTATAACTAGTATTTTGGGTGGGGGCCGCGGGCCCCGAGGGGCCCGCGGAGGGTTCCCTGCCACCATGTTTTTTTAATATCCTAACCAATTATCAAACTAACAAACTAAGCAACTAACCAACTGTCCAACTAACCAACAAACAAACTAACCAACCAACCAACTAACCAACAAACAAACTAACCAACTGTCAAACTTTAAAACTACCAAACTAACCAAGTATCAAACTATTAAACTAACCAACTATCAAACTAACCAACTAACCAACCAACAATTTAACAAACTAACAAACTAACCAACTAACCAACCAACAAACCAACTAACCAAATAACCAACCAACCAATCAACCAACCAACCAACCAACCTACCAACCAACCAACCAACAAACTAACCAACTAACCAACCAACCAATCAACCAACCAACTAACAAACTAACCAACTAACAAACTATCAAACTACCAAACTAACCAAATAACCAAGTATCAAACTACCAAACTAACCAACTAACCAAGTATCAAACTACCAAACTAACCAACTAACCAAGTATCAAACTATCAAACTACCAAACTAACCAACTAACCAACTATCAAACTACCAAACTAATCAACTAACCAACTATCAAACTACCAAACTAACCAACTATCGAACTGTCAAACTAACCAAGTATCAAACTATCAAACTACCAAACTAACCAACTATCAAACTATCAAACTACCAAACTAACCAACTAACCAACTATCAAACTACCAAACTAACCAACTAACCAAGTATTAAACTATGAAACTAACCAACTATCAAACTATCAAACTACCAAACTAACCAATTAACCAAGTATCAAACTAACCAACTAACCAACCAACCAACCAACAAACCAACTAACCAAATAACCAACCAGCCAACCAACCAACCAACCAACCAACCAATCAACCAACCAACAAACTAACCAACTAACAAACTAACCAAATAACAAACCAACCAATCAACCAACCAACCAACCAACCAACAAACCAACCAACCAACCAACCAACCAACCAACCAACCAACAAACTAACCAACTAACCAACCAACCAAGTATCAAACTACCAAACTAACCAACTAACCAAGTATCAAACTATCAAACTACCAAACTAACCAACTAACCAAGTATCAAACTACCAAACTAACCAACTAACCAAGTATCAAACTATCAAACTAACCGAGTGTCAAACTATCAAACTAATAACTAACCAACTATTAAACTATCAAACTACCAAACTAACCAAGTATCAAACTATCAAACTACCAAACTAACCAACTAACCAACTATCAAACTACCAAACTAACCAACTAACCAAGTATCAAACTATCAAACTACAAAACTAACCAACTTTCAAACTAACCAACTAACCAACAAACAAACTAACAAACTAACCAACTAACCAACCAACCAACCAACCAACAAAACAACTAACCGAATAACTAACCAACCAACCAACTAACCAACCAAACAACCAACCAACCAACCAACCAACCAACCAACCAACCAACCAACCAACCAACCAACCAACCAACCAACCAACCAACCAACCAACAAACTAACCAACTAACCAACCAACCAACCAATCAACCAACCAACCAACCAATCAACCAACCAACTAACAAACTAACCAAGTATCAAACTATCAAACAATCAAACTAACCAAGTATCAAACTATCAAACTACCAAACTAACCAAGTATCAAACTATCAAACTACCAAACTAACCAACTAACCAACTATCAAACTATCAAACTAATCAACTAACCAAGTATCAAACTATCAAACTAACCAACTATCAAACTATCAAACTAACAAACTAACCAATTAACCAACTATCAAACTAACCAACTAACCAACCAACAAACTAACAAACTAACCAACTAACCAACCAACCAACCAACAAACCAACTAACTAAATAACCAACCAACCAATCAACCAACCAACCAACCAACTAACCAACCAACCAACCAACCAACTAACAAACTAACCAACTAACCAACCAACCAACCAACAAACTAACCAACCAACCAACCAACCAACCAACCAACAAACTAACCAACTAACCAACCAACCAATCAACCAACCAACTAACAAACTAACCAACTATCAAACTACCAAACTAAACAACTAACCAACTATCAACTTATCAAACTACCAAACTAACCAACAATCAATTTTGTATGGCGGCCATCTTGTTTTCGCCATTTTGAAAAAACTTTGACCGGCTCACCCATTGGTTGGCTGTTCTGAGCGACTTTAGTTCCGGGCAAACTCGGTAGGTCAACTCGTTACAGAGAGCTACCTCATGTGTCGGGTCAGTTTCCAAGTTCAGGTCGATTATGTATTTTTTTGTTGGTCGTGGCGGCATTTCTGATGTGATGGTGTATAGAGTCGAACCCAACCTCTAAGGTCAGACATAACATTGTATGGCCGCCATCTTGGAAAATTGAGAATTCGAAAAAATAATTATGGCGTTGAATATTGTACCCTTTAAGAGCCCTGGATGCAAAATTTCAATCGAATCAATCAAAAAAAATTTCGCCGCCATTTTGAATCCGCCATCTTGGAAAAAAAAAATTTGCTTCATTAGATTACCCTTTCTATTTTGAACAACATTAGTTCAAGCACCTTGTATCTATCTAGACTGGCCTCTGAGATATTCGCTTTTCAATTTTGTATGGCGGCCATCTTGTTTTCGCCATTTTGAAAAACTTTGACCGGCTTACCCATTGGCTGGCTGTTCTGAGCGACTTTAGTTCCGGGCAAACTCGGTAGGTCAAGTCGTCGCGGAGAACTACCCATGTGTCAGGTCAATTTCCACATTCAGGTCAATTTCATACTTTTTTAGTGGTCGAGGCGGCATTTCTGATGCGATGTTGTAGAGAGTTGTACCCCACCCTTCATGGGTTCTTCAAAACAGCATGTCAGTGAGCCAGATTTTCCATCGTATGGCGGCCATCTTGGAAAATTGAAAAATCGAAAAACTAATTACGGCGTTTGATTCAGTGGCCCTCGAGAGCCCTGGATGCAAAATTTCAATAGGATCAGAGTAAAAAAAAAAAACGCCGCCATTTTGAATCCGCCATCTTGAAAAAAAATATATCCCGATAGATTACCCCTCCCACCCTGAATGACATTTGGTCGAGCACCTGTCATCCATCTCGACTGGTTTGCGAGATAATCGCGTTTCAATTTTGTATGGCGGCCATCTTGTTTTCGCCATTTTGAAAAGATTTTGACCGGCTCACCCATTGGCTGGCTGTTTTTTTATGTTTTTTTTTAATATCCTTAACCTAACCAATTATCAAACTAACAAACTAAGCTACTAATTAACCAACCAACTTATAAACTAACCAAATAACCAATCAACCAACCAACCAACCAACCAACCAACCAACCGACAAACTAACCAACTAACCAACCAACCAATCAACCAACCAACTAACAAACTAACCAACTAAAAAACTATCAAACTACCAAACTAACCAACTAACCAACTATCAAACTACCAAACAAACCAACTAACCAAGTATCAAACTATCAAACTACCAAACTAACCAACTAACCAACTAACAAACTACCAAACTAACCAACTATCAAACTAACCAACTAACCAACCAACAATTTAACAAACTAACAAACTAACCAACTAACCAACCAACAAACCAACTAACCAATCAACCAACCAACTAACAAACTAACCAACTAAAAAACTATCAAACTACCAAACTAACCAACTAACCAACTATCAAACTACCAAACAAACCAACTAACCAAGTATCAAACTATCAAACTACCAAACTAACCAACTAACCAACTAACAAACTACCAAACTAACCAACTATCAAACTAACCAACTAACCAACCAACAATTTAACAAACTAACAAACTAACCAACTAACCAACCAACAAACCAACTAACCAAATAACCAACCAATCAACCAACAAACCAACCAACCAACCAACCAACCAACCAACCAACCAACTAACCAACCAACAAACCAACTAACCAACCAACCAACCAACCAAAAAACTAACCAACCAACTAACCAATCAACTAACCAACTAACAAACTAACCAAGTATCAAACTATCAAACTACCAAACTAACCAAGTATCAAACTATCAAACTACCAAACTAACCCACTAACCAACTATCAAACTACCAAACTAACCAACTAACCAAATATCAAACTACCAAACTAACCAACTAACCAAGTATCAAACTACCAAACTAACCAACTAACCAAGTATCAAACTATCAAACTACCAAACTAACCAACTAACCAACTATCAAACTATCAAACTACCAAACTAACCAACTAACCAAGAATCAAACTATCAAACTACCAAACTAACCAACTAACCAACTATCAAACTACCAAACTAACCAACTAAGTATCAAACTATCAAACTATCAAACTACCAAACTAACCAATTAACCAAGTATCAAACTATCAAACTAACCAACTAACCATTTAACCAACCAACCAACCAACCAACCAACAAACCAACTAACCAAATAACCAACCAACCAATCAACCAACCAACCAACCAACCAACCAACCAACCAACAAACTAACAAACTAACCAAATAACCAACTAACCAAATAACCAACCAACCAATCAACCAACCAACCAACCAACCAACCAACCAACCAATAAACCAACTAACCAACCAACCAACCAACCAACCAACCAACCAACCAACCAACAAACTAACCAACTAACCAACTAACCAACTATCAAACTACCAAACTAACCAACTAACCAAGTATCAAACTATTAAACTACCAAACTAACCAACTATCAAACTACGGAACTAACCAACTAACCAAGTATCAAACTATCAAACTACCAAACTAACCAACTAACCAACTATCAAACTACCAAACTAACCAACTAACCAAGTATCAAACTACCAAACTAACCAACTAACCAAGTATCAAACTATCTAACTACCAAACTAACCTACTAACCAACAATCAAACTACCAAACTAACCAACTAACCAACAATCAAACTACCAAACTAACCAACTAACCAACTATCAAACTACCAAACTAACCAACTAACCAAGTATCAAACCAACAAACTAACCACCTAACCAAGTATCAAACTATCAAACTACCAAACTAACCAACTAACCAATTATCAAACTACCAAACTAACCAACTAACCAACTATCAAACTACCAAACTAACCAACTAACCAAGTATCAAACTATTAAACTACCAAACTAACCAACTAACCAACTATCAAACTACCAAACTAACCAACTAACCAAGTATCAAACTATCAAACTAACCAAGTGTCAAACTATCAAACTACCAAACTAACCAACTATCAAACTATCAAACTACCAAACTAACCAACTAACCAAGTATCAAACTATCAAACTACCAAACTAACCTTTCAAACTAACCAACTAACCAACTAACAAACTAACAAACTAACAAACTAACCAACTAACCAACCAACCAACCAACCAACCAACCAACAAACCAACTAACCAAATAACTAACCTACCAACCAACCAACCAACCAACCAACTAACCAACCAACCAACCAACCAACCAACCAACCAACCAACCAACCAACCAACAAACTAACCAACTAACGAACCAACCAACCAATCAACCAACCAACCAACTAACCAACCAAACAACCAATCAACCAACCAACTAACAAACTAACCAAGTATCAAACTATCAAACAATCAAACTAACCAAGTATCAAACTATCAAACTATCAAACTAACCAACTATCAAACTATCAAACTACCAAACTAACCAATTAACCAACTATCAAACTAACCAATCAACATACTAACAAACTAACCAACCAACCAACCAACAAACCAACTAACTAAATAACCAACCAACCAATCAATCAACCAACCAACCAACTAACCAACCAACAAACTAACCAACTAACCAACAACCAACCAACTAACAAACTAACCAACTAACCAACCAACCAACCAACAAACTAACCAACCAACCAACCAACCAACCAACCAACAAACTAACCAACTAACCAACCAACCAATCAACCAACCAACTAACAAACTAACCAACTATCAAACTACCAAACTAAACAACTAACCAAGTATCAAACTATCAAACTATCAAACTAACCAACTAACCAACTATCAAACTACCAAACTAACCAACTAACCAACTATCAAACTACCAAACTAACCAACTAACCAACTATCAAACTACCAAACTAACCAACTAACCAAGTATCAAACTATTAAACTACCAAACTAACCAACTAACCAACTATCAAACTACCAAACTAACCAACTAACCAAGTATCAAACTATCAAACTAACCGAGTGTCAAACTATCAAACTAATAACTAACCAACTATTAAACTATCAAACTACCAAACTAACCAACTAACCAAGTATCAAACTATCAAACTACCAAACTAACCAACTAACCAACTATCAAACTACCAAACTAACCAACTAACCAAGTATCAAACTATCAAACTACAAAACTAACCAACTTTCAAACTAACCAACTAACCAACCAACAAACTAACAAACTAACCAACTAACCAACCAACCAACCAACCAACAAAACAACTAACCAAATAAATAACCAACCAACCAACTAACCAACCAAACAACCAACCAACCAACCAACCAACCAACCAACCAACCAACCAACCAACCAACCAACCAACCAACCAACCAACCAACCAACCAACCAACAAACTAACCAACTAACCAACCAACCAACCAATCAACCAACCAAGCAACCAATCAACCAACCAACTAACAAACTAACCAAGTATCAAACTATCAAACAATCAAACTAACCAAGTATCAAACTATCAAACTACCAAACTAACCAAGTATCAAACTATCAAACTACCAAACTAACCAACTAACCAACTATCAAACTATCAAACTAATCAACTAACCAAGTATCAAACTATCAAACTAACCAACTATCAAACTATCAAACTACCAAACTAACCAATTAACCAACTATCAAACTAACCAACTAACCAACCAACAAACTAACAAACTAACCAACTAACCAACCAACCAACCAACAAACCAACTAACTAAATAACCAACCAACCAATCAACCAACCAACCAACCAACTAACCAACCAACAAACTAACCAACTAACCAACAACCAATCAACCAACCAACTAACAAACTAACCAAATAACCAACCAACCAATCAACCATTCAACCAACCAACTAACCAACCAACCAACCAACCAACTAACAAACTAACCAACTAACCAACCAACCAACCAACAAACTAACCAACCAACCAACCAACCAACCAACCAACAAACTAACCAACTAACCAACCAACCAATCAACCAACCAACTAACAAACTAACCAACTATCAAACTACCAAACTAAACAACTAACCAACTATCAACTTATCAAACTACCAAACTAACCAACAATCAATTTTGTATGGCGGCCATCTTGTTTTCGCCATTTTGAAAAAACTTTGACCGGCTCACCCATTGGTTGGCTGTTCTGAGCGACTTTAGTTCCGGGCAAACTCGGTAGGTCAACTCGTTACAGAGAGCTACCTCATGTGTCGGGTCAGTTTCCAAGTTCAGGTCGATTATGTATTTTTTTGTTGGTCGTGGCGGCATTTCTGATGTGATGGTGTATAGAGTCGAACCCAACCTCTAAGGTCAGACATAACATTGTATGGCCGCCATCTTGGAAAATTGAGAATTCGAAAAAATAATTATGGCGTTGAATATTGTACCCTTTAAGAGCCCTGGATGCAAAATTTCAATCGAATCAATCAAAAAAAATTTCGCCGCCATTTTGAATCCGCCATCTTGGAAAAAAAAAATTTGCTTCATTAGATTACCCTTTCTATTTTGAACAACATTAGTTCAAGCACCTTGTATCTATCTAGACTGGCCTCTGAGATATTCGCTTTTCAATTTTGTATGGCGGCCATCTTGTTTTCGCCATTTTGAAAAACTTTGACCGGCTTACCCATTGGCTGGCTGTTCTGAGCGACTTTAGTTCCGGGCAAACTCGGTAGGTCAAGTCGTCGCGGAGAACTACCCATGTGTCAGGTCAATTTCCACATTCAGGTCAATTTCATACTTTTTTAGTGGTCGAGGCGGCATTTCTGATGCGATGTTGTAGAGAGTTGTACCCCACCCTTCATGGGTTCTTCAAAACAGCATGTCAGTGAGCCAGATTTTCCATCGTATGGCGGCCATCTTGGAAAATTGAAAAATCGGAAAACCAATTACGGCGTTTGATTCAGTGGCCCTCAAGAGCCCTGGATGCAAAATTTCAATCGAATCAGAGCAAAAAAGAAAATGGCCGCCATTTTGAATCCGCCATCTTGGAAAAAAAAATATCCCGATAGATTACCCCTCCCACCCTGAATGACATTTGGTCGAGCACCTGTCATCAATCTCGACTGGTTTGCGAGATAATCGCGTTTCAATTTTGTATGGCGGCCATCTTGTTTTCGCCATTTTGAAAAAACTTTGACCGGCTCACCCATTGGCTGGCTGTTCTGAGCCACTTTGGTTTCGGGCAAACTCGGTAGGTAAAGTCGTTACAGAGAGCTACCCCATGTGTCAGGTTACTTTCCACATTCAGGTCGATTTCGTATTTTTCCTGGGGTCGGGGCGGAATTTTGGATACGATGATGTATACAGTTCCACCCCACCCCTCCTGGGTTCTTCAAAACAGCATGTCAGTGAGTGAGTGAGTGGGTATCGAGCTATATATATTATAATTACATGGGACCTCTTCTGATAAACAACGGAGATGGAAATGGCAAGAGGTGGATTTGCCTTTTTACCTGCTTAGTCATCAGAGCTATACACCTCGAAGTCATACAAGACCTTACAGCTGAAGAAGGTTTACTCGCGCTAAGGAGAATGATCTCTACGAGAGGAATTCCATCATTAGTGACATCAGATAATGCTCAACATTTCAAGCTGATAGCAGAAATACTTTCAGGTCAATACTGCATTGACAAGAAGATACGATGGAGATACATAGTTCCTCTCTCTCCGTGGGCTGGTGGATTTTACGAGAGATTGATCGGGGTAGTTAAGAATTGCATGAAGAGGACGCTAGGAAAACACATGCTGAAAGACAACCAGCTCATCACGATCGTCAAAGAGATTGAGGCCGTGGTTAACTCACGACCTCTCACTGCCGTGGATTCCGATCCTGGTCATATTTTGAAGCCTTCGGATTTTCTGACTGTAGGAAAGTAATTATATTAGAAGAATCAGAGAAAGAATCCGACCCACAAAATATGACTACAACAAAGATCGAACTGATAAAAGGCTGGAAACGAGCGCTCATCTTGTTAAAAGAATTTAAAGATATGTTTTCTAACCGTTACCTACTAAGCCTTCGTGAGAGATACAGACATCTGCCGCGAGAACCACGTATAACGTCGAAGCTGACACCGAGACCTGGCCAAATTGTACAGATCAAGGGCGACTCCAAAAATAGAAACGATTGGAAGGTAGGGAAGATTACAGGACTGATCCCGAGTGCAGACAATCTAACTAGAGCAGCACAAGTACAAGTGGGGAAAAGTCAATACACACGTTCAATCGCACACCTCTACCCTCTTGAAATAGAGGACGCGCCCGAGTTAAGTCAAGACACGGCAATCAGAGAAGAAACTGATCCTCACGCACCTGAGATTAATCACGACACAGTAATCACGGAAGTAACTCATCCTTACGTGCCTAATCTAAATCATGACTCTGTAAATTCAGACAATTTAGAGGAACCTCGTCCTCAAACGCCGGACGAGATACTAGAACCTGAAGTCGTTGCCCCTATGCCGATGACGGCTGATATGAACATAAACCAGAGGTCAAGACGCGCTGCAGCAACTAAAGCCAGGGAGAAAATTACGGAATGGACGCGGGACCTGACGGCGTTGCTGCTTCACTCCGGAGCCTTGCCCCCGGGGAGTGTCGCGTCAGGCGCGAACTTGTAGGTGAGTAGCCCGCTTTATAAGTTTTAGGTGGCAACACCAAATATAAAAAGTGACAGTTCTTAGTCTACGGGTTTAAAGTGTAACGACGCGAACGTGCACAATAGTTAAAAGTTTTCCGCGAGTCTTCCAACAGCGATTACGAATCTCCTTGCACCCAAAGCTGAGTATACCAGTGTTTCTGATTATACCTGTGTCTCTGAGAGTACGTGAGTGCTCCTATGGTCTCTTCGGTGTCGTTCGTATTAACTTTATACATTTGTTTGTGCCAATCATTATTGGGGGAATCAGAGCGGGTGTATGCCTACACATACCGTGTGGGATACAGCCTGACTGGTGTCCTTATTATACTCTACCTACGGCTCCATTTTCAACCCAGGTACATATCTCGTTGTCCGATGCGGGAAGCGAGATCTGGGTTGGTTAAAATCTTGGCGTGTACACGGAATCAAGTATCTTGCGTATTTAGGCGTGTGGGCCTGGAGACGTCCGGTTACCCCTCGCAACCACTAGAAATAGTGACTTATGGAGTGTCTGTTAGATCTAGAGTGTCGTAACATCGTGACACGATGATTGTGTCTTGCCGTTCTAATACCGGCTATGTTTTACAGTTGACCGTAAAATACTACACCGAGGAGCGCCACGGGCTTACCGTGACTCTCCGCAGCCAGATGGGTGATCAGGGTTACTCATCTGGCCATAATCTATACAGGAGGTGGAAGGCACATCACCAGCTGAGACACACACTACCCAACAAAGGCGAAGCAGATATACCACAAGCCAGCCGCCTACGCGCAGAAGAATCCAGGTATGTTAAATTCAGATCACATCGCGAAATTAGGATAACTAGATAACTTCCACAATATCCATGTCCAACATCATCAAACACATACATAATTAAACCCCCAATATATGGAAGCTATATTGAATAAGTATCTTCCTGCGACATGGAAAAGAAATGAAAAGATTAACTTTTCGCGATACATATTGAAAGTTTATTTGCTGTTTTAAAACACATCTTATTCACTTTATCATACTCGAAAATAAGCGGCACAACCTACCTCACCATCGGCACAAGTCGCCCCTTGATGGGGTAAATTGTGCCCCTCTGACTTTTTGTATAATATATTCTATAAATAAATTCCTATTGAATATGCTTCAAAATAGCGTATGGTTATAAAAACTACACAAATTTTCACATGATATAATTCACAATAAATAAATAAGGCTTTCATAGTCTAAGTGATATCTTGCATTTTAGTAAAATCGGAACGTTGAACCCCGCCTTCCCTTATGTAATATTACCGGAACTGCAATTCACATTATGATAATCTATTAGGGCCATTTCAAACCAATACACAAAATTTTATCGATGTGTGTAATGAAATTAAATAAAATAAAATAATTATGTTTATTTATCATAAGTCGGTTTACAACATGGTGTTGTAATAAAATTAATTCATAAGATCGCCACCTAGTGCCCCAAGCCTGGCGTACAAAATTAAAATTAAATTATACGAAACTAAATATTACGTATCTTTATTAGTAAATTTCTGTGTGTTATGTGTATTTCTGTATGTATTTACTATCGGATTGCGAACACCCTTTTTTATTTTTAAAAATTATAATACTCACCTAAACAAGTATACACAGAAAACCAGAACATATGACTAACCCCAGGAATTGAACCCGGACCCATGAAATTCCGTGTCACGTGCCGCTCTTTTACTCCAAAGTTAGCACTACCTACTTAACAACCATACCCCGTTATCAGTGTCGCGAATCCATTGAAAACGCTAGGGATGGCACTGCACATTTTCTTGACATGTACCTACATAATATAATTCGATGCACCGGTCTATTTGATGTGAACTCCACAATTATTATTTTTTTATTTATGTTTCAAGTGTACGGACTTAAAAGAGGTTTTATGCTGTTTTGTAACTCCATAATAGGTGATTGTGTCATTTATTTGTCAATAATGATTAATGTCGTATATAATTATAATTTGTCTACTTTTTATTTAGTTAAAATCATGAATTTTCCCAGTTTAACAGAGCTGGTGGCGAAATTGGAAAACTCGAAAAACTCTTAATAATTTATTCAGAAAACGAATGAAATTATACAAATCTGTTGTTTTACCTGTAGAAATATTATTGCAACAAAAACGTTTTGTATACCAATATGTCACATTGACAACGAAATAAATAGCGAGCGCCAACCCTATGACTTAGTTTCAATGAATCTGCAACACTGATAACGGGGTGTGCTAACAACAAAACAACCAAAAAATAAACAGCTTTAGAAACTAGTCAATTCAAAACAAAAAAAGGAAAGGCTTCCTAGTTGTATACCCACAAACACAAACACAGACCAAACACCGTAATTCCCACCCACAGTCCATTACGGTGCCTGTCCCATCCCATCGCACTAAGCTGTACAAGGCAACATTTCCCACTCCGCGTCTAGATATGAAATCACAAACTGTATGCACAAGGCACCGAGTAAAGGGCCAACATAAATATATTTCATGTTAGTTTCCTGAGAGTCTAGTGTAGTCCACGGTCAATAACCTAACCAACTTAGAAAAGTTGAAAAACCCAAGACATTTTCATTTCAAAGTTCAATATTTCAAAAACGGGAGAACCGGTTTTAATGAAACTTGCTAAGAACCATCTCGATTAAACTAGCTTCCGATGAAAAAAACCGCATCGAAATCGGTCCATTTGTTTGAGAGCTATGATGCCACAGCCAGATACACAGATACACAGACACACAGATACACAGGTCAAACTATTCGATTTTGCGTGACGCAGGTTTCGAATATTCGTACTCGGGGGTAATGGAGAGGCACTTGAAGAAGAATTCAGACGTAGGCGCGACCGCGATCGAGACGTATTTTTTAACCCCCGACGAAAAAGAGGGGTGTTATAAATTTGACCTGTATATCTGTGTGTATATGTCTGTGGCATCATACAATTTATGATGTAATTATACATAAAATATATTGAAGGAATAAATAATCTAATCTAATCTAATCTGATCATAGCTCCCAAACGGATGGACCGAATTCGTTGCGGGTTTTTTTTTATCGAAAGCTTGTTTAATCGAGATGGTTCTTAGCCAGGTTTACAGGGCCGTAGATAGGGGGGGCATTATGGGGCAAAGCCCTACCTTAAAATATACCATCGATTATGATAAATATGATACTATAGAAACTGTTTAGTGAAATAAAACGGAACACTCACGTATATAAGTTGGTTTTGGACTAATAATTCATAGTACTTGCTCTGGGAGCGCACGACCCAGCGGCAGCGAGATGCACACTTCGCGTCGCAGCTCTGCTCGCGCGGCTAGTCCGAAACATGTCGGGCTAAACTCGATTTATATACGAGAGTGATCCGTTTTATTTCACTAAGATCAGGTCAAATTAAATTTTAGTTGCGCCCAACTTGTAATTACCGCTGCCCTATCTTATATTCAACTCTGGCTACGGCCCTGCAAGTTTAATTAAATCGAACCTTGAAATGACAATGTCGGGGGTTTTTCAACTTTTCTAAGTTATTTAGGTTAGGTTATTGGTTGACGATTACACTAGGCATTCTGCATGGGCAATGCCGCAATCACACCGAACTACGAGGCGGGGATTTCACTCCCAAATGATACGTAACTCGTTGCCTAGGGCGGTCAAACTAAGAACTAGGTGCAATATAATGCTGTGTAATTGTAATAAAATGTCACAAGTGTTTTATTTTCCAGTGTTTTTGGCATAGGTATACGACAAATAACTTGGATGTAGTTTTTAGGTTCGAGTCGAGTTAGTCGGAATATGCGTATCTAAGAGAGTGGTTCCTACCTCTTGTTTGTCTCCTCGGTGACTCCCTCTGGCGGAAAGTAACATACATGCATAAGAAACTGACGAAGGACCGACGCGAAAAGATACAACCCGTAGTTTGAGCAAGCATTTATTTTAAATTATGTTCATGAGTATAATTGTCTAAAACTACCTATAACTTAACCTTAAATTGAACACATTATACAGGCGGCAGCCACACCTCAAAGTGTGGTCCACAGGCCAACTTCTTCCGCAGTGTGGCCTCGAAATCCGCGTCGCGAGAGGAGTCGCGCGGCGCGCGCGCGTCTTTGGCGTTCTCGCGAGCGACCTCTCGCGCCGCGCGAACGAACTTTGACACTTGAGCTACGCTATCTCGGACTTCTTCGATCTGAATCTGAACGGAAAAGACAGTGTTTTAGTCTACGCCTGATTTTCGAAAAACTTAAAGTTGACACATTAATATGACGAATATCTTTATTTCCAGCCGAAGACATTAACTACTTAAAACCATTGGCGGTTAATTACATTAGACATAATGAGAACGGGATATTGACTGCATTGATAGGTAATATCTGTTTTCATTATGTCTGATATACATTGCGTCTACAACTTATTTCATCCTTGAATTAAGCAAAAAAACCTTATTATACCTATAATGTACACAGTCGCGAAACCTGAATGTTTAGCAAGTTGACACAGAACGTTAATTTCATCATCATCATCATCAGCCTATTTACGTCCCACTGCTGGGCACAGGCGTCCTCTCAAAATGAGAGGGCTTGGGCTATAGTTCCCACGCGGGCCCAGTGCGGATTGGGAACTTCACACACACCATTGAATTGCTTCGCAGGAGGGTGCAGGTTTCCTCACGATGTTTTCCTTCACCGTTAAAGCTCATTATGAATTACAAATGTAATTTCGCACATAAATTCCGAAAAACTCAGAGGTGCGAGCCGGAGTTTGAACCCTCGACCCTCTGCTCCAGAGGCGACAGGTCAAACCACTAGGCTATCACGGCTTTTAACGTAATTTGCTGCGTTATAATAGCGCACGCTGTTGCCCCACGAGCACGCGTTGATCATGCGTCGGCGACCTACCACCGCTAGCAGTGGGACCACACTTGCCTCATTATTGTTGGGTAGCGTGTGCGGGTATATCCGCACCCACTGGCCCACGCGGCCGGGCGCGCGCTCCCAGCGCACGCCGTTGCCCCAGGAGCACGCGTTGATCATGCGCCGGCGACTGGCCGCGGTCGCCGCGCCGCCGCGCCATGAGTCATCCGCGACCTCCGCTGACGGTGGGGCCGCAACCGGAGGCGCCTGAGCAAAGTACAGTACCTCAAAATGGTGTAGTTCTTTTTGTTTGGTGTAATAGTTAAAGATAAATTAAAACATTTTATTCGCTTAAACTCCTTTTTGTTCCGTTTGACTGAGTTATTATAAAAGAAAACCAACGTGCACCGTCAATCAACTTTGCATTGCCACTGGTTACCATGAAGATGTCCCCTGGGTAACTCGTCTAAAACAAGATTATCTAATACACCACTCCATCAAACGTTAGGAGTTTCAACAGTTATATGCCAATTCCTTCATGCTTCATCTCCTAAGCATGCAAATCCTGACGTTCGGGGGAGTGGGGTGTTAAAAAATCTTATTTTAGACGAGTTACCCAGGGGACATATCCATGGCAACGAGTGGCAATGAAAAGTTGTATAGGTGGAGTCATTTATCCCAAAATAAATATAAATTAAAAATGAAACCAACGAGCTTCCGCGTGCGTGCTTCGTAATAGTATGCTTCTGCAACATCCACTATCGGTAAGGCAATGGCTGGACTCGTAGTTGTCTGGGAAAATATGTATTATAAATTGCTAGTTCTAGATAAATTTCCATCTACTTTTGCTTACTAAAACATCTAAACTAACCCTTACATTTATTTAAAGCGACATCTACAAAATGAGTTAAACACCAAAGAGCAACCGCGTTGTCGGCCGAAGTAAACCTTCATAATAAATTCGCGAGCTCTCTACAAGTTAACACCAGTTGCATTCCATTTCCGGTAGATGGCATTAGTACTTCCGTTATAAGAGTAGAACTCCAAGACATAAATCTAAAGTACTTGATACCAATATGACAGCATAGTGACAATAGTAATAAATAATAATAATAATAGCATATTTTTTATTAATTACTTACCTGAGTTTCTGGCTCTTCAGGACTTGCCTGCGAAGAAACAGAATTGCTGGAACTTCGGCTGCTCTCGTATTTTACTTTTTCATTCGATTCCTGAGAATCAAGAAAAGGCATAACACAAATTAGTTAACGATACACGGCAGTGGCATTAATACTGTAATTAGAAGTGATAAAGAACGATTGAGGTGTATCAAAATGTTGGTATAAACCTGAGCGCTAGTGTAATCGACTAAGCGATGACAACAAAATACGATTCGATCTGATACGCAGACGGTAGAGGCCCGTCGTTTGTTTACAAGCTCCATGCTGGTTTCTACTGTAATTGCACTGTCAATGTCTATGACGTCTGGCTAAGATACTATGTCCTTGTCAACAGATGGCGGCACTAGCGTGGCACAATCTCAATCTTCATACAGGATGGAGCGTGAAAGATAACCTAGTGACCATTAAAAGTTAATGCTAATTAAGACCAGTTAATTTTGATTAATTTGATGCACGAATGAGGGCTGTCACAAGTCTAAAATCCGCCAGGGTCGCTAGTGTCGAATGAGGTGTCTATCTGTCTATTTGCGCCAATCATAGGAAAGTAGCGTGTCTCTCAGTGGAGAATGACAGATAGACCACACTCGACACCAGATCCTAGCTGATTTTTGCCGAGCAACCAACAATTACCGTGTCCTTTTCAACAGAGGGCGGCACTAGCGTGACACAGTGGATGGGCATGGCGCGCCGGCGTCGCCACGTGGTGCCGCGGCGGAAGGCTGACGCAGGCGCACGCGGCCTTTGTGCGCGCTGGCTGCCATTCTCGTCCTCAGAAAAACTAGGAATACCAAAAAACAGGTATAATATAATAGGGTAAAATACCTACGGTAGGCACTTATATGAAAACTTTGCGGGTGGCGTTTGTATCGGCGGTGTGAGAAGAGAGAGTCGGAATGAGCTTAAAAAACGTGGTGGAGTGAGAGCCATTACGATTTATATGCAATAAAAAGTCAATTGCCTTTATTAACCTGATTTTTATCTTACCAAAAAGAATAATCTATTAACATTTGTTTCAATTGAATTCCCTTCTGTCTCATTAAAACCGCGTTTATAATGTCGAGTAACGGCCTGTTGAAAGGGTTTGCTTCTGATCACATGCGCGCCCGATATTAAAACTAGACTTGGAAACGGCCAGATTGTACTGTTCAGCGAACGAAGACGCACCAAACTTTAACTCCAATTTACTCTAAAATTTATTCCAGTCCATTTATTCCAGGTCCAGTTTCGCACCTATTTTGCAGCGGCGTCGGTGGCCCCTGCAGCAGAGCCAGTCCTGTGTGTCGCATGGGCAGCCCGAGCAGGTCGAACAGCTCGTGAAGCATCGGTCGCTTTACAGTCACGTCGGCTTCGCAGTCCGCCGCCAGCGCCGGGGATAAGTTCACCTGAGGTTGCGAGAAAACTTTGTAGCAACCGTGGCGCCATCTGTCATCTAGTGGTAGAACTAGTTGCGACCCCTAGCGCCATCTAGTAATTGAATATACAACTTGAAAGTAAGGTTCTACATGACACCGTCGAAGTTTCTAAAATCGGTCGCCACGATTACTACAACTCTCTTCCTTCGGAATTCGGTGTTAGGCATAACATTAGTTTATTCTTTGAGATCATAGATGGCGCTATTTTATCAAGCAGAGAACTAAGTGTCAAAATTAATGGTATTGGTACAGAGACCTCTCAGCAGCGAAACTAGCTACAGCAGGCTTATTGTTTTAAAGCAACCCAACGTTTTTTAAGCTGTCCAGTATTTGCAGAGCCCTCACCTGTTCCTAAGCAAAATGTACGCAGTTTGGGGTCATTTTATATTGGTCTGTGACATATGCACAGACAGACATATTTTTTTTAGATTTTGAGACTTTTCTTAGTGGTTGTGTTATAGGAGCTACGTTCATATCAAATTTCAAGTTTCTAGGACAACTTTTTCAAAGTACGGCAATTTGTATGGAAACAACTTTTTTAATTACTGTATTTGATTGCGTTGACTTAGAAGTTTGGTTTTTTCAAAGCTTCAAGGGACTGCAGGCTTGAACATTTGGTATTACTTTCAACTTGCTCCACGCGTTCCAGAGAAAAGGGGTATTGACAGACAGACAGACAGACAGACGGGCAACAAAGTGATCCTATAAGTGTTACTTTTTAGAATCCCTAAACCGAACAATCTTCTCACGTGTGCAATGTCTAAACGCTGTCATTGGCAAAATACTCCTTGCAAAAAGAGCAAGGGTGAAAGCCATAAAAAAAAAGTGTTACTTTTTTTCTTTTAAGGTACGGAACCCTAAAAAGGACTATAACAGGATTGCATATGTAAAAACTCTATTCACCTCCAGCAACCAGGGCTTCAGAGCGTCATCAAGCAACACATCAAACCCGTAAAACTCGAAGCAGTTCCTGGCCGGCGGCGTGCCCGTCGCCTGCGCGAGCAGCGTTAACGTCACGAGAGCGCGGATCCGCTGCCACACGAGCCACTCCGTCGCCTCCCAGCGCCCGATCAGCGCTCGCCGGACTTGCTTTAACGTCCATTTGCAGCCTGCAATTATTGCAATAATTATTAAGTCCCAATAATCATAGCTCACGAAGTATCGCTGGACTGACGCCGTGGTGTATTTGCGTCAGCTTCAAGCCGGCGACTGGCACGAGACTGCGCAGAATCGGGTTAGGTGGCGTGGTCTTCGTTTCGGAGGCGAAGATTATTTTTGGGTCAGTGAGCCAATCTAGTTAGTCAAAAATCGTAGCTAATTATTAAGTCAAACGAGATTTTGTCTATCACTTGACACAGATGGATTGCGCTGTTGCACTTTTGGGGTCAAACTTGGTATTATTACCTACTCTGATTCTCACGGAACACACTCACGGAAGCCATATTATATGTACAGGCATATTTGAATGAATATAGCGCAGGTATCTCTCTCCATTTGTTAAAGCAGTTATTAATAAGAACAAGCACAAACATCTACCATGCGACATACAATGACAATGCAAAGATAAATCCGTTAAGCAGCTGGACTTGAACCAGCAACCTCGGTAATCCGTACCACCCCACCCATCCGTGGTACGGATTATCGAGGTTGCTGGTTCAAGTCCAGCTGCTTAACGGATTTTTCTTTGCATTGTCATTGTATGTTGAATTGCATTCTATGAATGTTTCATAAAAATAAAAACAAAAATAATCAATAAATCGGTTATTTTCATCTACCATGCGATTTTGTAAATTCAAATGGCCAATAAAGATAAGTTAAGTCAAAATTAGTGGCCGCAAGGTGAATGTTTGTGAATACTAAAATTGCTTAATCGTCTCATCAGAACATACCTACATTATGGAGTATTGCCCTGTACGGCTGCAAGACGTGGACCATGAGGCAAGGAGATAGGGAGAGACTGGAGGCGTTCGAGATATGGTGCTGCTGGCGAAGGATGGAGGGGATTGGTTGGACAGAGAGAGTCACCAATCTTCTTCTTGGTCTTGGAAAGAGTTGGGGAGGGAAGTAATATTCAAAATATGCTGGAGACATAGGAGAGGGAAAATTTGATACGACACGAAGATCTGATAGTAAAAAATATAGGAGGAAAGACTAAGAAAGGAATGAAGGAAGAAGGAATCAAATAAGAAATAAGATAGATTTGTCGTATCAGGAGGTGAAAGAACTCGCATCGGAAAGAACGGACTGTTGAGAACTGCATCGACTAGAGTGATACTCTTAAGTAAGTAAGATGATGGTGATGGTGATATTGATGATGATGATAATTGCTTACCGCTGCCTATTCTGTCTTTGCACTCCGCATACCGCGGCCCCGTCTTGTTCAGCGATGAATTCGTCAGGTGCCTGTACGGATTGTGTATGTCTGACAGAGTGTATTTGTCAGTGCCTGGAACAATCAAAACATTATTATTGGCTAGAGTTACCTAATATGTCAAATGAAATCTTGAATTTTGATTGACGCTTTTGCAATAGGTACATAAAACCATAAAACCAAGAGGACTGCCAGTGTCTATACGATGTCGCGTTCCTTTGAAATAATAAGCCTCCTGTAGCTAGTGTTACTACGGAGGGGTCTCTGTACCATTCATTTGGTATGACATTTAGACCTCTGGCTAACACAATAGCGCCATCTAAATTCGTTTTTCCTTTCAGTTCATAGATGGCGCTATTGTGTTACCCAGAGGTTTAAGTGTCATACAAAATTAATGGTACAGAGACCTCTCTATAGTGAAACTAGCTACAGCAGGCTCATTATTTTACAGGAACGCGACATTGTATAGCCATTGGCGGACTGCCAATGGTTTTATCGTCTTCCTTGTTTTTATCGTCCTTGGTTTTCCATCGTTCTTGGTTTTATCGTCCTTGATAATGGTAAAATTTTTAAAGTGAATCGGAGGAGGTATTAGCTGTCGCGTTATTTTCAAAAATAAGCCTGCTCTAGAGACACTATAGAGAGGTCTCGTACCATTAATTCCATATGGCACTTGGTGAGGGGCGGTCTACTACTGTAAGTTTCCGTCGGCGTTTTCTGCCACGTACAGTGTAATTGTGGAATCAACTCCCGTCAGCGGTGTTCCCAACTAACTATGACATTGGGGCCTTCAAGAAAAGAGTGTATTGTTCCCTTAAAGGCCGGCAGCGGACTAGTGACCCTCTTGGGGTAGCTGGTTCTCATGGGTAGCGGTGATCGCTTAACATCAGGTGACCCGTTTGCCTCCCTTAACATCAGGTGACCCGTTTGCCTCCCTTAACATCAGGTGACCCGTTTGCCTCTCTTAACATCAGGTGACCCGTTTGCGTCCCTTTCAATAAAAAAAAAATTTAACCTTTGCTTAACACAACAGCGCCATCTATGGGAGCTTTTTCATTTAGTTCAAAGATGGTGCTATCGTGTCAAGGTCTATATGTTACTTGTTACACGAAATGAATGGTAGAGAGACCTCTCTATACAAAGTAAACTAGCTACAGCAGGTTTATTATTTCAAAGGAACGCGACATCGTATAGACATTACAGACGATACTCTTGAATTATTAGACTATGACAACGACAACACATAAAGGGGCAGAAGCCCATTTAGAAAAACGGGCAACGTTTTTCTGCAATATGACCGGCAACTATTGCTGTCCGACTATTATTATGAAAGCTAGACAAAGACGCCTATAGTTGCCGGCCACATATTGCAGCAAAAATATAACCAGTTTAGAAGGCTCTTAAGAATCTCACCGAATCTCGCCAGCCCCTCGGCGTACATATAAGCCGTCAGAGGCCGGTAGCCGGCCACGCACACATACAGCCGCAAGTCGAACTTATAGCCCGCAATGAGGAGCGGGCGCTCTATGTACCGTTGCACCACCGCCGCGCTACCGCACCGCATCTCGCACACGCTCTGGAACTCCAGAAATAATAAAATACAATACACTGCAAAATTAATAACGAAACATGCATGTGCTCGCGTATTCAGGTTATTTGTATGCCCTATGGTACAACAATTGTTTGACTGACCACCATTATTACTCTCTAATCCTGCCGCTAAGCAGCAGTGCTTGCACTAACGAGCAAGAGAGCCGAGGAAACCAGAGGCACAAGAGGCATTTCATCTTAGCCCTCTAGGTTGGCAACACATCTGCAAACCCCCCCAGGGTTGCGGGTGTCTATGGGCAGTGGTGATCACTTGCCATCAGGTGACCCGCTTGCTTTTTTTCCTTCCTTATAGTACCTAACCTAACCAACTTAGAAATGTTGAAAAACCCCGACATTGTCATTTTAAAGTTCAATATATTAAAAACAGTAAAACCGATTTTAATGAAACTTAGCTAAGAACCATCTCGATTAAACTAGCTTTCGATTAAAAAAAATTACATCGAAATCGGCCCATCCGTTTGGGAGCTATAACGCCACACGCAGATGCACAGATACACAGATCAAACTTATAACACCCCTCTTTTTCGTCGGGGGTTAAAAAAAAGGAAACATCGCAATAGCTCAGAACATCACATAGAAGGAGAGTTTCTGTGAGTGGTACGCACCCGAAACAGGAAGATCCCTCGGCCCTGGCTCTGCGCCACCGGCTTGTGGATCCAGACTGTGCTCGCGCCGCCGTCGTCGCCGCGACGCAGCCGCGAGCACTCAGACACCAGTTTCGCGTACTCCAGAGGGAGGTGGAAGCAGGGCGGGCTGAAATTTCATAAATCATAATTTTAACATAATTTCATTTTCCGAAAATTTGTTTTAATTATTATTGTGTGACCTTACAGGGTGTCATGGACTGGCTAATACCAATATAACACCTTTATTTATTTATACATATATGTTGGTACATGAATTAATAAATGAATGAAATATTAAGCTTAGACAACTTATTCGTCATCATCAGCATCATCAGCATCATCTTACCAGATGGAAGAAGTCCACTGCCGGACATAAGTAGGAGTTCCCCGCAAATCTCTACGACGTTCGGTCTTGTGCTACCCGCAAGTTCCAATGGCTTCGCGCGATCATTACCAGATCGTCCGTCCAATTACCTACTGCCATGGCACGGAAACTTATCGAAATACTATCGAGAAGCAAGGAACATAAATAGATGGCGCTAGTCACTGCAAAAAGTGATAAAAACAAGATAAGATTTGAATACATCGAAAAAATTCTATGTCCAATTGTGGTGTAGGGGAAAAGCACACGACCCGGAGTGTCGAGGATCCAGGTTCGATTCCCGGGGTTGGCATTTTTCTGGTTTTTTTCTTGTGTATTCATGTTTCAGTGAGTTTATAAAAAATATAAGGAACATAAAGTTAAAATTCGTTATTAGATGCCTTTAGTCATCTTCATCTGCTTGCTTAATAGGTATAGTCGTTCCTATTACTCTTCGAATTATTAAAATTCAGACGTTTTTAATAAAATAACCTAACCAACTAAGAAAAGTTAAAAAACCCCCGATATTGTCATTTCAAAGTTCAATATTTCGAAAACGTGTGAACCGATTTTAATAAAACTTAGCTAAGAATCGTCTCGATTAAACTAGCTTTCGATTTAAGAAAACCAGCACAAAATCGGTCCATACGTTTGGGAGCTATGATGCCACGGACAGATACACAGATACACAGGTCAAACTTATAACACCCCTCTTTTTCGTCGGGGGTTAATAAAATAGTAGGCGTTTATACCTACACTTTATGTCAGAAGTATAAACGGATACTTACACTGGACAGGAGTTTGAGATCTGCAAAGGCATTCCACAACCCATAACATAAAAATTAAACATACAGTTACATTTAAAATTATCATCTCAAACTACACGAAATTAATCGCGTTCCAACAATGCGTATTTCCAGAATAACCTTGAACCTTGCGCCTAAAATAGTTCTGCAAATGTACATTTCAATACGACTTACTTAAGTTATTAATGTTCCGAATTAAGTGATAACATCAACTTTACGTTCCAAATACGTACTAATGAATAGGGATTGCCTCTGCGTCTATATTAAGTATACCTACTAAGTTTGGGATCAATCTGAGATTGATCGGTAAAGCAAACAGGGTAATTTTGTTTCTAGAAATGCTCTTGTTTTTGTTTTCAAATGAGAAATTTACGCCGAATTTACACTAGTATGAAAAGTAGAGTTGAGCTCTATTGACTAAGTATTACTTCTAATCCGCGAAGACTGGTAACGTCACCGGGAAAAGTGCAGATATATACCTATATATATATATATTATTTTGCAAAGTGACGCAATTTTGGTAACGACACCACAAATACCTACCGAAATAAATACCGACACCTTGGTAACGATATCATCAAGAAGTGACATTGACATAACTCGCTCTACTACCTACACCTGTCTCCCTTCAACACTGAATGTAAGAAATCTATATTAGTTTTTTCTTTGAATTCATACATGGCGCTAATATTGTGTTATAAGCTAAGTTATTGTTAGTTAGTTATAAGTTATTGTGTTGAATTTCATTCTATGAATGTTTCATAAAAATAAAAACAAAAATAATCAATAAATCGATTATTTTCATTTATAAGCTGAGGTCTAAGTGTCATACGAAATGCAATGACAATGTCGGGGGTTTATAAACTTTTCTAAGTTAGTTAGGTTTTGTTTAAGAATATTGTCGCTCTTGATACATAGGTACATAATTCACGGTAACGAACCAATTTAAGTAGGTAAATACAAAAAATTACATTGCCAAATAATTTACATTAAGTTGAGTCGCCATTGAATTCTCTGCAGCCGTCACGCAATCGCGGTACCACTTGGAATAATTGGTATACAGCAAAGTTCATTATTATTCACGACTTTTTAATACCGCAACCTTCTAACAAGACAAAGACAAAATATCCTTTTTATGCAGCCCGAATCTTACTCATGAACGAGTTAATGAGATTTTTTGCTGGAAAGACAACTTGGCACGGTCAAATTTTTATGCTAAGTACCTACAGTCAGCGTCAAAAGTCGCTCATCACTTTTGTACCTTGTCGCAATAACACACTTGTCAATCACGTATGACGCGCTGTATCTGGCCGTAGAGTGAAAAGGTACTATTAAAAGTGACAAGTATTTTTTGACGCTGACCCTACAGAGTCTGGCCAACGAAAGCTGAACCAGGAAAAACGCGGCAATTTCAAAAAAGTATGAGAGGGTAACACGGGGTCACTCACATAGCCACAATTTTCTTAGATAAATTTCAGTTTGACATACGACATGACGCCTCAGATACACAATAGAGACAAAGTGTTGCCAATGAAATAACTATGAGGTTCAACTTTCGTTTGCCAGACTCTATCGAAAGCTGATGTGCACCCTTAAGTAGCAGTGGGCGGGGCACATTGCTTGTAGAATTAATGGCCGTTGGGGCAGAAGGTCGAGCACGACTTTTCGAATCCTGCGTCACGTAAAATCGAATAGTAAACGTTGTCGAGTTTGTATGACGTTTGGAACAGCGCTCGCCCGTGAGCGTATTTGGAACTAAATTTTAGTATGAGGTTTCTCGATGTCGATACGATAACCGTAAAGTTACGCAGGTATCGACAAGTCGTGCTTGACCCACTGTAAGGTTCTGGAGTGGCCACCGCGTACTGGAAGCGAAGTGTTGGTAGGCCTCCCGCAAGGTGGACGGACGTTCTGGTAAAGATCGCGGAAAGCCGTTGGCTGCGGGTAGCACAAGACCGGTCGTCGTGGAAATCCTTGTAAAAGGCTTGTCCACTGCTGAACATAGTCAGCAGTGGACAAATTACAGTTGATAAGATGATCATGATGATCGAAAACTAACTTTTCCTTTACATATTTAACTTCATTAATATAAGCCCATCCACATTTAGTTATTGAATGAATGAATGAATCGTTTATTCACAGAACATATGGTACAAATACGATGTTTACACAGAATTATTTAGTGATCCATGATATGTTCGGCCTCCTGGCATGTGAACGTTATTACAAATTACAAGCTTTTATTTAACTTTCAGTGTGCCTAAGTTGGGCTCAAAGCTTGCAGTTGAATTTTAAGGCAAGTTATCCTCAACCGATTAAGATGAAACTTGGCATACTTAATGTAAGTTCGGTGACAATACAGATGTAGCAAAACTAGAAAATCTACAATCGGCAAAAAGTTTCAAGTACTTAAGTAGGTATTAAAAACGAAAATTTTAATAATAAACTTAATTATGTACATAAAACATTTTTAAACAAATATCAGATGTAAATATTAGGTTTTACCGATGAAATTGGCGTTTTGTACAAAGGCAATATAATACCTACTTGGGCAGGTTTTTTTTATCTTAATTTATTTAGGGACTTTGTTCACACATGAACATTAGGTAGGTAGGTATAATATTGCCATTTGTAGGTACACCAACTTACTCTTGGCTTGGTTGGCTTAAACAACCTAGGATCCAGGCCACAAAATCTTAAAAAATAAAAAATAAAACTTATTTATACCTACCCTCGTTATTACGAGTAGTAGTATAAAATTCTTAAATTAAACTCGAGCATTATTTAAATGCGATGTTTCCGTAAAAACCGTACGTTATTTTTTACATCATCATGTCAGCCGAAAGACGTCCACTGCTGGACATAGGCCTCCCCCAAGGCTCTCCCCTCAGACCGGTCTTGTGCTTTCCGCATCCACCGCGGATTTTTTACATGAACCAATCAAAAGCAAAACAAGTCGTAACAGAACACAATATTTCCAAACTTTTTTTTTATTCCCTACTAATATAAAAGTAAATGATCGGCATTGCAGAGTCAAACTTTGTGTATCGGTATAAAAATAAAGTCACACAGCATTACCGATAATGCTTCGGTGCACGCAACGCGCGGGTTCATTCAATTCCATGACGTTTCCCTTTTCTGTACAATGAGCTACGTTTCACGAGTCATCATATTAATTGATATTAAGTCTTTTGGCTCACTAGTTTCACTATATTCTCGTAGCTGTACAAAGGTCCTGAACAATCTCTCAGGATAACCACAGACTGTCATAATTGGCATTGTTTCGGAACAAAACAGTAAGCAACGTTTTGTGAACTGGAAGTCGAAATGAAATAGGAAATTGATATGCACCCTCTGGAATAAGGCACGCAATGCTCAGATCTAAAAAAGCGTATTATAATTTCATATCCATAAAGCGCAACACATTCATGATTATTTTTATTATTCTTGGGAACAAAAGGCTTTTTTTTGCGAATGACTCTAGGGCTCTAGCACTGCTTTAACATTATTGGAAAAATATCTACTGAATGAGATAAAATTCACAAAATATACTTACTTACTAAAGACAAGATTACATACATTCACTTAGCTCCTAGTGTAACAAACATTATTTTCGTTCATTCAAGACCGCGATGAAAAAACTAACTCGCAGAATCTGATATCATTCAGTTGCGTGTCCAAAAGCTATTGTTTTTGCCTCTTTTAATCGCTTCAAATTGTACAAACGATTGATGTTAACCTTTTGCGATGTCTTTTCAGGGATTTAGTAGTTTGTTTTTGTATAAAAGCTGCGTTTATGCGAAAATTAGTCGTTGCAAGTGCTTAGCAGTTTATATGAAGGGTACACGGAAACACCATGTAAGAGTAGTCACTATTTTTTAAACGAGATTTTAATCTCAAAATGTAGAGCACTCAATAGACTGTAACTTACTATAGGTAAGTCAGTCAGTTACAGATATAAATATATATGTAACTTGTCATTTTATCACTTTAAAAAAAGATGTAGACCAAAATTGTAAGGATAATTAATTACATCGTTCCAAACTTTCAAATCGCAATAACTCAAAAATTAGCTAAAGTGACTAGACATGTACTTTCTGTGTACCCTTCATTTATGTACTTTAACCCTGTTATTCATAAACCTATATAAACTAAAATGCCGTTAAAGTTCGTTTGTCCCTTTTTGTCTCATTGACATTTTCGCTAGTAAGAAGAAGACAAAACCTATTTTAGCTAATAGAGCCTTGAGTAACGTTTATGAATAAGGGCATAAGACTCTATCCTCGCGAGGCCCAATGTACCTCGTTATATATTAGTTCAAGAGAATATTAAACCATAGTGAAATAAACGTCTCACGTATGTCAGTAGAGTATAGCTAGTCAAGTTTGGGACTAATCCGTAGTCTTTCCTCTGTACTGGGAGCACACGCTACGTACGGCGAGACGTAAACACTATGACTATTTCACTATGATTGAATCTCACGGTAGTTTCATGTTAAAAGAATATTAAACCATCTATATTTAACACATTTAAATACTTTAGTTTCTTACCGAGAGCAATTTCAAAAACTTTGGCGCTTACGCCATGCGTTTTGAGCGCATTTTGACTAGCCCTCTTTCAATTGACACAGGCGTTACTGGATAGCGTTGTCCCGCTCGAGTGAATAAACTCCACCCCCAAAAGTATCGCCTTAACGATTTGACCGCCACAGTCATCTAGTCGCGACAACCAATGAAAAGGCTCACACGCCAACGAACGTCATACATGACCAACATTCCACTCGAATTAAATCCTTCTACGACTTACGATAAGATCCCTATTTGTCTACTAGACGGTTTGTTCCGTGGCTTCATTCATAGTGTGGCGGTCAAGAGGTTAATTAAATAAATAAATATCAGGGGACAATTTGACACCAATTGACCTAGTCCCTAGGCAAAACTAAAAAAACTAGGCAAAGCCTGTACTATGGGTACTAGACAACGGATAAACATACTTAGTTTATATAGATAAATACATACTTATATACATACAGTGTGTTTGACAAGTTCGTGACCGGAATACATTTAATTTTTAAAACGGCACATAGAAAAAAAAAGTACTGGCTGAATAGCACGATCTTTGACGTACAATTCTCTATAAAAATAAAAATGAACTTTTGACGGTTCCCCGCCAAAAGCTCATTTTTCAAAATGAGTGCCGCGTTCGCTACACCATTTGAAGCAGTGTTCCTCTGTAAACATCCGAAAGGACCTAAAATGTCACGCAGTCAGGCCGCCAAGTACATGAATAAATCAAAGACGTTTGTAACCAATTGGGTGAAGAGATATTTAGATACAAAAAATGTCGACGTCTTACCAGAACATGGAAAAAAAAATCAACCTCCTCTGAGGCCGATAAGCGGATTTTATAGATGTTTTCAAAAAATCCACTATTATCATTCTGTTCTGGGCAAGAACAATATGAGATAAAAGGTTTAGGTATATCTGTAGATACAATAAGAAGACTTTTGATTGAAAATTGACTGAAATATATATGGATATACGGAGTACGGCGAAGAAATCGGTCCTTACTGAAATACACACAGAAAAGCGGCTGTCACAGGCGAGTGAAAACAAAAACCGAGATTGGAATAATGTAATATTTTTCGATGAAGCTTCGTTTTGGGCAGCTAATTACTCGACTCGGGCTTGGTCTACGGCTGGCAACAGAGTGCTCGTACGTACCGTGAAACACCTGGTACAGGTGCATGTTTGGGGATGCCTCTCAAAACAAGGTTTTGACCATTTCCACTTGTTCACTTGTATCCTGGACGCTCGAAAAATGATCAAAATACACGAAAAAAACATTGTTACCTTCCGCTATAAAGATATTTCCAAGGCATAATGCTTCCTGGATCCTGCAAGAGGATAATGACTCCAAACACCGAAGTCGAGTCTGTACTACGTGGAAGGCCCAAAATGGCATCGACATTTTGGATTGGCCCTCACAATCACCCGATGCCAATCTAATTGAAAATGTGTGGGCGTTGATGAAGCAAAAATAACGAGGAATACATACTGTTAGCATTGCTGACCTAACTCGAGAACTGAAGTCAATATGGAGATCCTTACCTTGCAGTTACGCTGAAAAATTGGTGTAAAGTATGCCTCAAAGATGCCAAGCGATTATAGATAATTCGGGACACTGAACGCCTTATTAAAAACAAAGCATGAATGTGCAATTAGTAAGCTATTATAGTATTTCACAGGATAATTCCTTTTTTGTCTATAAGTTTTACCGGTCACGCTCTTATTGTACATAGTGTATTAAACATCCAAGACCCGAGAACAAACATTCGTATTCATCATACAAACATCTGCCCCGACCGGGATTCGAACCCGGGACCTTAAGCTTCATAGTCAGGGTCGCTAACCACTAGGCCATCCGGTCGTCAATTATACTAACTCTACGTTCGATAGTTACCTGAAATCGTAAATGGACCCGTAGATTCGTCTCATGCACCGCAGTAGGCGGGACAGGCTGTCTTTTCGGCATATCGACCCGCCTTTCGGTATGTGGTTCATAAACTGTAAACGCAAGGCACACTAACATTTTTATTGAGGCCTGACGACTGCATACGAAAGTAGTAGATAGAGGAGACAAGACGTGTGTGCGTCGAATTTCTTATTATATGTAGACGATGTTTTTAACCACCGACGCAAAAAAGAGGAGTGTTATAAGTTTAACCGCTATGTGTCTGTGTGTCTGTCTGTGGCACCGTAACTATTAAACTGTTGAACCATTTTAAAAACAGGTTTTCTAACGATGATTCTTATACATGTTTTAACAAAATCGGTTCAGACGTTTTTGAGATATTACATTTTGAAATGAAAATGTCGGGAGTTTTGTCAAGTTCAAATAAAAAACATGAGAGCCCGTTGCTGTCATCAGTATGTCCGTTGATATCTTTGACATGTAAACAGTGACAAAAATTAAATTAAATTTAAAATACCCAGACATGAAAAACATATAAAAAGTAAGAAAATTCTAGGCCTGGCCCCTATACCACAAAAATTACAAGTGTTACAGTTAAACGAATTTGTAAAGTTTTTCATACTAAAATGATGTGACAAATATGTCAAATTGTAGGACTTGTAACTTTTGTGGGATAGGGGGCTGGCCCCCGTTTGATAAACGTGACAGGTGACAAATGACAACGACAATTCGATCTACACTTCGAAGTTATTAAGAAGTCTGGCAATGCAAAAACTTTTCAAGTCAGTAACCTACACCAAACTGTCGTTGTCATTTGGCACCTGTCACGTTTATGAAACGGGGGCCTGGTCCTTCAATTATGAATGAATTATAATTCATTCGTTGAATATGGTTAGAATGGGTGGAATATAAATAGTGCTTAGTATCTAGCATATTCTATTAGTATTAAGAACTATGTTAACTTTTGCCCTCTCGGGTGCCGTCTTTTTTTAACCGACTTCATTGTATTTCTAGGCTCCGTAAGTAAGGCACCCGACTGCGCAAAAGTTAACATACCTAATTTATTGAATCAGGCGTTACTTTGCGGAGGGCCATATTTATGAACTAAAAACAATAACTTTGCTCACCCGCGACCACTAGTGAAAAAAAAGTTAATCTGTGCGGCAAATGTATGTTTCCATGCAGCTCCTCCGCCTCCACTGCTACACGAATCAACACATGCCACACAGACCCAACTATCACCACCACCACTAAACTACACGCTGACGCGTTTCGGCACTCTCCACGAGGCCATTATCCAAGCTAAACACTACAACAACCGTTCACCAAGACACCATTACCACTACTGACACATGACAACCATGTACTCAATCTAGTTAATGACAAAACCAAAGTACCCACAAATATTTTATGAATTCCAAACTACCCTTTTTTATATAAATTACAAAACTACCCTTTTTAATTTTAATTTTAACCGAGTACGGTAAAAAGAGACGTTATGTTCTCATTATTGCTACGAAACATTATTAAAATTAGAACCAAGTCGTAACAAAGGCGAAGAATAGTAGATTGTTCAACGAGGGAGGAAAAGGATCAATTTCTAACAAGATATTTTCATAATTAGAGTTTGAAATTGGCGTTTTCCCAAAGTTAAACACCCTGCTTTTCATCTCGACTATAAGGAAAGTAAAAAAACATAAATCTTTAAGAAAAAATATTTATATAAAAAAAATATTGATTTGCTCCTCCGCGACCATAGAGAACAAAAGACAAACAATGCTTTCGCGCCAATTTCACGCTTTTTTTAACGTGTTTTTTTTTCTAAATTGATCGCTGGTCAGAATAGTTATTGTTAGAGTCTTTATTTAATAGATTTTATATTAACTACTTGACGACCGGATAGCCTAGTGGTTAGAGACCCTGACTATGAAGTTTGAGGTCCCGGGTTCTAATCCCGGTCGGGGCAGATGTTTGTATGATGAATATGAATGTTTGTCCTCGGGTCTTGGATGTTTAATATGTATATAAGTATGTATTTATCTATATAAGTATGTTTATCGGTTGTCTAGTACCCATAGTACAGGCTTTGCCTAGTTTGGGACTAGGTCAATTGGTGTCAAATTGTCCCATGATATTTATTTATTTATTTACTTTACTTTTTAAATTCGATCAAGCAGTTAAACAATACTTATTCATTTATAACAGTTCGTATTTTAGTACACATTTTTTGTAAAACAAGTAAGTTACAATGGTACAATTGAAACAAATAGTTTGACTCTATAGGCTGCATTCACAATACCATTGCCATTTACCAATTTTTTTTTTTAATTAATGCAAATCACTTTTTTCGTATTTTTTTTTTTCAATTAAGTGTAATTTTCTCAGAAAAAAACCACGTTAATGTTGTATTGATAATTATTGGGAACCTAAGCATGCTTTTTTTTATAATAGCCAACAATAATGAAAGATAATAAAAACATTAAGAATTGTTCCATAGGCTGTATAGGCTGAATAGTTCATAGTTCATAGTTATTTATTCATAATAATTCATATTACATGTCGGATCTCATAGTTTTTATACATTATGTCACTATATAAATATACAGAGTAGGTAACTAAAATAAAATAAGTGTACTATTTTCTATTAAAATACTTAGAGTATCTTACATCAATGTAAAATTAATTTGCTATTGTTGCTAGTCATGTCAAGAATAATATGAAATTTAAACATAGTCTAATTACAGTACAATTCATTAAAAATTAAATCAGGTAACATTGAATTAACCTGCACATTGACTGTGCTATGGTGTATATTCTAGGAACTCTTTAAATGTGTAGAACGTGCGCTCGGCAAGCCAGCATTTGAGTTTATGTTTAAACGACCTAAGCGACGGCGCATATATGACTGGCGCAGGCAGTTTATTATACACCGTCGGACCCATCATGTGGGTCAGTTTTGTTGATTTCGCGAGTCTATGTTTGATGCCCACAAGTCGGTCGGCGTTTCGCATTTCTCGCCCGCACGCCTCTCCCCGGGTCACGTATTCTCCCAGGTTACAGCGTACGTATGTGGCTACCTGCAGTATTACCACAGACGGCAGCGTAAGAATCTGTAAGGATTTAAAGTACGGTCTCGCTGATGTGTCCTGGCTCACCTGTACAATAGCTCTGACGGCTCTTTTTTGCATACGGAAGACACGTTCCCAGTCGGCAGCGCGCCCCCACAGCTCTGCGCCATATTGTATAAGCGAGTGAACGGTGGCGAAATAGCACGCACGGACCACACCCTGAGGCATCACCCTCGCGAGCCGTCGCAGTGCAAAGCATGCACTCCCCAACTTGGAGCACACTTTATCTAAGTGGGGTCCCCACTGCAGTCTTTCATCGAGTTCGAAGCCCAGGAATGTCGTAGCGTGGACCTGTTCTATGCTGGTGCCGTCTACAAGGACTGCGAGGGCATTCGGCATCCTTCCTCCAAGATGGAAGTGTAGGAAGTGGGTCTTCTTTAGATTGAGTACTAGCCCATTCCTCTGGAAGAAGCGGGACAACTGATTGGCGGCTTCGTTCAGCCGGAGTTCTAGTTCTCTACTGCTTGATGCGCAGACTATACTGGCGACATCATCTGCATACATGAAAATTTCTGCCGCCGGTACAGCCTCCGGAAGGTCGTTGAGAAGCAGCGAGAAAAGAATATTCGATACCGACGATCCCTGTGCCACTCCCATTGTTGTTGGCAACGATACAGACCTCACGCTCCCTCCGTCACTCACAACATCCTGTGACCTGTTATTGAGGATATCAGAGATTAGGGCGTGAGCCGGACCGTCAATGCCGTAGTGGCGCAGTTTTATTGCGAGCACGCCATGATCAGCGACGTCAAACGCTTTTGACAGATCGCAGCACAGAACTGCGACCTGTAACCCACGTTCGCGGGCGTCCACCACGCGGCGCACCACTTGCTTGGCTAGCGCGGCCGTCGAGCGGCCCGCGCGGTACGCGCACTGTCGCGGGGTCAAAGCGTCTATTGTGTCTAAATACTCGGTTAAACGGGAACTGAGACCATTCTCCAATATCTTCCCCACCGCCGGTATAACAGACACAGGCCTCCATCCATCTATGTCCTCCCTCTTACCTTTACCTTTGAAGTGAGGAGATATCTTGCTTATTTTTAGGGCTGATGGAAAAATACCTTCCTCAATGCATTGATTGAACAGGGCCGCCAGCACCGGCGACAATGGAGCAGCAGCTAGGTGCATGATTTCCATTGATATATCGTATATATCTTTGGTGGTCTTATGGGGTATCCGCTTAGTTATGATCATGTATACCTCTTCCGCCGTGAACGGCCGCAGCCGCAAGCAGCGGTCGGCCGGCGGGCGAGCAGCACTCAGATCAGCGCGAACTACCGTGAGGTTGGCGCGCGGGGCGCCGCACGCCGCAGCTGCGCTCACAAACCTCTTATTCATTGCATTTGCTGCGTCTACTTTAGAGCAAAATTTTTTACCATTCGAGTCAACGGCGATGTCAGTGAAATCAATAGGAGGACGCGAGGTCTTACCTCTTTCTTGATTCACGACTCGCCACATTGATTTGCTAGGTCATAGTCATAGCCATCCATCCAGCGCTTTTGTTAAATTTTTTTTACTCCCTAGGAGAGCCATGCATAACTTTCCTCCCGTATGTTAGATAAGATATGCCTCACTTTCCGAGTATGAGAGATGAAAACTAAATTTACTTGTTCATTAATAATAGTACCAGTGTTGTTGTACCTAATTATTTCTAATTGTTCTAAAACCGAAAGCCGCAGACCCTTATCACAATAATGTAATATTTCGTACGTATCTGGGTCTAAAAACGAATGATTCGTTTCTAATAAGTGTTTGGCAAAGTTTGAGTTTGAAGTTTGTTTTGATCGTCCAGAGAAAAGTAATTGTTTTTAGTTCATTGACATACCTAGTTCCTAAAGGACCAGGCCTAGATTTTTTTATTTTATTTTTATTTACTCTTTGTAAGTTTTTTATCGGTATTAAAGCTAATACATTTACTATCCTCAGATGCATCTCGCACTTCGCCATACTTGGTGAAGTGCATGATGCATTGATATACAAAAATAGTCAAATACGCCACCGCTTCACTAAGTAATTATAGGCAATTAGGTGATTCGGTGACTAGTATCCCTTGATGTTTGACATTACGTCAGTCTTATGACAGCTAATGAGTGAGGGCCGCATTTTGTCAGCGCTGAACAGTTGCGTGGCCTATCTTTAATGTTTTATATATCGATGGCAAGATGGACATGACAAAGGCATTCGACCACGTAGACCATCAGCTCCTACTCAAAAAACTGTACAAGTATGGGATTCGCGGCATTGCTCTGGACTTGATTAGGTCGTATTTAGTAAATCGCGTACAATATACCGAGCTCTCACAGATATGTCCTATTACTAGGGCAGTAAAAAAAATCATGTCGAATTGTCGGCCAATTGAACATGGGGTTCCACAAGGCAGTGTTCTAGGACCCCTGTTATTCTTGGTGTATATCAACGATATTGTTATGTCTAGTCAGTACCCTATGATATTATTTGCTGATGATAGTACGGTATTTATAGACCTTGAAATCTGTAATGACTACGAAAAGGAAGTTGAAATGAACTTGAAACATATAATAAAATGGTTGGTGTCCATTAATTTAACAATAAACTTAGAAAACAACTCACGTAATGCAGTTCAGTCAAAGAAAAGAAACTACAGCATTAAATGTTAATTATGAAGGTAAACATATACACATAACTTGTAAAACTAAATTTTTGGGTCTAAATATTGATAATAATATGTCATGGGAGACACATTCCATAGAATTATGCAAAAAATTGTATCAACATTCTTATGTCCTGTACAAATTAGCTAAAACAGCTGATCACTCTACAGTTCTGACAGCTTATCATGGGTTTGTGGCCTCATCCCTACGATACGGACAAATTTTTTGGGGAAACTCCACATACCGTGACATATTGTTCAGAGCCCAGAAACAGTGTGTAAGGGCTATCTGTGGTCTTAATACTAAACAAAGTTGTAAGCCTATTTTCAAATCATTGAATTTGTTGACATTTCCTAGCCTTTATAATATTACATTTGAATGTTGCGTATTTGTAAAAAGTAACTCAGACCTTTTCAAATTTATGAAACAAACGCAAACCTCAAACCTTCGCCCAAGGAAGCCCGCATTACATATATCGAGATGCAAAACTGCATTGATGCGAAAGAGTGTTGTAACTATGGCGCCAAAATTGTTCAATAAATTACCAGAGGAATTTCAAAGTGTAAGCTCAGATAAATTTAAATACTTACTGTCCAAACTGCTTTTAGAAAAGTGCTATTATAGTGTCATAGATTATTTGATCGTTTTTTAAAAAAAATATTGAATTTGTATCATTATTATTACTGGCATTTTGGATAACTGACATTATTTATGCTATTATTTTGCCCAATATATCGAATGTTTAATTTTACCTCATTTATTGACATTTGAATTTAATTTAGTATTTTCACATTTATAGTATGTAAATTGAAATCTTTGCATGCCGTTCCTGAACAGCAAGATAAGGAGAACATATTAATATAATGTAATACCTTCACACCCTTTTCTAGCAAATAAATGATGATTGATTGATTGATGTTTTATTGTAAATATATTATAGCGATAACATTTAGTACATAAATTAGCGATAATCACTAAATGTCTTTGTTTAAGTGTCACATAAAAATTTAGCACACCTACCCATCACGACACAACGAGGTCGGTGCGATAAAATATCAAAGTTTATGTAATGTAAGGACCTCCACAATTTATGATTACTTGACCGATGAGGCGATTACCGTAAGTAATAAGTACCGAGTAAGTAATAACAATTGTAATATTCTGTTATAAGTTACAAATAATTGCTTACATAAGCGATAAGACCGCCTATTGTCTACCATACCTGTTTTTCTGTAATATCCTTGTACTGTGGTTTTCAATAAAGAATATTTGTATTGTATTGTATTGTTAAATACAAAGTGTAGTGCGCGTTGCGGGTTCTTACTTCTTAACATTCAGATAAAATCTGGTTGACTAACTGCCAGGAGAACTTTTAAAAGTGTGCATGTGTTTAACGTTTTTAGGGTTCCGCAGCCAAAATAGCAAAAATGGAACCCTTATTGTTTCGTTATGTCCGTCTGTCTGTCTATCTGTCCGCGGTTTAGTTTAGAAACTATTGATACTAGAAAGCTGTAATTGATTTTATTTTCTGATTTTGAAAAAAGGAGTACTTAGGTAAAAAAAAAATGCTACTTCAGAAAGTAGCATTTTTTTTTACCTAAGTACTTTTATTTAAATGCTATTTGATTCTAATTCTAGTATGCCAAACTTACTGCCGGATAGGCTAGTGGTTAGAGACCCTGACTATGAAGCTTGAGGTCCCGGGTTCGAATCCCGGTCGGGGTAGATGTTTGTATGATGAATACGAATGTTTATTCTTGGGTCTTGGATGTTTAATATGTATTTATCTATACAAGTATGTTTATCCGTTGTCTAGTACCCATAACACAAGCTCTGCTTAATTTGGGACTTGGTCAATTGGTGTCAATTGTCCAATGATATTTATTTATTGTTTATTATTTATATATTTACTGGTCTCTGTCTTAGATCTGTACATAATCAATTGTGTACCTACTAACACTATGTGAAAAAAGTGTTATTTTGTTTTTTAAGGTGGTTTTAATATTTTGTTCAATATTTATTTAATTTCACAATTTTATTTTAAGAAAACTAGGTACTGAACCAATTGATCTGAAATACCCTTTCAAACAAAAAAAAAGAATCATCAAAATCGATTCATAATTGGAGAAGTGATCAGATCACGTGACAGGCATACTAAAAAAACACACTACTCGAACTGGGAACCTCCTCCGTTTTTAAAGTCGGTTAAAAAAATAATCGCCTCAAACTTATCTGACCTGATAAATCAGAATCATAACTAAGTAGGTAAGTATGACTAATATCGCAATCACATCTATGTATATCCATTTACCATTTACAAAAGCGCTTAGTTGATGCAACTTGTGACCAAAGGGCTGGCAGTTTTCTCTCTCAAAGAATCAGCATCGCTATTCAGCGAGGCAACGCTGCCAGCCTTTTGGGCACCATGCCACGGGGGCCTTATTTAGATTTAATTTAGTTTTAAGTTGTAGTTTATTTAGTTTAAGCTTAGATTTAATGTCATTGTAAATTGCATTTATTATTAAAAAGTCATTTGTATTTACCGAGTGGACGGGTCAGATTGAGCTTTTGGTAAGTATCTAAAAGAAGTTGCTACTTAGCTTGTATTTTTGTGTACTTTCTTTCTGTTTGTTTGTTATGCGGTGTTCAATAAAGGGGAGCCAATAATGTACGACCCGGAATGTACGGCCCATTATGTACGACCTGATAATTGGAGTCCACTTTGGTTGCCGATTATCAGGTCGTACAATATCACGGTCGCGCATTAATAGGTCGTACAAGATAATGTACGTCCTGATAATGTACGACCTAATAATGTACAACCTGATAATCGGAATCCAAACGGTTAGGTTTATTTATTTTTTTCGGTTAGGTTAGGTTAGTATTGCGACAAGGCGCGAAGCGCCTTAACTCAGCGGAATAGGAGCTCTGCGAAGCAGAGCTCCGTCAAACTTCGTCTCATGGTTCAGTAGTCAAAAGTAGATTCCAATTATCAGGTCGTACAATAACAGGTCGAGCAATATTTTCTCGTACTTGTTCGGTACGGGGTGATAATGCACGACCCGTATTCCGTGTACCATGTACATGGATTATCAGGTCGTGTATTATTAGGTCGTACAATAACTGGTCGTACATTAACTACACCCCAATAAAGAGTTAATGTATTATGTTTTATAAGAGACCTGCCAATCTCCGAGGGTCTTGTAGCAGGCGGCGGGAAAGGCGCTGGTCCTCCACCAGAGGTTCCACCGCTCCTCGTACCCGCTGTAACCCTGGTACACCCGCCACCCGCGCTCGCTGCACACCTGACCAAAAACATCATTATCATCAACCTTTTTCACGTCCCACTGCTTGGCACTGGCCTCCTCTCAGGATGATGTCACCTTCGATCTCTACCCGAACCTGTGACTTATTTGATATTTCGACTCTTCATTGAGAATGGTCAGCCTTTGAAAGCCGTAATCAAACAGAGAGATGACGAAAAATCTACTCACCTTGCGTTTTGTAATAATTTACCTTGACTAGCAAACTGGGCCCAGTCCCGTTGTCATTGAGCCGGTAAATGAAGGGCTCGTCGCTGTCGAATAGTTCATCCATGACTCGTTGCTCTCCTGAAAGCGTAGACTGACAAAAGTCACAGTTTGAATAATATTCCAGGCTGCAAAACATAAGTGGCATGTTCAAAACTCAACGGTCTCGGGCGACCGCTAACACGCCACAGCTCAAAACTTTCAGCAATTATTAAACCAAATATTTGCCAGCTAAGACATACATAATCATGTCAGTTATTACACGAACAGATCTAACCTTATCGTCATCACCAATTTCGTTTCTCCATGCTCCATCAAACTTTACATTCGTGGAATAAATATGACAGCTGAACACGTATACGCATATAATATGAACGTCGCTCGCATGTCAGCTTATCGCATCAGTCGTATCGGAGTTCATCGCGAAAGTTGAGACACGTTACGTTTACGTGTGTGGGGCTTCGAAGGTGCTCCGCGGCCGACTGTCCCGCTCGCCCGCCCGCCCTGCACTGTCTCCTATCGCTTATACAAGCTCCAAACTGAGGTAACCCCAAGTGATTTATAACCCGGCAATTCGTGACACGCCCGCCTTCCCTCAAAAAGCCGAACCACGAAATTGCATTTAGTAATCAAATGACTTTTTATTGCGGTTGACAATTAACAAGAGAGTACCATCGTGTATAAATTTACAAACATTGAATACCAGAGAGCACGCATTGGCGTGGCCTTTTTGCAAAATGACATAATAACTCTGCAGTTTATTGCAGTAAATACTGGCATAAAATTTGATGGCTTTGCAATGCTATTTTTAACGCTGTGCTAAAACTGATTCCGCTTATAATTTAAAACGTTTCGTGACAAAGCCATATCATTAGTTTGTGCCCTCAGTGATTAAGCTAAACTTTACCTTAATTTAATAGTCTAATCCCGTAGTTAAATTAAATCGCCGGCTAACAGCAACATGGCAACGCCCTCCATGATTAAAATACTTTAAAGTTAGATTGAACTCTGAACTTCCTGAAGTAGTTGTTGTAATTGTTGTAACCTAATTTTGCAACAAGCAGGTTGCGTGTTACGCGTGCGGCTTATCCTAAAAATACGGCGTGTCCCGGGTCCGTTACCGTTCAGGGGTCGGCTGTACAAAAAACCTTCGGTACATCCTGCTAATCTAAAGTCCAACGTTTTGTTTACGACGATTTTAATTCTTACTTTGGAAAGTGCAATCTGATGGAGAGCTTTTATCATTAGTACCCAAGCGAAACGATACACGCCGTCGTTGTTTTTGCATCAGATTAAGAACCGTTTTTTACGTTAAAAGATTTAGGCTAGTTGAGGATCTCTAAGAAACAGCATGGATAATTCAGGAAGATTTACCTTACAAACCTGATAATATATTGCATCGGGTAGGTACCTATCGATCTATGAAATCCGGTATACCTACCAACATCTGTAATTCTCAGCAATTTTCTTGTTAGCAATAGTAACGTAAGACGGCATTCTACCAAGAATGGGTGTTACATTATGAATAAAATTATACCTAGAAATTGATTGCAGATAGAAATTTGGCTTTAGAACAAAATTGTACTGCAATTACTGTCGTGAAGGTCGTTTATCATCATTAAAATAAAGGTTTAAGTTCGAAGGTGAAACAAAAATGTTCTAGCTTTAAATTGAAGCCGCAGTTGACACAGATACTGTAATAGCATGGAATAATGTAATTTATTATGCCTAACGAAATACTTTCAGACTACAAGAATAGAACCAGTGTCTTCAAGGAAAGTAGGATTCAAAATAAATCACTTGTATTTTTTTAAGCGGCCACATTTACTAATACCTACTTTGTGTCGAATATTATAACAAAAACTAAAATAAGACTAATCATGCCCTAACACTAATCACGTTTGTTTTATTTGTAATCGTAAATATAATTATAGTCGTACCCAAAGTGGCTACGTAGGCTGTTTTTCCCCCTGAGATTTGCAAGCTAAAGATGTGTAGATAAACATATATTCATCAATTAGAATCGCTTCTTTTCGTAGTTTAATAGCTTAAAACTGGTGGCAACGGTAAGCCAGACCATGAAAATAAACTATCGTAATTGGTGGATATCTCATAAACATCCTTATCCACGCAACTTATTAGCACATCTAGCGGAAAAGCAGCCTTAGTATTTTCTTAATTTCAACATTATTTCTAAAAGGATCCCTAGCCACATTGTACACGAACAGAGGGCATTCCTAATGGATGTGCGCTACGCACGCTTGGCGAAGTGCAAGGTTGCTGCAACCGTGCAACCTTAACTTTTATCAACTATTCAACCCTCAACAACGACGAATCCAAAACTATTTATTAAAGAAAGTGACTGTTAAAACTTTAAATTATTCAGATTTTGGGTGGAATGGCGCAAAGACTAAGAGCAGGGCCGTGTTTTATAAAGCTACAAGTTACAATTTACAAGCGGAAATCTCTTTCTAACGAAAGGTGATAGAATGAGACTTCCGCTTGTAAATTGTAACTTGTAGCTTTATAAAACACGGTCCAGGCCTTCGCAATAATTGAGTACGAACAATAACGAACACAAGATAAATAAGTTACTTAAAATAAAAGAGAAAACGTGTCGGGAAAATGTCGTCTGTCGAATGTCTCAAAATAGTAGTTTATGCAACTGCTACATAACGAGTGTGTTTTTATGAAACGAAGCGAAGCTGAGTTTCATAATAGGATCACACGAGTGTTTTAAGGCCTAATTATGTGGAGTTGCATACATTACTTTATTTACACACATATTATAGGTACTCTAAGATGGGTTCAGAAGCCGAAGGCATTATCATACCCATACCTGTCACGAATTTGACTGTTTTTTTTAATCATAGACAAACATAGCGAACTGACGTTTCGTAAACCGTTTTTTTTATATTATCACATTATTATTTATACATGTCGGACTGAACTCGACTTATGTACGTGAGTGATCCGTTTTATTTCACTATGATTGTAAATTACGTTAGTTTTCAAATTCGATATCGAAAAGTCATTACGATATCGAATTCGATGTCGTAATGACTATTACGTTACTGCTGGTGGTGGTGGTGGTGCTGGGGGTGGCGCTGTCGGCGAGAAGGCGACGTCGTGCTGCAATGCTGGTCATTTTCTACGGTTTCTGAACCCATCATAGAGGACTTATGATATGTGTGTAGATAAATGTCTAAACAGTATAGGAACGAAGATGCAACTTAGAACAGGAAAGGATAGAAGACGTTAACGAGCGATTTCCCCTCTGCCAAAAAATGTACATTAAGTTTGTGCAAAATGCACGGGGCCTGTTGATTGTGTGTTATTTTCATTTGTGTGACAGAATTGTTTTAGTATGAGTGTGTAGGGACGTAACAAATGTTTACATGAACGTAGACGTTTGTTGTACGTGTGTACCTCGTCCCCCTCGAAAAGTGACAGAATAATTGTAATGCATACTTAAGCCAAAGGCGCCTCCCGGCTGTCTGCTTAAGAGATGAAATGATTTTGAATTAAACAAGAAAATTGCTAAAAAAACATTTATTTAACGCTAATGATGACCATCTCATATCGTTCACAAATAGTTTTTTAACTGAAATAAATAATAAGCACTCATTATCATTACATTACATTACATATGTAGTATCACTGAATTACGTATAGGCTTTTTTAATTGCAGCACCACATAACCGCTAAACCTCAACACCTATTAGTCTAAAGATCTGACGTTACAATTAAAAGTTGTCGACTGGCAAAATGTTTATACTTATAAAGTTAACAATACTATAATATTACAATACAATCAAATATATAGATACATAAAAAAAATATTTTATTTTAAACAAATTGTAGTATTGTTATGATTAGTAACATTGGTCCTACTTAATTACTATGTTAGTTAATCAATGTCAAAAATAAACCCCTAAAAACACTAATCAAATAACCCGCCCCTGACCGTTCCCGGCGCAAAGCTCCCCATCACACTCGCCGCATTACCGCGCCGAATGGCGATGGCCAACCTTTGCACCAAAAACGAACTGGAGCGGGAGTCACCAGAGACATCCGCGAGCCTACGACCCAACTCCCGCACAAAACCCTTTGCATCCGCACCCCAACTGCCCAAGGTCTCCACAGCCATAGGAACAAAGTGGTACAGCTGCTCCAAGGCTGCGTACTTAAGCCGTTTCTTTGCACCGGCCTCCTCCGCGGCTGCAGACGGGGCGCGGACGGTACGGCTCAGGTGGCTGGCGGCAACAGTGCTGACGCAAGTAGCGTCCCATACTAGGCACTTTCCGTTCTTCCAGGGCACCAGAGTCAGGCCGTCCGGCCTCTTGCCATCAGATCTGCTTAGACCAGGAGGCTCAAGTACGCAGGGCACGTTTGCCGATATGAGGGCTCTACGGACAATGTCATTGAGGGCATGGTGCCGCGGGAACCTCCCAGAACAACGATGGCAACTCAGTGCGTGATGGCCATCGGCCTCCACCATGGAACCGCAGGTGCATACATGGGGTTCGCACACCTTGCAGCCCAGGCGGAGAGTCACCGCCACCTGCAGAGAGTCGTCATCCAGTAAGGTGCCCAGGTGAGGCGAAGGCAGCGCATGCAACCACGCCCCGGATTCTGGTTGCGACACAGCCCGCAGTCTGGCCTTATCGACACCCGTGGCGCTCTCCAATAAATGCTCCTGTGCCCTAAGCACGACTTGTCGAATCCTGCGTCACGTAAAATTCGAATAGTAAACTATAACGAGTTTGTATGACGTTTGGAACAGCGCCCGCCCGTGAGCGTATTTGGAACTAAAATTTAGTATGAGATTTCTCGATCTCGATACGATAACCGTAACGTAACGCAGGATTCGACAAGTCGTGCTTAGGGCACTGAAGCCGCTTCGCCCACAATCGCTCACAATCAAATTAGTAGATAAGGGTAACTTAAAATAAAACTATATACCTATGCCCAATTTATGATGAACCAAAGTGCATAAAGAAAAAAAAAGTTACCAAAAATATATTTAAGCCGCTTCATTACTTGGCGGTGCGGTGAGCTCGGTAAGATCTGTATAATATTATTTACTGAGGGTCGAGCACGACTTTACGAATGCTGCGTCACGTAAAATCGAATATTAAACGTTGTCCAGTTTGTATGACGTTTGGAACACCGCCCGCCCGTGAGCGTATTTGGAACTAAAATTTAGTATGAGGTTTCTCGATCTCGATACGATAACCGTAACGTTACTTAGCATTCGTAAAGTCCTGCTCGACCCTCTGAGCGCATGCACTGAACATCATAGTAACTATTATTATGTATAATCTGTGGCTGTGTTTACGTGTACCGCCCCTATCCTGCGCAGACCGCGCCAGATTCTACAGATCCTCTGGTATAATTTTTGATACGAGAAAATGTCTCGATCGCGTTCACGTTTACGTTGGAACTATGGGCAAACTGACAGCACCTCTAGCATAGCGGCACGTATCGAATGTTATACTATTCTCATTATTAACACTGTCAAAATTACACAAGAGGTATCCGCCAGCCAGGTAGCGGCATTAGAAAAAATAGTTTGACAGATTCGTCACATAAGAAATTTTCAAACAAAAACAAAGAACAACATAAAAGCACTTATTTATAGCTCGAGACAAAACCACACGGAACATTCTTTGTGACAAATAATGCCAAATACCCACTCAGCGTAGGTTGCTACTGGCCACGACGCTATTATCGTGTGGGGTATACCCAAAGTTGCAAAGTTATTAAGTCATGTGTGAATTTAAGCATACCGGTAACAAGAATCGCCAAACATTTTTGTCGGGGGTGAAAAAGGATGCTATTCACCCGCCGTATGTCAGACAAGATGGTAGCAGCAATTTGATCCTTTCATATCAAAATTCAAGCCTGCGCCAGCACAGGAATTCCCTAAGCACTTAACAAATTATATTTACAAAATCTCCAACTATACATTGTACTATGTAGGATCGAGATTATTTTCTTCTTTCTAACGCTATTTCGTATCCGTCGACTGCCTTCATCATAATGTCGAGTTTGACGCGAATCTGTGGAGTAGAGCTTGGATCCTTGTCGGGCACAACTCGGCAGGTCCGAAGCACCGTCGACACAGCTGTCTTAATTGACATAAGAGCGTACTGATAACCTACGAATAAAGAAAGTTTTGTTTTAGACACATGTACTTCTTAGTGTTCCGGTACTTTTAAATTTAAAAAAAATTACATACAGTGGAAAGTAGAACCTCCTCCTTTTTTGAGGTCTGTTAAAATCGAAACGAAATCAAACTATTCTGCAATACCCACACTTTTGTTGGAATCTAAAGATAAGGGACTCGATTTTTGGAATAAAGCAGCACTTCAACACGTTGCTTTGGCCTTTCGACCGGTGGCGTATTTGTGAAATCATTATTAACAATAATATACAAAGGTGAAGCAAACAAGACGTAATTAGTTTATCGTTTGAACATGCTCGTAATAACAATCATTGCCCTTTAAATTACAGTTGTTTTTCCACACGTTAATTGCAATAAAAGCCAGTCACAACGCACTAGACTGAGCATAATGAGTTTCCGAGAACACAATTACGGGAGATCCCTGACTGCGACAATAACTAAGAAAACGCATTAATTACGTACGAGAAGCACGCACTGCAATTAACTGTCATCACTGTAAGTAGTAAAGTACAGTGTGTTTTATGTTTTCTTAATGGAACCGATCTTCAGTCCAATGTCGAAGTTTACGGCTTTTAAATATCGTTGTTGGACACCGAGGTGTCGTTACTTTTCTATTTTATGAATAATACAACAAATTGCTGTAATAACGTTTTACTCTAACCGAAGTCTTAACATACACACATGACAAAGTCACAATAGAAAACCAAAAGAATGTAAAAAACACATATTCAAAAAAATAATAAAAAAATAGACAACAAGTATATAAAAAGGTTTTCTGTCGCCAACATGGCACCTCGCGGTGCAAAGCACCCAATAGTTAAGCGACAGTTGGTAGGGGTACCAGCTTTCTCACTGGACGGCGCAAAATTCCCCCTTTTGTTGCGATGTCGACACATCTAATAATTCCTCGTGACCTGGGCCACACAGCTGCTGTATCGCGGCCAAGTTCCTCTGGGATCATCAGCAATCAAAACGAGATCTTCAGCTGCTATTTTGGTTGAGGTGGTGTTCTGCGCCTTGGTACCAACGTTGGCAGGTGTTTTTCCACCCAACGCTTCCAAAAGTGATCAGCTAGTCAGCATCAGATACAGGGCGCACAGGTGGTTCGATAGTAGCGGATCCGATCAAAAAATTATATGGCGTCAGAGCCTCATCTTCGTGCGGTTCCACCGAGACTTAAGTAAGAGGTCGAGAGTTGACTAATGCTTCAGCTTCCAACAAGAGCGTGTGCAATGATAGTCTCAGGTTGACGATAAAGAATCTGCGTCCGAGTTGGTTTACCACTGTCTCGTTATTTGCATTAGCAGCCTTTTTGTGAAGGTACGCAATCATAAGCTGAACGACATGATGTTTGCCGTCTAGAATGACGGGGTCAGGTTCAGGTACCTACGCCTTGAACCCGTGGAATCCTCCCGACGAGGCGGAGAAGGTTGTCTGAAGACCGATGAAATTCAAGATTCTTTAATCTTGAGTTTGTTGAAATGGAGCTAGCCTGGATTAATTCGCTAGGGAAGCTATCTAACTGAGCCCTAAGGAATAGCCTTTTCTCGGCTGCTTCAATGAGATCCGCAGTCAGAGGATGGAAGTTCTTCGTACTTAAGAGTTCTTTCTTCAAGTTTAATTTTGAATTTTGAAATCTTAAATTTAAACGGAGCCGAACTAAATCAACGAATTGTTAAACGCGAGCCGTAGCACGGATTAAACGCAACCACTCTGAAAACCTTGAGTGATCCGCAACAACCGGTAAAGGTAGTTCATGCTGCTGAATATTGATTTGTCCCACTATTTCAGGAAAACAGGAACGTTTTACCTCACTATCCTGAGATAATGGAACCACGCTCAATGGTTCACTTGGCCAATGATGAGATGACTTTAGCAGAAATGAAGGTCCTGCGAACCAGCGAGCGGACGTGACGAATTTAGATGTGTTGGGGCGCGTAGCGTCATCCGCAACATTATCGAAAGTTGGAACGTACCGCCAGTTGGCAATGTCAGAAATCTCCGTTATTTCACCAATTTTATGCGCCACAAAATGCTTAAAGGTGCGGGCGTCGCTGCGCAACCACCTAATCACCGTCATTGAATCGGACCAAAACGTTATTTTATGCGGTTTGTGCTTATGAGCTTGAATAATAAAACTTACAAACCTTGCAGCTAATGTGTTTAAGCAATTCGATAAAGATGAGCTTGATGAAGATGACGATGGACCTAAACCTACTTGAGGCATGGTAAGGTTACATAGCTCAGGTGGTAGCAAGGACAAGGCTTCAGATTTGTTTGAAAACAACGATCTCATCTCAAAACCTGCCAAGCTATGCACCTTGACTATTCCAGTTGCCAGACGAGCGGCTTCATTGACGTCGTCCAAGCTTCCAAGATAATCATCCATGTAATGATCTTCTACAATGGAGCGTGAGGCACCAGAAAACTGGTGACGATGATCTAGTGCAGCATTTTTGTTATTCAAATAAAGTGCAGTGCATGGACTAGATGTTATACCAAAAATCATTGATGTTAACCTATATACTTGAATGGGTAACGAAGGGTCGCTACGCCACATGAAGCGATGTGCGTCACGATCAAGTTCACGGATTTGAAATCGTGATAAGGTAAATTCATAATTATTTGGAACTCGTGTCAAACCATCCCGCCAGAGGAGGCCAGTTTCAAAGCGTCCTCCGGGGAGACGCTGCGTAGTATTTTTAAGTATTTCTGTTGCGCGAGCTTCGCTTTTAGTGCGGTAATCTTTTTTTACAATGCCAATAGAATCTAATTTGTAATTATCCTTGATGAGTGCCTCTATGGATTCGCTTTCGTTAAGAACACAATGGTTTACGAAATCTATAGCTTTTGTTTTACTAGACGAGAATCCATACAGAACCCAGCCTACTGGAGTGCGAGTGGCAACTGGCTGTGACTTAGAACCATGGCGTATGGCAAGGGGAACACTCAAATGCCAGTTGTCAACCCCGATGATCAACGAGGGTTTCGCTTGATCATAACACAACTCTTCAACTAAATCCGATAAATAACTGTACTGCGAGATATCATCCGTGGCAATCGATTGACAGTTAGTTGTCTAACTTAGACATAGCGCGAACATTAGAAATTTCGAAAGATTTCTCACTATGTACCTTTGATGTTGAAGTCCACAAACGAAACGTCCGAATTTTTTAAAAGTCCGCCTATGCAGTTTACTCTAATGTGACCTTTGAGTCCCACTGCACCGATCCCCTCAGCTACTGTCGAATCAATAATAGTCGCTGTTGAGCCATCGTCTAAAAGAGCGTAAATGTCCATCGAACCGCGTGGACCACTAACTGTAACCGGTATCACCTTTAGCAACGGACGAGGACGACCAACGGGTTGCTGCGACGTGGTATGAGTAACCACCTCGTCAGAGCTCAGGTTGGTTGCGACATTGTTCACATTGCAGTGCACGGAAATAGAGTCAGCGTCTGCGGCCAGGGAAACATGGTTCGTCTGCTCTGACGGCATCGGCGAATGAAGCAGGGTGTGGTGACTAAACTTACGGTTGCAGGTAGGTACCTGGCAATTAGCTTTACACGTTTTGTATAAATGTGAACCTTTTTTTAAACATTTCCTACAAAATTTATTTTCAATAATCCACAACCATCTATCGTCAGCATGCAACAACTCAAACTCTTTGCATTTGGTTAGGTCATGGTTGACATTTTGACAAAACTTGCAACGCAGTATAGACTGATCTATGGTAGATGGCGCTGCTATTTTTGCCGTAGAGAAATTAGGTGACGGTATAGACTTGACAACAGCGACGTCTTTAGTCAAGTAATTTTCGAACGAGTTGTCGTCGTTGTCATATGTACAGGTCGTATGTATTTTCTCGTCTTTGAATTTTTGTCCGTCTGACGGTGACATTTTCACGTCAGAAATAAAGCCAAACTTCGAATGAATTTCAGATTCATGAGTGAGAAAATCGGAAATAAGTTCGAGCCAGTACTTAGTATGACTACGAAAGAATGCATAATCTGCCCATCGAGCCCGCAGGAGCGAGCTTAATTTACCAATGATAGTATTGGAGAGTTCAGGAGAGGCCAAGTATTCAACTTGATTGAGTACGCGAATGGTTTCTACGCATCGGCGTAATCGACAGGCAAACTGGCACAAATCCTTTCCCCCATCGATGCTCAACAGCCTCGGCAAAGCCTTGACCTGAGCTATCTCGTGCAGGATTATGTGCTCGGGACGACCGAACCTAGCCTCCAAGGCGCTCATGACCACGTCTGGGTCTTGCGCAGAGGCTAAAAGCGCGCCAACTTCGTCCTTGGCTACACCCCGCAAAGCAAAATTTAACCTAGCTTGGTTTTCTAAATGAGAAAATCCAGCTTTAGTAAAATCAAACGTTCTTTTAAATAGTAGCCAATCTTGGATACACCCATCAAACAAAGGAAGCTTTAGGTCACTCACCCTCGGCGACTGCTGCTTCGATGCGGCCAGGCTCGTGATAGCTTCAGCTAGTTGTTGAATATCAGTAGGTGTACCCTGACTATAGCTAATTTTATTAATGTTGTTACATAGTTCATGTTGTGTGTGTGTGCCCACGGGGGCAGACACTCCGCTGAATTAGGTACCGGTCCGACAGGCGAAGGCTCCTGCCACACGGTAGCCGCAGCAGCAACGCATTTCGTTGCTTCCATATGCGGCGGCGACCCTTGGTGTGGCTTTTCATTGACAGGATGCAATGGAGGTGTAACCGTAATAGCAGCACCGGGCAATAGTACCCTCCTGGGTACCGGCACTGACGGTAAATGTACACACTCATCAACATCATCATTATTAGGCACCTGAAAATTAGGAACAGTGTTACTACACGAGTCTACCCAATCCGCCGTTCTACTAAATCGACTACTAGAACCACTGCACTCTTCGATCGTAGCCAGCTCTGCTTTTAGTTCCAATTCCGCGGCTGCTCGCTCCTTTTCCATCACGGCGCGCTCCATTTCGGCGACTCGGCGAGCGTGCTCAGCCTGCGCTGCCAGCTTTTGCGCTACGATGGTTGCACTAGAGCGACTAGAGCGGGCAGAGCGACCCGAGACGGATGACCGCTGGTTGCCGTGAGGCAGTTCTGACGACTGAGACGACGAAATGGCAGGAGCCGGTTCGAGGCCTGTATTGGATTGCTTTGGCATCTTTGTAGCGCCGCTTTTGCTTCTAGTAAGCACCATAAGTGATGAGAAAAAAAAGTTCTAGTATGACGCTACGGATAAATTAGTAGAATATAGTAGGCACCACACAAATATAATTAGACTAGTTCAATACTTACGAAGGACCATTTGTTGGACACCGAGGTGTCGTTACTTTTCTATTTTATGAATAATACAACAAATTGCTGTAAAAACGTTTTACTCTAACCAAAGTCTTAACATACACACATGACAAAGTCACAATAGAAAACCAAAAGAATGTAAAAAAACACATATTCAAAAAATACATAAAAAAAATAGACAATAAGTATATAAAAAGAGGTTTTCTGTCGCCAACAATCATAATAAGTACTTCAAGGAGCAGTAACATTGTTTTGTGCGTTGTGGTCAAGCAAGAGCCGAATTGTAAATATTTACTAGGATTTCATCAATGTACCATGACCCTGATCTGGCGTGCGTTTAATAGCAATTTTGAAGTGCGTATTGAGGGCCACATAACTCTAAATCTTCTTTTATCGACTTCTCTGATACAAGAAAGTAAAAAACAGGCAGCTGGCCTTCGCATACAAAATGTCTCTATCTAGAAAATTATAAAGGTATACCTATAATTGGCTAAATTTTAGCTAAAAAGCTCATATAACCTTCGTAACTCACCAACACAATTCCGAGGTCCGTTGCTGAAGGGCATATATGAGCAGGAGTGCTTCAGGTTGAACCGCTCAGGGAGGAATCTGTCGGGATCAAACTGCTCGGCATCGGGACCCCAGTACTTGGGGTCGCGGTGAGCTCCCCATATCGAGACCACCACCCCTGACCCCGCCGGAAGGACACGGCCTGATGCTGAAAGGAGAAAAAATATTAGTCTTCTACGTCATGCGTAGACTAGGTTAACAGTTGTCGCCCAAAACCTATTATGAAATTACATCAGTACCTGGATAAGTATTGATGTAATTTCATAAGGTGTAAAGGGTGTCGCATTTTTGCATGAAAATATATGACAACCTCACTGTTTTCACAAAGAGACAGAAGTGTTCGAACATTTTCTAGCACGCTAACGCGAAAGCTAGCCATAGAGTCGACATCATACATTAATTTAATTAATTTCAAAATTTCATTATCAGATAATAAATAAAAATAATAACTGTCACTACCGTGTTGATTAATATAGTCATAATGTGTATAATTGGATCTGGGTAGTTTGCAATCATTTTAATTATAATTACAGTTTTTATCTTTCACAACTTAGTAGCTTTACTCAGGATGATGAAGCATTTCGGGATTAATTGAATGAATGAGTATAGGTAAGACCTGAATTTTAATCTTAATAATGTCGGCCCCACAGTTCACTTTTGTCTTAGCGTACTATGAAATGTCCGAACCCTGGAAATAACACAATTATTCCTGGAAAACAAGGTAACTTATGCCAATATTTTTACGACAATGAATTCTTATCAGGAATTAAAGTGTATCTTGGTCTTTATTTCTTAGTAAGTGATTGTGTATTGTAAGAGCTATGTACTTAACTTATTTTTAGAAAAGAATACTTTGTGCCAAGTTTCTTCCATCGCATTCTTCTTGGCAATCATGGTCTCTCCGAAAGCGCTGGTAGACTCAAAAAATGTGTTTTTAGGGTTCCGTGCCTCAAAAGGAAAAAACGGAACCCTTATAGGATCACTTTGTTGTCCGTCTGTCTGTCTGTCTGTCTGTCTGTCTGTCTGTCTGTCTGTCTGTCTGTCTGTCAAGACCCTTTTTCTCTGGAACGCGTGGAGGTAGCATGCTGAAATTAATATCAAATACTCAATCCTGCGGACCCTTGAAGCTGTGAAAAAATCAACCTTCTAAGTCAAAGCAAACAAAAGATACAGTAGTTAATAAGGCTATTTGCTAAAGATATTTGTATGATGAATACGAATGTTTGTTCTCGGGTCTTGGATGCTTAATATGTATTTAAGTATGTATTTATCTATATAAGTATGTTTATCCGTTGTCTAGTACCCATAGTACGGGCTTTGCCTAGTTTGGGACTAGGTCAATTGGTTTCAATTTGTCCCGTGATATTTATTTATTTATTTATTTATTATTTCCATACAAATTGCCTATTTCCAAAAACCTAAAGGGTACTTCCAGATGTCCCAGAAACTTGAAATTTGGTATGAAGCAAGCTCTTATAGCACAACCACACCGAAATGTCTCAAAATCTTAATTTTTTATGTCTGTCTGTAGATTTCGCAGACCAATATAACTTGATCCCACACTGCGTACATTTTGCTTAAGAGCAGGGCTCTACTAACACTGAATTTCTTAAAACACTGGGGAAAAGCGTTAAAATCTTTCTACGGAACCCTCGTACGCGAGTCCGACTCGCACTTGGCCGGTTTTTATGTTATGTATGTTTGCTCCTGCATTTTTAAATGATGATGAATGATGTTTGTTCTTACATTTGCTGCCTATTTGCTGAATAAAATGTTGATTGAATGATTTTAAGTAGAAAAGGACAACTTACGCAGCAATATTTCTTCCTCGACCTTCCTGATGATGAACGGTACCGGCGGGAACAGCCGCAGCGACTCCTTGATCACTCGCTCCAGGTACTTCAGCTTCATCAGGTCTTCCTTCTCGAAGAGACGGTCCGTGTCACCGAACACCTCGTCCAATCTAGATTAATTAAACTTCTTTAACATTTTCATTTACTGGTACCCTAACCTATTCTTATTTTTAAAATGTGAATTTTAATTATCGTAAACACCACGGGTAAACACGATGCGAATTCGAACAATATTGAGAGTTGCATTTACAGTAAAATTAACCAGAGATGGTGATTATGAAAGTAACCGTGTTTTGCAGTTTTATTTGAACGCTGCCACTTAATGGCAGGATTGTGAAATCAATCGGAATAAACTTTACGACAAATCGATTTTACATGGATTTTACTCCGCGCCTGTCACAGTGAAAAGTCACTTTTACCTACACTGAAAAGAAACCGGACAAGTGCGAGTCGGACTCGCGCACGAGGGTTCCGTAGAAAGATTTTAACGCTTTTCCCCAGTGTTTTAAGATGTCCAGTATTAGCAGAGCCCTGGTCCTAAGCAAAATGTATACGCAGTGTTGGGTCATCCTATATTGGTCTGTGATATCTACAGACAGACATGAAAATCTAAGATTTTGAGAATTTCCTGAGTGGTTGTACTATAAGAGCTACCTTCGTACCAAATTTCAAGTTTCTAGGACAACTGGAAGTACCCTTTATGTTTTCAGGGTACGCCAATTTGTATGGAAACAGCCTTTTTAATGACTGTATTTGATTTTTTCACAGCTTCAAGGGACTGCAGGCTTGAGAATTTGATGACAGACAGATAGACGGACAACAAAGTGATCCTATAAGGGTTCCGTTTTTTCCTTTTGTACGGTACTCTAAAAAGGAACGTTGTGGTAACTAAGTCACTTACTCTTGCAAGACCTTCTCCTGGATGTCTGGGTATTTGGCCAGCATCTTGAACGTGTAGCCGACCGCCGTGGCCGTCGTGTCTGTAGCCGCTATGGTCAGAGTAAGGATCTCCTCTCTTAGCTCCAGGTTGCTGTAGCCTTTCTCTCCGCCGGAAAATTGTATCAGGAGATCCAAGAACGTCTTGGTCGAGTAATCTGCTAGGTCTGTAAGAGATTTGGGTGTTTTAAAGACAGTTTCGGGTCTTTATATTTTTTATAAACTCACTGAAACATGAATACACAGAAAAAAACCAGAAAAATGCCAACCCCGGGAATCGAACCCGGATCCTCGACACTCCGGGTCGTGTGCTTTTCGCCTACACCACGGCTGGACATAGAGGAAAGGCGAGAGTGGAGTGGGGGGGAGTGGAGTGGAGGGGGGAGTTTCGGGTCTTGTTAAACTAATACGCTAGGCGTTCACATCGGTTACACGATTATTCTGGCGTCAGTTCAGTACATCATTCTGACGGATATTAAGTAAAGTATTTATTTTTCATCATTTTCTCGTCATTCTGACCAAAACTGCTTACTACGCTAGGCGTAAAGATTATGGGACAAATCATATTCATAAGTCATTATGAGTCATTAGTCTGTGACTTGATGCGAGAGAAAATAAGTGACGTTTCCGACTCGCGTATTACAACTCGAGGAAGGAACTTGGCTGTCACTTGTTTATCAAGAAAAGTGTAATTTAATATTGTTAAGGACAGTTTTAAAACTTACCAAACTGGTAATCAGCTTCTGTCCTCGCTGCTTTTTCTTGTTTAATTTCTATTCGCTTCTTCTCGATAATCTGCACACAGAATAATACTTAAGTTTGCAATAAAAAGTGAACACGAAAAATATAGCACGATAATAAGATATCGTCCATTACGCAATGATTAACGTATATTATGTCGTGAGTGTGTTTGTTATTAAATACTGTATACATTCAGGCGTAACTTTGCGGAGGTCCATGTTATGTGCGGCTATTTTGCGACTGGAAGGAACTGCACTACTTCGCGGAGGAGTTTAATCCATTACTTGTGTGTTTGTTATTGTTATAATATAATGTAACAGCAGAAAAGTTGTTGAGTGAGCAAGTTGTAAAGTCTGATCACATTTTACTGGAAGTGTTTACGTTCATTATGGGCAGGGGAACAAGGTCGCCGAAACCTCACCACTCACCACTCGACCTCAAAACCTTACAAAAATAATATGTACCTACAATTGCCCCAAAAAAGGTAATACAAGAACACAAGGTTGACCCAGTCGATGCATCACCACCTTAAATTACTTAACGTCTTAAACTACAGAATCCTTACGTCATTAGTGAAGTCCTGAAGAATCTTCAAGCATCTCTCGTGTTTCTTGTGCTGTGGGAACAGCCTGTAGAGCCAGTCTGGTTGCAGCCACAGGTGGAAGATCCTCTCACAGACCAACTGCAGCAGCCTGTTCAGTTCCACGAGGAACGGCGACTTGTCATCCTCTTGTGCGTTTATGTTCACACCCAGCGCAGTTTCTGTAAGAATCCCAAAACTTTAAATCAAAATATAGGCATTGATATAAATCTAAGGACAAATTTTTGAACACAGAAATGGCGGAGCAAGCCCGCTCTGGCGCCGGATAACGTTACTTAATGGAGTACGTTACGTAGGATTCGAATATTCGTGCTCAGGGCACAGGTCGGCGCAAGTCGGCCCGTAGAAGACATTAATAGAATGCCATTATAGAAGACTAATGATGTTCATAGTTTATCAGCATACCACAGACAGAGTCCAAAGTATAGGAGCTAAGGTACGGCCAAATGCTGAATTTTTCCTCGCCAGCCCTTTCTCCGAGTTTTCCAGCCAGCTTCTTGCTTTGTGCAGCAAATACAGGCACGAAACAATCTACTATTTTTGGGCTGAATGCCGGCAGCAATATTTTACGCCTTGGCCTCCAAATTGACACTGAAAAAACAAACATTGTTAATCTAAAGATCAGACAAAGACTGATTATGATTAAACAAAGATTTTAAACCAACAAAGAAACAGAAATAAGATTTATCCAGGTTGAACTACAAATGTATTGAATGAAGTATACAACATTGACATCAGTTATCGAGAGAAGGATTTGACAAATTGTGACTGTACTGATAATTATGTACTTATTAGACAATGGACGATCCATGTTTACGGCTACCACTTTTTACGTTAATTTTATTAGTGGCCTAGTACTAATCTACAGGGAGCTAAAATTTGATGCCGGGGACGTCATTATGACGCAAATTGACATATAGGGTGTTTTTATAAAATATACACAACATATTAAAATAGTGAAATAGATGATACAAATCGGCGAGGACAGTAAGACCGCGTAACCGGCATTTTCATTATGGTTGCAAATAACAAAACCATAACGCATTGAAAAACAAGGCGAACGTTCAAAATATGTCATTGAATTTGAGTTGCAAACAACTCTATGACTTTTGTTGGTTACGCGGTATTGCACTATCCCCAACGAAATACAACATTTTCTGGGTAATTAATGTATTTGTAACAAAAAATATATCCACAAGAAAACGAAAAACAACAAATAAATTTCTTCGAACAACAAATTCTTCTTTATTTACGTACAGACATTTCACGCGTACATTCCGGACAATATAAATTTCGAATCTCCCGCCAGATATAAAAATTGTCGCTGTCTCAAATGTCAAAGTCAATAAAATAAATAAATTTTAAAAATAGGCCTAGTTTAAAAAAAACGTCGAAGAATAAAAGCTCGATATGTTTGTCTATGATTAAAAAAAACAGGAATTCGTGACAGGTTTATTATGCCTTCGGCTTCTTAATGCATGTAAAGTACTTATAACATGTAACTCAAAGCAAAAATCTGAGAAATATAAATGAACTCACACTCACTCGAGCGCGTTTTGCTCATTTTGATAAAAGCTTAGATAATACGGCGAAAAGAGTGTACAATAAGTTAGATAAAGAAATAAGACATTGCAAGGACCTAAAGACATTTCAACGTAAACTTAAAGCATATATTATAAGGAGACCATTTTATTCCATAAAGGAATATTACGCCAAAGCATTAGACTGACTGGATAATGATTGAGTTTTTATTTTTATTTATTAATACCCAATATATCTGTCCGGACATCTGTTCTAAATCTAGTCTGAATTCATTTACTAAATTATGATCATGTACCTGGACATATTTTCATACGTACGTAACTGTTATGCATAGTATAGCTCCCTCGATATTTTTGTTTTTGTATTTGTGTCATTTTGGCGTACCTATTGTATTTGCATGCATTTATGTTTAAAGCAAATAAAAACATTTGAATTTGAATTTGAATGTGCATAGATAAAGTAATGTATGCAACTCTACATAATTAGGCCTTAAAACACTCGTGTGATCCTATTATGAAATTCGGCTTCGCTTCGTTTCATAAAAACACACTCATGCTTTAAGGGCCTCATTATGTTGCATGAACTACTATTTTGTTCCTGTCTTTGAAATGGAAGGTGACTTGTTGAGGAAGCTACAGGCACAGAGACTAACGGGAAAAGCCTGAACAACTTCAGAGGCACATTTAAGTTTGAAGCGTACTTGTAGGTGCTGTTACCTGGAGCAAATATTCCTCCGTATCCGATGATTTTTCTAAGAAAACGGTGGAGGTCGTCTTTTTCCAGGCAGGTCTTCAGCACCATCTCCAGGTCGACTGGATCAAGAGCAACTGTGAAGAAGGAAATAAATTTAGCTTTATTGTTCATTAGCTGTTGCGTATATTTCGGTTATCGCTATCCCGCGGGAACTGTACATTTTTCCCGAATAAGAAGTAGCTATGTTATGCTTCAATATTCAAACTATCTTCTCACCAAATTTCATCTAGATTGGTGCAGCGGTTTTTCCGTGAAGAGGTAACAAACACACAGAAAGAGAGACAGAGAGACAGAGTTACTTTTGCATTTATAATATTAGTTAGGATTAGGATTAGGATTAGTTAGGATAACTAAGTATTATACCCATTGAATACTTACTTACTTTATGTTTAAAATCACGTCCCTTGACGCAACTCTAACCTAACCTAACCCATGTGTTTTTGAGCTTCCGATACATTATTGAGGTATCCTTTTCATAGGAAAATTGTTTTTAAGTATATCAACATTAGGTGTATCGTCCATTAGGAACTTCATCCATTAGGTATTTCGTTTATCAGGGCTTTTAAGCTTAGGCATTATAAACTTCGGTCATTCAACACTTAGGTGAAACGATCGTTTGGTATTTCGAAATTAGGTATATCGGCATTTGGTAAATCAAGCTTAGGGATTCTAATTATGTAACCATATTTAAGCAATGAACTTACGGAAGTAAAGAATGTGGCCGAGCCATCCTCTGACCAATCCGTCATTGTCCATGGCCGCGTAACTTAGCTCCTTGAGTGATGACATTATGTCTGAAAACAGAAAATTATAATTAAAAACTTAGTGAAATAAAATAATAAATAAATAATAAATATCACGGGACAATTTGACACCAATTGACCTAGTCCCAAACTAGGCAAAGCCTGTACTATGGGTACCAGACAACGGATAAACATACTTATATAGATAAATACATACTTGTATACATATTAAACACCCAAGACCCGAGAACAAACATTCATAATCATCATACAAACATCTGCCCCGACCGGGATTTGAACCCGGGACCTCAAGCTTCATAGTCAGGGTCTCTAACCACTAGGCTATTCGGTCGTCAAACACGGGTATAAAACGGGTCACTCAAGTACATAAGTCGAGTTTAGCCCGACATGTTTCAGAATAATTTGTAGTCCTTCCTCTGGGAGCGCACGACCCAGCGGTTCATGAGATGCACACTGCTCGCCGCGTAAGTTCGTATCGTATCGTCCCGCTCACTCTCGTATTAAATAATATTAGCTTGAGCGGGACGGCACGATACGAAGTTCGAATTTTGCACTTCGTGGTAGGGGGGCTGCTCAGTTTGCGTCTCGCTGCCGCTGGGTCGTACGCTTCCAAAGGAAGGACTACGAATCAGTCCGAAACGTGTCCGGCTACACTGGACTTATATGTATACCTACGTTAGTGATCCGTTTTATTTTAGGTAGGTACTCTAACTATCAGTAATCACGCGGGGGGCTGAAAGTGATATAAGTTAGCACGAAATGCAACGAATTCTATGTACAGTCAGCAGCAGAAGTGGCTAAGCAACCGAAGCGGTCACAATTGATCTGCACAAGTTCTTAAGTCTATAACAATAGAGCCGTGCTTAGATCATTGTGAAAGCGTCGGTTGCTTAGCTACTTTTCCTGCTGACTGTACCTGTTTTCCAAAGCTGTGTCCGTTTCTTTATACGTCTTCGGTCTTGATGGTAAGTGTTGTGTTGTCTGAGTTAGTAGTTTTAACTACGCGTGAAAAAGGACCACGGCTGTAGGTTGACGTTCGTAATTTAAAATAGTTTTTCTACTCCTATGTTATAATCTGTAAATTTTATTAAATGGTAAAAAAGTATACAATAATAACTAATTAGGCCAGTCAATGAAAAGGTATAGAGGGAATTATGTCATTTTGTTTTATAAAAAAACATTACGGACATAATAGTAGTTTATGCAACTGCTACATAATGAGTGTTTTAAGGCCTAATTATGTGGAGTTGCATACATTACTTTATCTACACACATATTATAAGTACTCTAAGATGGGTTCAGAAGCCGAAGGCATATATCATACCCATAGCTGTCACGAATTTGACTGTTCTTTTTTTAATCATAGACAAACATACCGAGCTGACGTTTCGTAAACTGTTTTAAAAAAAAAAAACAATATCACATTATTAATTATACATGTCGGACTGAACTCGACTTATATACGTGAGTGATCCGTTTTATTTCACTATGATTGTAAATTACGTTGGTCGTCAAATTCGAAAAATTGAATTCGATATCGAAAAGTCATTACGACATCGAATTCGATGTCGTAATGACTATTATTTTACTGCAGGACCTGCTGGTGGAGGTGGTTGGCGGGGGAGGCGACGATGTACTGAAATGCTGGTCATTTTCTACGGTTTCTGAACGCATTTTAGAGGACTTATGATATGTGTGTAGATAAAAGTATTTGACAAATCAATGTCATTATTTTCCACATAATTTTCATGTTACCGAATCGCTGAAAATTAATATCAAGTACCTATTTTCATTTATCTGAACACTCTACCATTGACAATGTCATATCATGAATGTATCAATTCAGAAACGACATAATGTGCTTAATAATTGTATTTTTGTCGCGGTTTAATAATAGCATAGTATTAACAGGTTAAAATCCCGCTTTCGTTGCATCCACCTTGCGGTACGGCATAATAAAAATTGTTCTGAGGGAAGCAATGTAAGGCAACATATAAAAGCTTAAATAATTCAACACTGTTTTGGCATTTAGCCTGGGAAATTAAAGCTCACAAGGGAGGTGTGGAGGAATGGTCGAAAGCAGAAAGTTTGACTTCGGGACTTTGTTAGGACTAGTTAGAGGATAAAAAAAAAAGTTAGAGGATTAACATACTAAAAGTCCCCACTCCTCGGAGGTGGGGGGCCCAAAGAAGGTCCCGTTTTTCGGTTTTTTGTTCATTTCTTTCCATTCAAAACGATGTGTCATACCAAATTTCGTTAAACTACACAATGAAAGCTGATAAAATGTACTACAACTTGGTTATACATATATACCTTTTACCTATTCTCAATCGTGGTCTTAGATTATGAGCTCCGACAAACAGTCGTTTTTCAAAAATGCGTTTTTTACCATTTTTTTAAGCATACTGATATTATCAACTACCGTTGAAAAGTTATACAAATTTCAGTTGATTAGTGCATAATCCATTATTTTAAGTAAGTATACTCAGCTGCAAATATATCAGATATTATATCGGCAGACTGCTTTTAGTCGATACCTATGCTCTTATTCATCAGACTAGGAACTCTTGGTAGAGTTGATGTATCCATCGAATATAACATTACACGTTTTCCCTGTGTTAGTTACACTTTACGAATTTTAGATAGTGTTTTGGCCAAATCACTCTATGAATGAGGAATCCTCCACCAAGTATAATGACAAGGTAGGTGACATGGGTTGCTAGTTGCATCAAACATGGAGTAAAGGGCTGATTTTTAGATTTTCTTCATCCCATTTACATTAAGTAGGGTTAAAGTTAATGAGTAAGTTAAAAACCACATTTTTTAAAAACGACTGTTTTTCAAAGGTCATATCTAGACAACGATTGAAAATAGGTAAAAAGTATGTACAAGCAAGTTGTATTAAATTTTATTAGCTTTCTTTGTATAGTACGACAAAATTTCCTATGACTCATCGTTTCCGAGATGTAAGCAAAAAACCAAAAAACGGGTCCTTCTTTGTCCCACCACCCCTCCTAGGGCTCACCTCGGAGGGGTGGGGACTTTTAGTATGTTCGTCTCTTAACTAGTCCAAACGAAGTCCCAAAGTCAAACTTTCTGCTTTCGACCATTCCATCCACAACCATTCATAGACCACACTAATTCTATCATCATTTGATATTGCTCCGCATAAAAATCCACGGCTTCGGTAAGGCTCTCAATCTTCTTTTTCAGTTCGGCGATAGCTGAAAGTTGTATGCTCGATTCCGCCCGTGGCGTAGGTACCTACTTGTTTCTATTACTATATATATTATTATTATGTATAGCCTAGTGGTTAGAGACCCTGACTTTGGATCTTGAGGTCCCGGTTTCGAATCCCGGTCGGGGCAGATGTTTGTATGATGAATACGAATGTTTATTCCCGAGAATAATCTTGTATGTTTAATATGTATATAAGTATGTATTTATCTATATAAGTATGTTTATCCGTTGTCTAGTACCCATAGTACAGGCTTTGCCTAGTTTGGGACTAGGTCAATTGGTGTCAATTTGTCCCATGATATTTATTTATTTATTGGGTTTTGCGGCGTAACAGATCCATTTGGGCTGCTTGTTTTCTTAGCGCACGCATCGCATAGGTACTTTCACTTTATATAATTACCTTGCTTGCTCAGTTTTATGAAACACGGGCTCACACCGTCATTTTAGGGACACCTCAAACCCTACCTTTTGCCAAAGACACGAACAATTTATAATTTTTTACGCTGCGTAATTTTTCTGTTCTTATTTTTTCTCTTTTTTTCTAGTTTCAATATAAATTAGAAAATTGTTGTTTGAATTACCATTTCCTTCATTTCGATCTATTTTTGTTTGTGTTTTTTTGGCGAATACTCAATCATAGTAAATTTAATTTAATTTATAAATGTTTCGCTAGCGCCGCGGCGTACGCTCCAGGAGAAATACCGAATACAAATAAGTAACTTTAAGAGTTGCAAGGGCTGGAAGTTTTCTATCTCAAAGAATCAGCATCACTATTCAGCGAGGAAAGGCTGCCGGCCTTTTGGGCACCATGCCACGGGGGGCGTATTTAGCCGTTTTACGTTTTAGTTTAATTAGTTTTAGCTTGGATTTAATGTCATTGTAAATTGTTTTTACCTACTATCGTATATGGGTAATAAATCGCCGTCAAATGCGGTTTTGAGCTCAGCCGCCACGGTAATCGTCTATTGTCATTGTTTGTCTAGTCAGTGTAATTTAGCGTAATTTGTCAAATTATGTAGCCATGTCAATATATGTAGAATTTACTTTAAAGTTAAATATTGTTGGTTTTATTACATTTGTTTCTATAAATTTTATTTAAAAAAAAGTCACAACTATGTACCTATTGCGTTTTATTTATTTTAAACTAGCTGTTGCCCGCGACTTCGTCCGCGTAGATTTCCGTTATCGCTATCCCGCGGGAACTATACAATTTTCCCGAACAAAAAGTAGCCAATGTTATTCCTCAATATTCAAACTATCTTCTTGCCAAATTTCATCTACATTGGTGCAGCGGTTTTTCCGTGAGGAGGCAACAAACAGACAGACAGAGAGACAGAGATACTTTAGGATTAGGATTAGGATTATCTGTACCTACTTAAATTACTAAGTATACTTTTGAAACTTCTATCTGAGGGATATCTCAACTATTATCAATGACAACATTAATTGTAAACCGAGATCTTAAACTCATAAATTTCTACATTTACTGCAATACATTATTTCACTCTCATAAATTTCTATGACTCACCTTCAGTAGTTCCCGTGAATTTATGCGCTATCCCTATCAGGGGCAGTTCGACATCTCCATCAGGTATCTTGGAGGCTAAGGCATACATCCTCCTCCGACGATACCGAAACAAAAGCACCCACAGCACTGGCACAGCCACAAACAACAGGAGAATCATCGTCACACTTTAGTCCTCAAAAATGTACAAAAAACTGTTTTTTCCGTTTTTTTCCTTAAGAAAACACAAAAAGACTCGTACCTTCGCGTCCTAAAACAGTAAAAATTTTGAAAAAATGCGTACTTTTCGTCGTGTTAGTACGAATATTCGTGTACCACAGGATACGCGTAAGCGACTATGCGTTTAGCCAATCGTACGCTCGCGGGTAAAATGATCTCGGTCCGCGAGATCATGTTTATATGAGTTTTTTCCTTCACGCACTGATTCGTGGGTTGATAGGTGACGGCTCACGGTGTCACAGACCACAAGGAAGTTACAATTATAACATTTAAATGGTACGTAACGACTGCACTGTTGACTATACAGACAATGCGACGCGTGCTTAGATTAATGCCATTTTGCTGGGCCTTGGGTGGGCATGACCGGCCTAGAAATGGCTTTTGTTGACAATCTAATAAATCAAGTTGTTTGGATGTTAGTTGTTTTCCATTAATTTGGTATTCTTTTACTGTGAGATTAACGTGTGGCGTGATTATCCTTTTTTTTTCTTAGAAATAAGTAAAATATTTGGCTTAGACTCATAAAACCCACTTTTCCGAAATGTGCCCTTTCTCTACATGTGCATTTGTTTAAAAGGATCACTTTCTCGGAAAGTGCACTGTCTCAAAAAGTGGACTTACCCATAAAGTGCACTTTCTCAGATAGAGCACATTCTGTGGAAACTTTCGGTCCATGGTCGTCGCACACCAAAGCGTTATGCAAGGACATTTCGACGCGATTGGTCCTCGCTTCTGGTGATTTGCGAGCGGGTAGCTACTTTGCGCAGCGGCTGAGTCTAGCTTTAAGCGAGGCAATGCGGCCAGTGTTCTGGGTTCCTTACCACGGGGTGATGATGCCTTTTTGGACGGAAGGTCAGGTTAGAGTATGCAGGTTTTTAGATGTTAGTATGATGTTTTTTTTTAGGTCAGTGTTGAGTGTGAGGTACTTACCTACTGATATTATTGTTTAGTTTAGTTTAATGTATATAATATTAAGGACATAAAATTTTAAAATAAAGTTTCCCAGAAGGTACACTTTTCCAAAAGAGCCGTTTCAAATCTGTCATCAAAATCGGAAAATGAGATAGCCATCTTAATTTTGCATTTAGAGAAAGTGTGCATTTTTGAAAAGTGTACTTTTTGGGAATACGCACTTACTGGGAAAGTACCCTGATTAAGCAAGAGTACGTTTTGGGATTGTACATTTTGCAGAAAGTGCACTTTAAGAGAAAGCGTATTTTGGGAAAGTTGTTTTTATGAGCCTAAGCCAAATATTTGAAAAGAGATCTTTCTGGGCTAAAAGTATACTGATACTTGTTATGAGCGCTATGATGTCTGTACACTGGTCATTGTGCGCTTGTGTGTCTGTGTGAAGCTGAGGTCCGAGTCCTGCTTAACGAAATCGAGTAGTAACGTTATCAAGAAAAATGTATGACTTTTGGAATAGCGCCTGCCCGTGAGCGTGTTTGGAACTAAAATTTTGTATAAAGTTTCTTGATTTCGATACGATAACGTTACGTTCTGGATTCGAATATTCGTACTCAAGCCTCTGACTAATGGCCTTCAAAACGACACCAGCGAGCAAGGGCTGATTACCGGGAAAAGTACCGGTGTTTGACGTAATTTACCGGTATATTTCAAGGTACACAGACACACAGATACACATAGCGGTCAAACTTATAAGTCTTATAGTCTTTTTGCGTCGGGGCTTAAAAACTTGGACTAAGTAAGTATATTTACTTACGTTATTTTATTATTTTCCGATACAAACACAAACCTATTGTTTCAAAATTTCAAAATTTTGCAGACCGGCTGCTGGAAATCAGTGCTCACACTGCTATCACTATTCTAAAATTTTGCCTTTTTGTGTCCACAGCACGTCCACCCTCGTAGGTAAAATCCGAAAGGATTGTCCTTCAAACTACGAGACGACGAGTTTGGTCGATGCTAGGAATGCGTGGCTTATGGCTTGTCCGGGTGAAAATCCTCCCGCTTATCCAAATTTCCAACGGAGCTGGGATGACACACTATCCAAATTAACTTATTCTAAAAATTCTCAGTTCCAGTTCAGGCCCAGACCGCGCAAGGCTTTTGGCTGTGGCAAGAAAGGAATCCGGTGACTGGCTTCATGCTTAACCTTCCGTTACCACCGGAACCTTTCTTGAGCCTGAAGCACTGAGAATTGCAGTCGGGCTAAGACTGGGTGTTGCGCTGTGTTCACCACATCGTTGCCTCTGTGGCACCAATGTGGACGAAACGGGACACCATGGACTTTCCTGTCAAAAGAGCGCCGGCCGTTTCTCCCGTCATGCCGCGCTCAATGAAATAATCCGCCGGGCTCCTGCCTCTGCAAACGTGCCGGCCATTTTGGAGCCAAGCGGCATTGCCCGCGACGATGGCAAAAGGCCGGACGGTATGTCTCTGATTCCCTGGAGAATTGGTAGGGTTCTGGTTTGGGATGCGACCTGTGTCGATACAGTAGCACCCTCACATCTCCAGGGAACCACACAAAAAGCTGGTGCGGCTTCAGAAACGGCCGAAAATAGAAAAAAATCTAAGTATCAATCTCTCGGTCCGAATTATAATTTTGTTGCTGTCGGGTTTGAAACTTTGGGTCCATGGGGTCCCATCGCTTACAAGCTTATTTCTGAGTTACAAAAGCGCTTAGTTGATGCAACTTGTGACCAAAGGGCTGGCAGTTTTCTCTCTCAAAGAATCGTTATTCAGCGAGGCAACGCTGCCAGTCTTTTGGGTACTATGCCACGGGAGCATTATTTAGATTTAATTTAGTTTTAAGTTGTAGTTTAAGCTTAGATTTAATGTCATTGTAAATTGCTTTTATTATGTAAATAAAGTATCTTTTATATTACGAGTAGGTATTAGCGTATTAGTTAATTATTTGTAGTTGTTCAGGACAATGGCTGCAAGCGGATATTATTATGTACTCAGGTTCAACATTTAAAGTTAACTTTTCAATGTTTTCTGAACTAACATGCGGTATATAAATATCCTGCGGCGATGTTCAAAGGAATCAAATATTATTTTGTTAAAATAACAAACGGGCAACTTGTGCAAATTAGAGCAATTGGTGGCAGCAGAGGGTCGAGCACGACTTTTCGAATCCTGCGTAACGTTACGGTTATCGTATCGAGATCGAGAAACCTCATACTAAATTTTAGTTCCAAATACGCTCACGGGCGGGCGCTGTTCCAAACGTCATACAAACTCGATAACGTTTACTATTCGTTTTTACGTGACGTAGGATTCGAAATCGTGCTCGACCCTCTGATAATACTTGAAACAATATCTCAACGCTTAGTTGTTCTGCACATCCTTCGAGCACTATGTTAATAAAAATAAATAAATAATTAGGCATTTAGGAAAAGAAGTTAACCTTTATACAATTATATTACCGAGTAAAGATATGTTGCGTTCCCACTAAATTGTGCTTGAAATAAGTCTTATGCGCGGTTGCAGTGGGGCGTCACGTCATTTTCATCAACTTTAGTAGAGTTGTTTGAAGTGACCTGCCAGGAAAAATGGACAATTGGGTCTTTTAGGAATCTTTAAAGTGAGAAAAGAGGTACCTAAAATACCTAAGTAGGTAGTAATAAGTAATTGCTATCTATAATTAATACCTAATATAATTTAATATTGCTAGTTACCTATTAAATTGACGTTAGTTTTCCGCTCTACCCACGTCCACATTTGTAATACAATTTCTTTGTTTACTAAAGAGCACTTAGTAGCACCAAGCCGATCAATAGATACATATTATACCCATAAATTAAATTCCCACAGCAAATTAGTATGCAATCTGATATTTACAACATAATTATTAAATATTCTATACTAGTAATTAAGCATTATAAGGCAGCAGGTACATCAAAATCGTCTTACACGGCACAGCAGACTAATTGGAGTTCCTAGCAAAATAGCGTCATGAGCGTGGTATGGCATTTCGAACTCGAACTCTTGTCAACTTAGTCCTGCAAAACGTAAGTATTACTAATATTATAAACGGGAAGTTTGTAAGTTTGTTACTTGGATGTTTGTTACTCAATCACACAAACGGCGAACGGATTTACTTAGATGAAATTTGGAATAGAGATAGCTTATACAATAAGATTAAAACAGTCTACCCTTTGTTCCGGGAAACTGCGTATCTCCCGCAAGATTGCGATAAACGACATCTACAGAGAGCTAGTACGCAAACGCAAATAAGTAAAATAAATGTTTTCAAGTTTCTTTGTTGATCTCACTGTTAACCGGACCACGGACTTGGATGAAGTTTGGCAACTAGATAGACCATGACTTGGAGAAGGACATGGGATGCTTTTTGTACCGGAAAATTAAATAGCATTCTCTCTGGAGATCGTTAAGCTTGTCCTATATCTCTGTTGCCTAGCAACCGTTATTTGCTACAGACATTAGTAAAGGTTGCGTTGATACATCGGCCGCATTCACGCTTCATTCACTTAATTCACACTCGATAATTAATTACCTATTAATCTAGGTAGGTAACCTAGATTATGTTAATTATCCAGTGTGAATTAGTAATTCTTTAGGTAGGTACTTTTACTTCGACGAAGTCACGGCCACAGCCAAATCTAGTAGTCTGTTAGATTACCTAATAATACCCAGGTATACAGACCCCCCAAAATTACTACTTTCAATCTCATGCCATAAGAATAAATAATAACATAGTAGAACGGAACCTCTTTTGACAGAGTCCAAAACGCCGTCATTTATATACCTACTTCCCCCTTCACGTCGTTACACCCCTCTGTCATCCTGGCGTGTTGCTAGGGTTGCTTGCTATTAAATATTAGGTACTTACGTATAAAGATAATATAACTAAGATACAAGTTTTTCTTTACTTTGAGATGATTATTTTATTCCAGTTTTACAAAATATGAGATTTACAAGTCATTACATAATTATATACACTTCTAATTAAGAAGTTATTATAAGTGCTATACCAAATGAAGCCATTTAAGGTGATTTAAGTAATTATTACTTACCTACAATTATAAAATAGAATACATACAGGCTCACGTAAAATATTACAGCCAGATTATAAACAACCAAACGCGCGTGCGGCGAGGCCGGCCGTGGTAGTCTGGCTGAGTAGTCTGTTTAACGAATACTCTCATATCGTGACCTTGAGCCCGTCCGGAGCGGGAGTTTCCTTCTACTATGTTATTATTTATTCTTATGCTCATGCCCACCTTGAAATCGTACTCAATACTTACAGGATGGCCAGAAAATCTCTTCTATATTTTGGGAAGGACTCCAATAGAGAGATTTCTCTCTAGGCAGATGTTATGCCTGGGGACCCAAGTCCGAAGGAAGAGAGCTGGAAGTTGTATTTATGCCACCGACTTGAGAAACTTCGTTAGCGCGATGTAGAACAGTGATGACGTCATCCACGTGGCAGTAGGGTCACAAATTTTGACACATTTCCTTAGAAAAAACAAAAGCCATGTCGAACGCAGACGATCTCGTAAATCATCGTAGAGCAAACAGCTTCGAGTTACAATGCTAGTCTAGTGTATAGTAAATTATACAGGAACTATTTGAGGTCATTGCATTTAACGTGCCTAGATAATAGAAATATAGAAATACAGGCAGGTATAGCATACCTACACTAGTCTTTGGGTATATCCTTATTAAGAGGTAGCACTATCAGTCGTTTCTCCATACAAACGTAGTCCCATAAGGGTCGAGCATGAAATTTTCTAATCCTGCGTGACGTAATCGAGTAAGAAGTACCTAGCAACGTTATCGAAAAATTTGTATAACGTTTGGAACAGCGCCCGCCCGTGAAAATATTTGGAACTAAAATTTTGTACGCGGTTTCTCGATTTCGATACGATAACGTAAAGTTACGCAGGATTCGAAAACTTCGTGCTCGGCCTGCTTACGGCCTGGTACTGCTTTCTTCCTGGATAATTCCATTAGAGCAAATATTTTTTTACCATAAAATCTGTTTCTATATTGATCGCTACGTTTTGTTTTTTCTCATTACCTTTTCAATTATCAAAAAAAAACTAGGGGCCTTCGAAAAAAAATTGTTCACTAAACATGAAATTAAAGACCTACCTACTATTTTAATTTATATTCTTCTGTTATACTTAGGCATACTTTTTTTAAAGAAAACATAGTATTAGAAATCATTAAAAAATATTCCGACGAATTAAGAACCTCCTCCTTTTCTGAAGTCGGTTAAAAATTATCTACATAGTTGTTGGAACTAGGTCAATTGTCTCACGATATTTCTTTTTTTTTATTTAATTAAGAAGTTAATAATAATACTGGGACGGGCTGTTTAAAGCTTAATTTGATTCTACATTGTAAGTGTGCAGGGGAGCTAGCACGCGCGCCATTTTGTCGCTTGTCGCTCAGTGCGTCCTTCACCGATTCCATCACTATGAACGGGACGCACTGCGCGACAAGCGACAAAATGGCGCGTCGTGCTACATGTGCAGGTCGGTCCGTACCTACTGCGAACGAAAGGGTGCGGACAAGTGGAAATAGCCCAAATTAGTCCAGGCTTATTGGTGCATTGTGTAGGTAACGCGGGCATTATTCCAATCACTTGCACCATTTCTTTCTTTCCAACGGAACTTTCTCGGCTCGGCTCGGATGTGTACGACATCGGTATTGTTTGATACTGAAATCCTCGCGTTCGTAATAGCTGGGTTAAAGTTGTTTTTCCTTTAAATGCATGAGATCCGGATGTTTAAAGTTCGAGAAACCTGATCATGGCCACCTTTCTGTCTCTACGTAAGGCCACTCGCCAGTTATTTTTCAAAGCAACTTTTCCTTAGGATTTAACAGATTTGTGTTCCGGTGTGGAGAGTGAGACAGCCGGTATAATTACGGGCACAAAAGACATTTAATCTTAGCTCTCTAGGTTGGCAACGCATCTGCAAAAGTCTATGGGCAGAGGCGATCACTTACGACCCACTTGCCCGTTCGCGTTCCTTGTCGTTTAACTGCCGTGTCCTGGCAGGGTGTCACATGTAGACCTATTTTAATGTTCTAACCTAGTGCATGTAATGAGATACGTATCATAATGCAATAAACGATTTTGAATTTTGGTTACTTACCGATACAGTTACAATTACACCAACATATTTCATCATTCATCGCACATTGACCCACGCTTTAAGATAACTAAACCCCTTTAACATCATTTGAAAGTTACATTAGCGTCTGGTACCCTGGTAAATCTCCAGAAGACTCGTACTCGTCATCCATCGCACCAAGTTTGAGCAACTATATTAAAAAGGAGTTTTTCTTCTCGCCTCTTGCACAACCTCTTCGATTTTCGAAACACAAGTACTTAAATAAAAATAAATGAAACAAAATGGTGGTATTCGCGATTATCCGCTGGGTAATCATTTATTTCTCTTTAACGTTCACATTTACAGTGATATTCTACATTATGAACATCGTAGGCATTATATTGTCATGAACAATAAAGGAAATTGGCATGTTATATACAGAGGATTTAAAATTGTATTGAAATTCTGTTTGCATTTAGATATTTATAAGCACTATACAACTTTACATAATTTGAAAAAGCACGTCAGAATAGGTACTAATTTTTATTTATATATTAATTATAATTACGCATCACCTCACTGCTATTTCAATAGGGTAAGTGCTCAACTTGTATAATTTAATCTGAGGGCCAGTGAATTGTGCTATTTTCTGCTTCACTTAAGAATATACTAGTAAAAAAGAGAGCATTTTAAAATTAAATAATTCCGTGGTAAACTTACTGACTACATATTTTCATAAGTGATCTAGCTTGCCAAAAGCATAAGGGTATTATTACTAAAATGATACAAACTTAAATAAATTTAATCGTGAACTAATTCGTCACAGAAGGTACAATTTGGTATCACACCATAGTTAGAACAGTACAATTTATGGCACAAAATATATTGGGATCGTTATAGGTACACGGTAACATTATAAAAATATCAAGTTTAAGTTTCTCTGATGAGATTTGTGAGGTATTTCAAGCATATTTTGAAAGCGACTTTTAATAACTATTTGTAAATCGTAATATGTATTTCTGAACCCGATCATACAGCTATTGGTACTTTTAAAAGGTTACAGTGAGATCATTACCTAAGTCGAAATAAAGAGCAAAGTAAAAAATAAATTCATAATTGACAAATTATACCTCTTGGATATGTGAGGTTGAAACTTACTCGTGAATATATTGTGACACTTATACGCTGAATCCACGCTGCGACATTGGACTGCATAACGATTTGAATGAATGAAAACAACCTTTCATTCGAGTCTAGCACTCATGTAAAATCTATTCAAGTCTAACTCAAACAAATATAGCAAGGCCTGAAGGTTACAGTTTTAATAATTAATTTGACGTATGCTTAATATAAGCGTTTCAATTTGTCAGATCGAATACAGAACTTAATATCAGTTTTACGAATCGATTGGACCATCTCCATCGTTGACTTAATTTAAATTTGAATGCCGTTATCCATAAACGTCACTCAAGCCTCCATTACTTAAAGTAGGTTTTGTCTTCTTACTAACGGAAATGTCAATGTGACAAAAAATGACAAACGAACTTTAACGGCATTTTAGTTAAAATAGGTTTATGAATAATAGGGTAAGTCTTCAATAGTAAATAAAATAAAAAATCCACGCATTAGCTCCGCGCGGCACCCGTATTCATGAGTCTGTGTAAGCACACAACCTCAGCGGTAACTACCGCACCCACAAAAGCATATTGCCAGGTCCGTCCGCTACGTATTCAAAGTTTTGTACGGAAAATCGCGCAATTTAAGATTAAATATAAATGGACGCCTCTAAGTGCGGCAGTAACAGCTTAGTTGAGGAAGTATTTAAGTCTGACAACAATCTCCGAGGAATATTTTATACAGAAAACAATTTGTGACACTGTTTGTGAAACCAGACGGCAGAAATAGCACATAATTAACAACACTTGTTTTTTGCGTAATATTGTAACATTTCATTTAAGTATAACATCAAACAAATCTATCCGTTCTTACATGGATAACGGTTACTGTGTAAAAATATTTTACTTATTAAAAATAAAAGTCTAGTATCGACATTACATGCTCTTAAAATATTTATCATAATCGTAGAATAGCTCATCTTTATACTCGGATTGATTAGGAATAAAAAATGCAATAAACTTCATTACTACTTAGCTCTACAGAAAAATATTTTCCTAAACTTTTCCTAGCTACTTGTAATGATACGTGGAATATAAATACAAATAAATTTCATGGAATAAACTGCATTTATTAGCTGCATTCCGAATCAGCTCGTAGTGTCAAAGGTACATTACTTTTTCTACTTGAATGTATAAAACTAGATGATTCACTGAGATAAACCGAGATAATTGTTTAACGAGAATAAAATGATGCAGTTATACGGAAATGCTGCTCTAATAAGACTTGTCAAGGCTTAAGGGGAACTCATACATAACGAAGAGTCTTAATTCCCCGGTGTAATGAATCTAAAAAAAACGATTTTGTGAATCATCATTATTGATTATGTACGTATGTACCTAAAATTTTACTTACTACAATTAAAATAACAACAACCGAATGTATACTTAAATGCCAAAAATATTTTTTTACAGTTTCTGATATATAATAATTATAATGCTAATGGTATTGCTGTATGTAAATTATAATGTGCCCAAAATTTGTGAATAGAGCTATTATTATGTCCTCATAACCATAAATGTAGGTTCCATTTAGGCATCTATATTTTAAAGCTGTGTTTTAAATTACTTATTCTACAATAGTAACTTTTACTCGTCGCATTTATTCATTTCTACTGAGACTTGAATTCTTCCAATAATATCAATTAAAGTGATTTTACCACAAAGTAATCATTTAATATGCCTCATGAATCTCCACATTATTGCTTTTGTCCGTCGATTGACAATTGGACACTGTACCTATTTATTCTACCCATTTGTGATAATGAAATAGTTCATTTTCTTAAATTATTAGCCAAGATATCTGCGAGAGCATGCTTTTGGACGCAGATGCTTGAGCTAGAAGAATATGAGACTCGTTCTATTTCAAATGTTTCGAATGATTGTTACAAAATTGCAAGATTTCATCTAAATCTAATACGAATCTTCAAGTATAAATGCGAAAGATAGCTGCCTTGCTGAAGTTATAGTAGAAGTTATAGTGACGATATAGTTCAGTTTAGTAAAATAAATTAATTCTCACCCGCACTAAACAGCACTAGTAAATAAAAAATAAACAAACACGCAATCAACTGAAAGGTTCCCTCGAACTCATTGCACGTACACTTTCGTAAAGCTCAAATTCTAATGTAATTAAAATCACATTTTTATTAAATATCTTTGGATACAACCAAATAAAATTACCACATACCGTACAAAAATACAAAAAATATACAAGAATGTCAAATATAATTAAGGGAATTCGGGAAGTTTCCTAGATCTGTTTGAGCGCACGCCACGTTCGCGCCATCAATTATAATAGTTATTTTAGTTCTTCGTAAAGCCACAAAGTAATCAAATCACACAGACTAGATATTGAATAAGGGAACGTGGTGTGGGTTCAAGCTACATTAAGACATGATATTTATTGGAGCGGTTAGCCGCCGCTTGCGTCGCTTCACCAAAAGTGGATGGCAAGAAGAATGCACACATTAAATTGGTTCAGCTACTGAGTAGTGTGACGATCGAGATTCAGTCTAATGAGTAGTGTGACGATCGAGCATCCGTCTACTGAGTAGTGTGACGATCGAGGTTCAATCTACTGAGTAGTGTGACGATCGAGGTTCAGTCTACTGAGTAGTGTGACGATCGAGGTTCGGTCTACTGAGTAGTGTAACGATCGACCTTTAGTCTACTGAGTAGTGTGGCGATCAAGGTTCAGTCTACTGACTGGTGTGACGATCGAGCTTCAGTCTATCTTCCCGCAGCGAGATTGTTGTTGCAATAGCTGAGAGTCATCGGTCACAGCAAGTTCTGGACATGGGAGGTGTCCAGGTTCGTGATGAGGGTTTTGAGGAAAGTCATCTCCTTGCGAGCGTTTTCCAGTATGACGCGAGGGTCTTGCGAGGTGCAGCGCAAACAATTCGGCGCAAAAACCATCGCCAAGTTTGCGGAGTCCATTTTGGTTTGACTTACCACTTCAGGTGCGGTGAACTGTTGCAGGAAACTTATGAGATACGTCAATACCTGTAACAAGAATCTTTGTTACTCAAGACTCGCTGTACTCGCTTCGCTGTAGCATTGTGTCTATGACAGTTACATACAATGGCAGCTCCCTCTGACTCTAAGGTACAGTTAATGCAAATTGCTATTTTTGGATTCGACATGTTGCCTTTGCGCTGTTTTTTTAGTAACATTAAAACTATGAACATCGTTTGGAATAAAAAACTCAAAAACTATCAAAAAGTATCACATCAAGTCATCATCATCATAAATATTTATAAAAAATGTGGTAATTTGAATGCTACTCAGGCGGATGAATGCTTATCATATTAGATAAGATTTAACCATTTCACGCATATTATAATTGCAGTTAAGTTAATGTATGTATGTGTGTGTATGTATGTATGTATGTATGTATGTATGTATGTATGTATGTATGTATGTATGTATGTATGTATGTATGTATGTATGTAATGTAGAGTCATATCAAAACTAAAAGCGTCGCGCGTATTATTAATAAATACATGTTCGAATTTTATTTATGAAAACTTGAAAACAAAAATATTTATTGAAGAAGACCTTGATGACATCGCAACTGCCCTATCACCATACATCGGGCTTTTCGGTGCAGGAATGATTAGAGAAAGACATTAGCCGGTGCGGGTTCGAATTAATTCAACATAAGATTCTCGAAACAGCTTCCAGCTTTTTCCAGGAACATGTATCTCAAGTTTTACCGATCGATTCGCGTAATAAAAACCTGTCTATCGGCATCAGGTTTTCCCGTTTACGTGACAGACGCGACGTCACATGCCTGAGAATTTTAAAGCCGTCACAAACACAACTCAGGTCCGAAGCTGTTTTGCTGAGTGGCACTGACAATCGGTATGACGAGCGTGAGGTCAGGGCACCCATTAAGGTTAGGGTTACCATATGCCAGGCTTTCGCCTGATTTGACAAGCATTTTAGCCGCCCGATTTGACACCAATTGACCTAGTCCCAAACTAAGCAAAGCCTGTAATATGGGTACTAGACAACGGATAAACTTACTTATATAGATAAATACATACATACTTATATACATATTAAACATCCAAGACCCGAGAACAAACATAAATTTGTATTTATCACACAAACATCTGCCCCGACCGGGGATCGAACCCTTAGTCGAACCCCGAACTTCATAGTCAAGGTCTCTAAGCACTAGGCTATCCGGTCGCCAAACGTCACATTACTTTAATTTTGGCATTTTGAGCTTTCGCAAGTTGTGCGAAATTACGTCGGCAGCGAAATATCATTAGAAATAGTAAGTGTTTTTTTAAATACATTATTCTATTGAAAAAAATTACATAAATATTTGGCTGATTTTCTAATTAGTCAAATCTAGGTAGGTATGTATAGCTTGATGTTATAAATTAAATTTAAAATATTACATTCAGCAATGTTTTATTCTTTTCTTCGTAGTATTGTGCATTTGTTTTAATATAATTACAAGTCGGCATTTTTACTTCGTAAGTCAAGCATAGATTTCTTCAGAGATGGTAACCCTAATTAAAGTTGACGTGACGTTGCGCTGCATACTGCATACTAATTTGTTCCGCGGTCCGTAATCGGGGACCATTTATCTTAGAATGTATAATTGTAAAATGAAAAAAGTGTCTCGCTTGTATTGTCGATTTAAATATGTGAAGACGCTTGCATAGTTGCCCTTATAGGTTAATGAAGGTTTTAGGAAACGGTGTTGATCTTGCAGTTTATGGTTGCAGGTTTTACCATATTTCATTAATTTTATGCAATGAACAAAACTTATTTTGTTTCATTACTTCATAGTTTAACAATATTATCTTAGACTCTTCTGCTTTTTCTATTTATTATTTATCTCTGATCCATGATAACTTTAGGGGATTCCTTGTAAAGGGATAATAATACAACTCATTTGCATTCATAAAGGTCGTGTGGTATCTTCTCTGAAAATTATTGTTTTGTGAGATATTGAAGATTAAAAAAAACCTGATTTCCGCCAAAAAAAAATCGTAACAAAAATTACGGAAGATTTTTTCCATAATACGGACGGCGGGTTGCTGGGGGACGGACGCGAAGCGATTTGTACGCGCGGTGTGCCGCCGGCTCAGACAAAAAGGGGAGGACCCCGCTCCGAGTCATTCCTGGTGTAGAGACTGTCCATGGCTATCCAACGCGGAAATGCCGCAAGCGAATTATTATTTTTATAATAATTGTGTGTATTAACTTGTGAATTTCTTTCTTTAGTTTTTTTTACGAATTTTTAATGGCAGAAATCAGGTTTTTTATTCTGTTTACATATTTTGACTGTCGACTTAAAATACAAAGTACATCTCGAAAAAAAAAACTATGACACAAAGCGCGCAGATTGCTAAAAAAAACCCTTGTGTAGATTTCTGAAACGGTATAATTTGTGCAGGCCGTGCAGTTGCGGCCACGCACGGCCCGCACAGCGCGTCGGGTTGTACTCACCAGCCTGTTGAGCGGCGGCAGGCGCTGCAGCGCGCGCGTGCAGGCCGTGTAGTCGCAGCCGGCGGCCACGCACGGCCCGTACAGCGCATCTGGGATGAGCGGCTCGTACAGCTCGCGGTACCACAGCTTCAGCAGGCTGGCTGGCGCGTGCGCGTCTGTCACATAACACTTTAGTTTTAATTTTTAACCTCCGACGCAAAAAGAGGAGCGTGTATTTAAGTTTGACCTCTATGAGTGTGTATGTGTGTGTGTGTTTGTATCGAAGCTTTTAAATGGGTGAACCCATTTGGATGTGGTTTTTTTTTATTCGAAAGCAGGTTTTTTAGCGGTGGTCCTTAGCTTCATAACAAAAAGGAAACATCAAATGCAATCCATTAGCCCTATGTCATTTGTTTGTAACATAACAAAACAAATTTATTTTATTTACGTAAATGACCTTTTGATCTCAGAAAATTAAGTTATTACCACTGTTTTTAACAAAAAAGAAACAACAAGCACATTACGTTCATTTTCTATAATTAGTTTGCAATTTGGAGTGACATTAGCGCAAGTAATGAGCGTTTATTACTATTAGCAAGGATCATGGAAAGTAAACGGATCGACAAAGCCCATACTTTGAATCGTTCTTATTTACATTCAGCGCCATCTACCTTGCTTGAGCGACACATTCGTACCGGCGTTTTGTTATTATTTGACCCGCTGGCTACGACCTTGGCGCCATCTAGTAATTGCCTGAATTTTAATATGACTGCGGGGAACGATTCGAAGTATGGGCTTTGACACTCCGTATACTATCCTCCTTGCTATTAGTAAGGACTAATGATGCATTCTTAGGAAACCTTACTAAACCGGTGCAGGGCAACACTTTTTAGGGTTCCGTACCCAAAGGGTAAAAACGGGACTCTATTACTAAGACTATCCATCCCTTTGTCCGTCCGTCCGTTCGTCCATCCGTCAGTCCGTGTGTCACCAGGCAGTATCTCATCAACCGTGATAGTTAGACAGTTGAAATTTTCTCAGATGATGTATTTAAGTGGGGCTCCCATACAACAGACATGACTTTTTGCCGTTTTTATTTTTCATACATAATCTAATAAGTCATAAGGTTTTAAATAGATTATAGTGGTATGTGAACACTAGCAAATTCGTATCCTATGGAATAACGGTCGCTCGTGCAACCGATTTTGGCTCTTATTCTATACTAGCTTATGCCGCGCGGATTTGCCCCCGTGAAATATTAAAAAATGGGCTAGTTCCCTATCCCGAAGGAAAAATCCCATCTTAATGCACCTCTAGGATACTCAAGGTACATGTTTGCCAATTTTCAAGTCACTAGGTCCAGTGGTTTAAGATGTGCGTTGTCTGTCAGCCAGTCAGTCACGGTACTGTTTTATAGGTGTAAAGAAGATGGCATTACACGGACCAACCACCCTCTGGACACCAAATGTCAGGGCGAACGTTTCCGAAACGCATATGCTCATTTGCACCTATAAATCTCTTTAGCCACGAATCGCGGCTCACTTTCGACCAGATGACAAGCTATGAACCAATCAAGACGCGTTCCCCCGGCCCGTTCACCGCAGCTTTTTTCGTAATGACTTTCCAAGTAAAATATAGAAGATGCGGTGTCCAGAGGGTGGTTGGTCCGTGTGGCATAAGCATTCACCAGTCAGCGTGGAAGCATCAGGCAGCTCCCAGTTGTCTATCTTGGCCTTCAGGGCGTTGACCTCGTCGACGTCAGCTGACACTCGGAATATGCCCTCAGTGTCCCGGCCGTTGAGCGCTAGCACCTGCTGCGACAGCGCCGCCTGCACCCAGGGCAGCTGGCGGTTCGGGAAGCGGTCCTTCTGCAGCGCCATGACCTCGGAGAGCGTGTTGCCGAACATCGATTGCCGGAATATTTGGATCTGTGGACGATGTTTTAACTGGGTTTGAAACAGGAAACTTGTCTACACTTCGTTTGTTTTAGCCATAAAGCAGACAGACGGGAGGCGCCTTTGGCTTATCTATGCACTACAATTTTTTCTGTCACTTTTTGAGGGGGACGAGGAACACATACGTACAGCACACGTCTAGGCTGCTGTCAAAATTTGCTTACGTTCCTACAATCACACACTAAAACAAAACTGTCACACAAATGCCAAAAACACGCACACAATCACACCCTGATCATTTTAATCAGACTTAATGTTAGAGATTTGGCAGAGGGGAAATCGCGCGTTAACATCTCCATTCCTTTCCTGCTCTAAGGTTTTAGCATTGGAGAGAAGGAAACAACCTTGACGTGAAAAAACGTAACAGAACAATTAAAGAACAAGATATTATTATTATTTGGGTGTGTGGTAGTGTGGTAGCTTGGGCTGATCAACGGATATACTAATCGATCGATTGGTGTGGTCTAGTAGAAACTATCGATCGATGTTGACTGTTGAATTCTAACATCGATCGATTATCGTTCGATTGGTGTGGTAACACACTTACCCTGGCCTGGTCGATGTCTTCCGTGGTGGGTTTCCTGGGCTGCCTCTTGCCGCCAAAGCCGATTCTCTCCAGCCGCTTGCACGCCACCCCCGCGTAATGTGACACTTGCACGTGGATCGGCCATTTGCCCACCTGCGAACAACACTAGAGCGATCAGCAGTGGCGTGGCCTAAGAACGAGCTACTAGACAAAAATATCAAGAGGTTCGGGTGAACAAACGATATTAGAATCGTCCCACGATAACTCTGCGTAAGATATAAATTGGCAACCCATGAAAAATCGCGCTGTGGTAATACTTTTTTCATGTCACTCAGTTTTTAATTATAAATAATAATGACAGTAATCATTTAAAAGTTATTGTTGTTGTTTTTAAATAATATGGCTCTGTCCATTGGAGAACAATTTTGCCAGTGTTTAGTAGGTTTTGCCGTTGTACGGTAAAAAAATCTAGAAAACGAAATATGAGAGGTATTTTAATGGTGGATAAACGATGACCTGTTTTAATCTAATCAAAAATTTAAAACGTGTTGTTTGACTATAAATCAGTATTGCCATAAACAAACTTTAGATTTCTACTGTTGTCAATTCATTGCAGAGTTATTGTGGGTTGACTCTAACTCTGCGCAATACGATGACATCAACCAGAACTTCTGTGTAAATTGAAATTAAATGAAGCAGAAATGCCTGAAAGAGTGACCTGTGGGTTTATTGTCTAATGCACTCGGCTACGCTTTCGCATTCGCTATCTTTTGCTGCCAAACGGTACGAGAAAAGAAATGACGAATGCCAGAGCGAAGCCGTGCGCGTTATGGCTCCTATCACACTATACCGGCGGTCCGACCGGCAGGATTTTGTTGCGCGGGCATGTCGCCGGCGCTTAAAAAAATTAATAAAAAATAACTTACTTGCCGCTGGAGACCACAGAGCATCATTTCAGTTGTGACAGCCGGGTTTACAGTTTGTGATTCTAGTTCTTAAAGGAGGACAACGAAGCCAAAAGCATCGTCAGCGCAGCCGTAGTATTAATTTCAAATAGCAAGACTTAAAAGAGCAAGATTTTGGGTGCGTCCGAGTTTGCAACTCAGAGAGTGGCAGAGTGCCCTCATGATAGAAAACTATAAAAAAGATTTTTCAATTAGAAACAACACTGTTTTATCATCCTAATCAAATGACATTTCAATTTGTTTCACGTAGAAGTAGAACACGGTCATGCCAGGGGCTCGTTAGTGCCGCACGGCCGGGTTGCCGGTTCAGTTTGTAGAAGCCTATAGACAATGAGGCTTCCGAGGAGTCGATCCTGACCCGATTATCATCATATTTCTCCCGTCCCTCGCGTGCACAGTACCTCGGGGAAGGCGTCGGCGAAGGCGGGGTCGCGGTGCCGGTTGACGTAGTTGGTGAGCGCCGGCTGGAAGGCGGGCGACGGCGGCACGCAGGCCAGGCACACGGCCAGCAGCTCCCAGCCGCGCAGCAGCGAGTCGCGCAGCGGGTTCTCCGTCGTCTGCCGGCACAGCTGCACGTACAGCTCGTCCCGCAGTCTGCCGGACACCGACCATATTAAGCAGAGGCGGTGTGGCGAGCCCGCTGGCGCCCGGCTCTTATCGCTGCCACTCATTTTAGTGCCACAATACTTGGAACAAAAACGGAGTACCGAAGAAAGAATTCGCAGCAAGAAAATTGGCGCCGTCATTTTTTCTAGACATAAGTTTCTTTGTGGTTGTTAAGGAGAGAGTCCTTGTCCCCATCCCTCCCTTTCCCACTCTCACCTTCCTTCTCCCACCCTCGCCCTCTCCCACTCCCACGCTCCTCTTCCTCAAGCAAGTGAAACTCACTTGTCATTAGCAAAGGTGGCGTGCAGTATGTCCTGCGCGACGGAGTTGAGCGTCATGCCGGGGCGCGCCTTGCGGTCGCCCATATAGATCTGCACGAGCCGGAACAGGTCGGTGGCGGCCTTCTTGTGCGCCCGGTCCCAGGCCGCGCCCACCATCGGCGCGCTGATAGACGACGCCGTCCACGAGAGCATGTCGCGCACCGACGCCTGCCGGACACTCGGACTATTAGTATACGTTGAAGGCCGTACATTAATATTAACATCTGGAAATTACTACACTAGGATATTTATTGAATTAATACACCCACAAATTACAAACATTGAGAAGAACACGGAGATAAATCAGCAAAAAGCTTCGTCAAATGTAACACAAAAATGTCATCCTCGCTTCCACAGGCTTCATCAAAACAATGTTATTATGTAATTATACAAACAACAACACCGATTTTTTTTTTTTTATCACAGCCATGAACCGTATCCGGTGCAAAAGTTTCCATAACTCTGGCCGCGTTTCTCCGCTGAATAGCTAAGGAAATCCTTTGCACCAGATAGGATTCAGAACGGGGATCACACCCCCTGTTCCTACGTCTGGATATTATGGCCCTTTGGAACATTTAGAAATAGGAACGGGGTTGCGAGCCCACCGGCGCGCGGCTCATACTACTGAGACTAGTTGTCAGTACACAAAATTTGCAACAAAATCGGAGTACCGAAGGGGCTATAGGGACTCAAAACTCCGCTAGAATCGCTAGTTTCCAGTCAGGTCTATCTGTCATTCTTCACCAATGAGAGACCAGCTACTGACTTATGACTGGTGGAAACTGACAGGCCTCATGCCCTCGAAAAGTGTCAGAAAAAAAAATGCAAAAATAAGCAGGGTGCAGTGCATAAAACCACTGCACTGTGAAATTCGCCCGTCGATCACCCCTTCCAAGGCTGCTCGCGCCTATTGCTTATAAGAGCGAGAGTCACTGACTGTACGGACTTGGCAGGTTCATAATTTATAGCAAATTCATTCTTCGGCCTCATTACAAACGCATCAGTTAGTTCGTGACTGGCGATCAAGGCAAGCACGCGTACTCATTTTACTACAGTTTTATTAAGTTTAAGTAAAAAAAATAGAATTTAATATTAAGTATACTTTATTTACATAATAAAAGCAATTTACAATGACATTAAATCTAAGCTTAAACTAAATAAACTACAACTTAAAACTAAATTAAATCTAAATAAGGCCCCCGTGGCATAGTGCCCAAAAGGCTGGCAGCGTTGCCTCGCTGAATAGCGATGCTGATTCTTTGAGAGAGAAAACTGCCAGCCCTTTGGTCACAAGTTGCATCAACTAAGCGCTTTTGTAACTCAGATTAAGTTAAATTTATAATTTCTCAACGACTGTAATATCGAAACAAACACTGACCTTTTTCCTAAAGATGCCCTTGTTGAAGTTGAGGTGGTCCTTGGCGAAGATCTCGATGTCCTGCTCGGGCGGCGGGCGCGCGTGCGCCGCGTGCGCGCGCACCGGGCTGTACAGCTGCGGCGGCGAGCCGCCCGCGCCGCCCGCGCCGCCCGCGCCGCCGCCCAGCGACGACGTCTAAAGGACACCACCATATTAAAGGGATGTATGTACTAAGCCAGGGATTGATTTTTGAGATCGAGCACTTTGAAACATTATTCAAAAATTCATAGAGTGCTATAAGACATAAAAATGTAAAAACCTCGGACGTAACCCGGTTCAACTATGCAGTTTCGTTACATTCGAATTGTATTGTTAAAATTTCAAATAAAAAGTTTCGTTGTAATCTGGGTTACAACTTTCTTTTTTACCACGTGTTTTAGGTACTCATTAATTCACATTCTGCCATAAGAATAAATAATAACATAGTAGAACAGAAACTCCCGCTCCGGACAGGCTCAAGGTCACGATATTAGAGTACTCGTTAAACGAGCTAGTCAGTCAGGCTGTCACGGCCGGCGTCGCCGCAGGCGCGTTTGGTTATTTATAATTTGGTTGTAATAGTTTTACGTGAGCTACATGCATTTTATTTTTTATTTGTAGGTAAGTAAGTAATACTTACTTAAATCACCTTTAATGGCTTCATTTGGTATGGCACTTATAATAACTTCTTATTTAGAAGTGTCTATAATTATGTAGGTACGTAATGATTTATAAATCTCATACTTTGTAAAACTAGAATAAAATAATGATTTCAAAGTAAAGAAAAACTTATATCGCTACATTATCTTTAGACGTAAGTACCTAATATTTAACAGCAAGCAACCCTAGCAACACGCCTGGACGTTAGAGGGGTGTAACCACGTGAAGGGGGAAGTAGGTATATAAATGGCGGCGTTTTGGACTCAGTCAAAAGAGATTCCGTTCTACTATGTTATTATACATTCTTATGATTCCGCGTAAAATCTAAAAATATTCACCATGAAACTAAAACTGAAGTTTTTCATAACATAACAAATGAGGGTACCAGAGCATTTATTTGTGCTTCAGAATTAAAAATTACACAACAATATTAAAAATAAAATCAGTGTTTGTGTTATAATATAATATTGCTGCTATGCAATCACTCTCGACTCGACATAGTAAGTCCCAAAAAATTACCAATTACAATGTAAGGATTTAAATTTCAAAACTGTTCAAAATAGATCTGCGTGAAAAAGAAATTAATTTTCATCGGAATATAATAAAAAATATGGGGGAAAACCAATGGCTGTCAAAAATAATATAAATTTGTGTCATCTGTCCAAATCGTCATGACCCTCTAGTCTAGATCACCCTTGCCATGATCAAAAATCCGCTAAATTCAAATTCAATATCCCTATAAATCTGCAAACGCACAGACCACGCTTTTTCCGGACGGTGCTCTATGCGCGCTCTTTCGTATAATTTCGAAGATAACAACCGATACCGCCTCCGCGCCGCGACGCCGCGCTACCGCCATCTGTATGTTTCCAGTTTAGTGCCGTCACACACGAGAATTTATACAGCGTCACGATAAATCCCAACGTCGGTGATGTTTTAAACGGGATTTAACGTTCACCGCCCAGCATTTAAAATCGAACATCGTTCGATAAACACACAACACTGACGTGTATATAAATAAAATCAATTCAACGCTTTTTATAACGCGCGTTGGGGAACGTCCATAAATCACGTGAGGCTCGAAAGGAGTGGGGGGGGTCACGAAATATCACAGGCGTTATAGTAACACATCACGTGTATTTTATCTGAATTAAATTAAGTTATACTGGTTTTTTAAAGAAAATTATTCGATTATTTTCAAATAATTTGTTCCAAAACCTCACCACCAGGGGGGAGGGGGGTTCAAACAGTAGCTACAAAACTTCACGCGATTAATGGATAGCCCCTTAGAGCTTTTTCGTGCCCTGTGGGCTCGGGGCGCACGACTCACCCGGTGTATCCCGGGCGACGGCTGCCTGTCCCGGTCGAACCCGACGAACGTGTTGTAGTAGGCCACGCCGTGGTTCATGTACTCGGCGTCGGGCGGGCGCTGCGCGTACGCGTGCGGCAGGTACACGCCCGACCCGTCGTCGTCGTCCGGCGTGCGCGCGCCGCCGTCCGACGACTCGTTGTCCGGCTCGTGCCCAGACAGCGAGCGCGACTCCGAGCCCGAGCGCGAGCGCGACGAGCCGGACTCGTTGTCCGACCCCGAGCCGGCGCCGTACCGGCTGCGGCCTGCCACACGAAAACAGAATCACATAACCAACTTACAAAAGTTGAAAAACCCCGACATTGTTTCAAATATGTTTCAGGTATTGGTAGATAAATTCTGTAAAGCAAAATTACTCTTCACATAACATGATGACATCATGACACAGTTTCGCAAACACAAAATTATCTAGTCATAACAATGTGACTATGTCACCAGGGCTCCTCTCGGCGGAGCTCCTATATTTATGAATTTTAGACCCTTCCGAACTAACGTTACAGTCCAGCCAGAAGAGCAAGAAATTGAATGACGGTGCCACTTTCTGCGTTTTCATGTTTCAGCGATTAAAAAAGGTCCCAGTTGCAGTACAGCGGAGAGTAATACTAACTGGAGAGCTTGGCCTGCTGTATGATGTAGTCCTGCAGCGGCAGCAGGTGCTGCAGGCCGCGCAGGTCCCAGTTGCAGTACAGCGGAGAATAATACTAACTGGAGAGCTTGGCCTGCTGTATGATGTAGTCCTGCAGCGGCAGCAGGTGCTGCAGGCCGCGCAGGTCCCAGTTGCAGTACAGCGGAGAGTAATACTAACTGGAGAGCTTGGCCTGCTGTATGATGTAGTCCTGCAGCGGCAGCAGGTGCTGCAGGCCGCGCAGGTCCCAGTTGCAGTACAGCGGAGAATAATACTAACTGGAGAGCTTGGCCTGCTGTATGATGTAGTCCTGCAGCGGCAGCAGGTGCTGCAGGCCGCGCAGGTCCCAGTTGCAGTACAGCGGAGAGTAATACTAACTGGAGAGCTTGGCCTGCTGTATGATGTAGTCCTGCAGCGGCAGCAGGTGCTGCAGGCCGCGCAGGTCCCAGTTGCAGTACAGCGGAGAGTAATACTAACTGGAGAGCTTGGCCTGCTGTATGATGTAGTCCTGCAGCGGCAGCAGGTGCTGCAGGCCGCGCAGGTCCCAGTTGCAGTACAGCGGAGAGTAATACTAACTGGAGAGCTTGGCCTGCTGTATGATGTAGTCCTGCAGCGGCAGCAGGTGCTGCAGGCCGCGCAGGTCCCAGTTGCAGTACAGCGGAGAGTAATACTAACTGGAGAGCTTGGCCTGCTGTATGATGTAGTCCTGCAGCGGCAGCAGGTGCTGCAGGCCGCGCAGGTCCCAGTTGCAGTACAGCGGAGAGTAATACTAACTGGAGAGCTTGGCCTGCTGTATGATGTAGTCCTGCAGCGGCAGCAGGTGCTGCAGGCCGCGCAGGTCCCAGTTGCAGTACAGCGGAGAGTAATACTAACTGGAGAGCTTGGCCTGCTGTATGATGTAGTCCTGCAGCGGCAGCAGGTGCTGCAGGCCGCGCAGGTCCCAGTTGCAGTACAGCGGAGAGTAATACTAACTGGAGAGCTTGGCCTGCTGTATGATGTAGTCCTGCAGCGGCAGCAGGTGCTGCAGGCCGCGCAGGTCCCAGTTGCAGTACAGCGGAGAGTAATACTAACTGGAGAGCTTGGCCTGCTGTATGATGTAGTCCTGCAGCGGCAGCAGGTGCTGCAGGCCGCGCAGGTCCCAGTTGCAGTACAGCGGAGAGTAATACTAACTGGAGAGCTTGGCCTGCTGTATGATGTAGTCCTGCAGCGGCAGCAGGTGCTGCAGGCCGCGCAGGTCCCAGTTGCAGTACAGCGGAGAGTAATACTAACTGGAGAGCTTGGCCTGCTGTATGATGTAGTCCTGCAGCGGCAGCAGGTGCTGCAGGCCGCGCAGGTCCCAGTTGCAGTACAGCGGAGAGTAATACTAACTGGAGAGCTTGGCCTGCTGTATGATGTAGTCCTGCAGCGGCAGCAGGTGCTGCAGGCCGCGCAGGTCCCAGTTGCAGTACAGCGGAGAGTAATACTAACTGGAGAGCTTGGCCTGCTGTATGATGTAGTCCTGCAGCGGCAGCAGGTGCTGCAGGCCGCGCAGGTCCCAGTTGCAGTACAGCGGAGAGTAATACTAACTGGAGAGCTTGGCCTGCTGTATGATGTAGTCCTGCAGCGGCAGCAGGTGCTGCAGGCCGCGCAGGTCCCAGTTGCAGTACAGCGGAGAGTAATACTAACTGGAGAGCTTGGCCTGCTGTATGATGTAGTCCTGCAGCGGCAGCAGGTGCTGCAGGCCGCGCAGGTCCCAGTTGCAGTACAGCGGAGAGTAATACTAACTGGAGAGCTTGGCCTGCTGTATGATGTAGTCCTGCAGCGGCAGCAGGTGCTGCAGGCCGCGCAGGTCCCAGTTGCAGTACAGCGGGGAGCCCGAGTCCTCCTCCTCGTCAACGTCTGGGGGAGGCTCCTCCAAGTCTGCTGGTGGCTTGTGACCTGAACAAATTACCAAATATCTGGATTAAACTAGTTTTTCAGTGTTTTTCCTGGACTTGTGTTGAGATTTTGCGACGTGAAATTTCTCTAGGTCAATTTGAAGTACCCTATAGATTTTGAATTACTGAAAATTGATAGAAAGTCCTGTTTTATGGGTTTCTTTTTTTTTTCATTTCGAGGTACGGAACCGTAAAATAAGGCAATGGTACAATTTATACTAACTTGTACCAGAAGTCATACATCCTACTGTACAAAAACGGTTTTTTTTTTCTTTGGCTTCATACGCCGCTCTCTCTTATTTATTTACATACATTAATTCCTGAGTAATAACAAGTATCTCACGTCGTGATTTAGTCCGATCCCTGGGCGCCGTGGACCGCTCGAGCCGCTGGTTGTGCTTCTGGAGGTTTGGTTCCGTCAACGGCGGGTCTAGGTTGATGCATTTCATCTTGTAGTTCACTATAAAGGGAAAACATAGCTATAGGCCGGGCCTTTAAGGGGCTTCTAAAAGGGCTATATTTTTTCTGCAATATGTGGCCGGCAACTATTACTGTCTGACTGTTATCTTTGTCTATTTTTCATAATAAGAGTCAGGCAGCAATACTTGCCGGCCACATGTTGCACAAACACGTTGGCAGTTTATAAGCCCCTTTAATATGAAAGCTAGACAAAGACTCCTATAGTTGCCGGCCACATATTGCAGAAAAAATATAGCCCGTTCAGAAGCCTCTTTATACTAAGCTCAGAGATAAATAGACTGAATAAACTTTCATATTGTCATATTTTCCTGACTGTACTTTTTGTTCTAAATCTAGGTAAGTTCGTTTGTATGGGCATGAACTTGCCAAGGCCGGAAACGAGAGGAAAGAAAGGTCACTGCACTTGCATTTTCGTCCATTCTAAACGTTGTAAATCAATGCAAGTTGCGAGTTCGTGAAGCGAACGAGTTCCAAGTGCAACTTACACAGTTTTCTTACTAGTATAACGTCGGGTGACAGGCAAAAGTCACTACACGTTCACTAATTAAAGTCGATACTCAACCTTATTACTCTTTGAACATGGCTGATTTACCTTAAAATAGTTTTATTCATTTAGTGAGCTTAAATATGAGTTTTCTATAGTTACCGGCGGCCATGTTGTCTTGTTCGTTGGCGGAGGCGAGCCGCATAAAGTTGTGGTGGTCGTGCCGTTTGCTGCTGCCCGAAGACACTGAACTCTTGCTAGAAGTGTGCCTCTCCGGCTCTGCTACTTGCCGCCTGCCGGAAAAAAACATAATTATGAATTCAGGTATCGTCATCCCGCAGGAACTATGCAAGTTCCTTTAATAAAAGATAAAGCTGTCTTCGTGGGAAATTTGATACAAATCCAGCCCTTTTTGAGGAGGATATTAAGACGAAGCCCACATCTTAATCACAGCTTCGACTGCAATATTTTGTGTTTTATATTTTAGACAGACGTCTACGGCTTTTTTTATACTAACTCGGCTAGCACGCACTGGACCTATGAGTCTGGGCATAAAAGGATATCGAGAGATCGTTGAAAACTCTAACCAGCTTTGCTATACAAAATTTTTTTTTATATTTTCTTCCATCGAAGTTGGCGCCAAGAATACTTGTTCCTAAAAAATGTCAAGAAAATATATCATCGTTTAAGCTCTTCTTGGATACCGAGCTCTTACTATGCCCGCGATCAAGATCGCCTATAGTATGTGAGTGTACAGACCTGGTAAACTCCCTGGGCGGGTGCCAGTTGGGCGCGTTGTGCCTGAGGTCGAGGCTGGTCTGCCGGAAGGGTTTGTCCACACTGTACGCGGCCTGCTTCTCGAAGCGGTCGGCGCGCTCTGTCTCGCCCACGCGCTCCTTGTCGAGGTGCCTGTAATTACATTGAACATTACGTAATGCGTTCGTTTAAACAGTTGACATGTGTCACAAATGTTAGAAATGATTAGAGATGGAAAACTAGCAGCACGTGCGTCCGGGGCTAGCGTTACCTGTCGGAGTACCGCTCGCGCGCGTCCGGGGCTAGCGTTACCTGTCGGAGTACCGCTCGCGCGCGTCCGGGGCTAGCGTTACCTGTCGGAGTACCGCTCGCGCGCGTCCGGGGCTAGCGTTACCTGTCGGAGTACCGCTCGCGCGCGTCCGGGGCTAGCGTTACCTGTCGGAGTACCGCTCGCGCGCGTCCGGGGCTAGCGTTACCTGTCGGAGTACCGCTCGCGCGCGTCCGGGGCTAGCGTTACCTGTCGGAGTACCGCTCGCGCGCGTCCGGGGCTAGCGTTACCTGTCGGAGTACCGCTCGCGCGCGTCCGGGGCTAGCGTTACCTGTCGGAGTACCGCTCGCGCGCGTGACGGGACAGCGCATGCGGCCGCTCCAGGCTGTGCAGCACGCGCGCGCCCGCCGCGTCCGTGGCTAGCGAGATCGAAGACACTAGAGACGGCCGCGCCGCAGACGTCTGCAAAGACATAAGTAAATACTAGATTGCACAAAGATCACGTACCTATGTTGGGTAATACAGTTTGGAAAAATATTCCTTAGACGGGTTCGTTAACAAATCACTTTGTAAGCCACGCGGGAAACACGATGAGTTAACGTTTAAGTTTGCTGATTGTAGAACTCTGTGCAAGTTGTTCTGAACAGCAGTGACGCGGGCATAAGTAGGATACTCTAGGATACTCTTCGTTTTGGCCAGGTTGTGTGTAAATCGAACCTGTAAGAACGGTGCGGGCTGCGGCTTCTGCAGCGGACTGCTGGGGCTCTGCGGGGAGGCCGACTCGCACGACGAGCCGCCCGCCGATTGTTGCTTTAGCTGAAAAACAAAAAAATGGAAGGATAACGACGGCACTCTGAGTCAACCTCGTATATGAACTTTGACGAAATGGGAATAACCACTCTAGATCGCGAACCTAAGGTGGTTATTCCAATTCCGTAAAAGGTTATATACGAGGTTGAGTCAGAGTACCGTCGATAAACGGAGCAACCACCAACGATGAATTTATTAATAATAATTGATAAAAAACTAAGACATCCCGACTGTGTGAGGCTCACAATCAATTTTGAACTGCTGAGTGAAGAGAAAGTTGAATATTTGTTGTTTGTTTAATACAAAAATCCTAATCCTAACTAATATTATAAATGCGAAAGTAACTCTTTATGTCTCTCTGTCTGTCTGTTTGTTACCTCTTCACGGGAAAACCGCTGCACCAATCTAGACGAAATTTGGTAAGAAGGTAGTTTGAATATTGAGGAATAACATAGGCTACTTTTTATTCGGGAAAATTATATAGTTCCCGCGGGATAGCGATAACCGAAATCTACGCGGGCTTCTTCATAATTTATATTTCATAATTCAGAAATCTAATATGTGAATTCATAAAATTTACCTTCCGCTTTGTCAGTGGGGTGCTTTCAACCGACTTGAAGTATTTTTCGTGCATCGAATCGTCGGAAGCGTCTTTTCTAGGTGATATAAAGCTGCCGCTTCGATTCAGCCCTGTAATAAATGTTTTATTTTATTTTTTTATTGTTTATTTAGGAACAAACGATTACAATTCAACAATGAAACATACATAACATAATCTTAAAAAAACCAACAGTTCCATTAATCTTAAAATACATTTTCAAAACATGCTAGCTCAAAACAAAACAAAACAGTTTTACCTACTTTTTGATACTATATCTTAAGTTTAATATTTTTGGTTTACCTACCTACATGAATGCACTTAAAACAGCCATAACAAAGTACAAACTGCAGTATGTCAGGCGACTATATTAATGGTGTAGTTTGTCTGTGGTTGCGTATTGTAAGAGCTAATGTAACTTGTTTTTAGAAAAAATGACTTTGTGCCAAGTTTCTTGCGGCGCATTCTTCTTGGCAATCATGGTCTTTCCGAAAGCGCTGGTAGACTCAAAAAAATGACGTGTAAAAGAGCATTCAACTGCCTATTTGCTGAATAAAATTTTGAATTTTGAATTTTGAATTTTGAATTTTTAATGCTAAAGAAAAACAAACAATCGTTATATTTTAATTATGAATCAAAGAGTAGTTGCCGCAGTGAATCTCTATACCTCTGCAGTGATGATGAAAAAATATCTAAATCCATGAAGCATCTATTGTAATCATGGCAAGCTAGTCTGAAAAAAGTGTTACGCGCATAGTTTGAACGACAAAAACTGATGTTGCATTTGTTAACATTTTCTCATATCATGTAGCGATGGAAAATAATTAATGCGCAACGGAGGGCCATGTAAGCCATCATGCACTATTTTGCGATTTGTGATACAAGTGATTAGTGAACTAAAAACAATTGATTTGCGCACACTCTGCACCAACCCGTGTAAGACAGCTACGCGTCAAATCCACTACCACACATGTCGCGTAGACCCAACTATCACCGCCACCACTACACTATACGCTGACACGTTTCGAACTCACGTGAGATGCTCGTTTCATACGAGCCCATTCTCAATACTCCAAATTGATTGTTTTTTTGGGTTCCGGAACTCAAAAGAAAAAACGGAACCCTTATAGGATCACTTTATTGTCCGTTTGTCTGTCTGTCTGACTGTCTGTCTGTCTGTCAAGATCTTTTTTCTCTGGAACGCGTGGAGGTAGCATGCTGAAATTAATACCAAATACTCAAGCCTGCAGTCCCTTGAAGCTGTGAAAGAATCAAACTTCTAAGTCAACGCAATCAAAAGATACAGTGAATAAAAAGGTTGTTTCCATACAAATTGCCGTACTGTGAAAACTTAAAGGGTACTTCTAGTTGTCCTAGAAACTTGAAATTTCGTATGAAGGTAGCTCTTATAGCGCAAGCACTCAGAAAATTCTCAAAATCTAAATTTGTTATCTCTGTCTGTATATGTCAAGAACCAATATGAGATGACCCCACACTGCGTACATTTTGCTTACGAACAGGGCTCAGCTAATACTGGACAACTTAAAACATTGGGGAAAAGCAGGGAAATCTATGTACGGAACCCTCGTGCGCGAGTCCGACTCGCACCTGTCCGGTTTTTTTTAATAAAAAATGTATTTACTCTCTTTTTTATAATTGACTATCAACATTAAGCTAAGTTGTACCCTCAACTAAGTGGCGTACCTGAGTGCGGCGGCCACTTGTCGTCGGGCGTGGGCGCCGCGCTGCTCCGCTTCCGCAGCTGCGGCGTGCAGGCCGGCGCGCCGCACGCCGCCGCCGCACTCAGCTCCTGAAACAAGACAAACATCTCAAGCCTTGTGTGGAACGGCGCAAAGCAAAGCCATCTTGTGGTTGGCTTCCTTGCTCATGAAATTAGATTTGAGTGGTCAAAATAAATAAAAAAAGCCGTAATAGCCTAGCGGTTTCACCTAAGGATTCTCAAGCAGAGGGTCGTGTGTTCAAACTCCAGCTCGCACCTCTGAGATTTTCGGAATTTGTGCGAAATTACATCTGTAATTTTCGGTGAAGGAAAACATTGTGACGGAACCTGCACACTCCGGCGGAGCAATTCAATGGTGTGTGTGAACTTCCCGATCCGCACTAGGCCCGCGTGGGAGCTGTAGCCCAAGCCCTCTCATTCTGAGAGGAGGCCTGTGCCCAGCAGTGGGACGTAAATAAGCTGATGATGAGTCAAAATACGTGTATTATAAATAGACTCGTTATTAACTAATTAGTGAAGTTTAATTCACACATAATACTTCTAATGATACGTTGACGTGGCTGCGAAGTGTCACGTTTCGGGCGCGATTGGACGAGAGCTCTATGTTGGAATTTTATACAAAATTGGAAGTGTACAAAATCGGGTAATTTTTGAAACATTTTACTTTTTTTTTTCAAAAAAATTCCAAAATCGAATCAACAAAAAACTACATAATTAGCAATCCTGCTCACAAAATTTCACAAGAATCTGTTGAGAAATGCGAACTGTAGAAACAGCCGGACAGACGGCGGACAGCGGGACAGACGGCGGACAGACATACGAAACCATCTTTGTCCAGTTTCAGACACTCGCTCACTGCGTTCGCTAGAGGTCAGGAGCACGGCATAAATAAGTAGGTCACACGCTAAGCATATGTAAATACCAACTCGTTTCTCTAATGCACTATAAGGTCAATACGTAAAACACGTTTCCCGGGCGCATCGCGTATAGAGGCGGATGACGCAATGCGGTGTAACAATATTCGTTAGTCTTTAAATCCTTCATCCTAACATAATTTTAATTATGTGATTGTCATATAAGTTATACGATTTAACTATATCCTTCCTACACCTGTCAGGCTTGTGGTCGAATATGCTGCTCATGTGTTGACTTGCACAGCCATCAAAAACGATGCATCCTCTCGTGACGCTGCTTATAGAACTATTTAGGTATAATCCCAATGGAGTATCTTTGTTTATTTAAAATCATATGTACCTACTAGCTTATGCCCCGCGGCTTTGCCCAGGTGAAATATCAAAAATCAAAATGAGATAGTTCCCTATCCCGTGGGAATTTCGAAAAATCCCTTCTTAGTGCACCTCCAGGATACTCAAGGTATATGTTTGCTAAATTTCAAGTCTCTAGGTCCAGTGGTTTAGGCTGTGCGTTGTCTGTCAGTCAGTAATTCACGGTACTGTTTTATAGGTATAGATAGATTAGTATTCACTACATTATGTTGATAAGCGAGCTGTTACTTGAATGCATGGAAAAAGTTAGACGCCTATATCTACACTAACTTTGATGTAAGCACGTGACACGGAGGTTTTCCGAGGTTTTCTGCGTATTTTTGTTTCAGTGAGTATTTATTTATTTTATTTATTGTAAAAAGTATCATAACAGATTTAGGTATAGCTTTGCAAACCAAGCCAATATCGACTTACATAAAACCTTAATTTAATCAAATGACTGTCTCCCTTCAAGGCAGCAAATACAAAACTAATCAACAGTCAGGGTAAGATTGCTCAGTCCTAAAATAACAAAACCTTCATCAACGCAAATAACAGTTTTTTTTTGTGTTAAGGGGAAATTAGGTACCTTCATATGTAGCTAATCTACTTCAACTATAGCTTGTCACTTTCATTATGAATATGTAAAACGACGTTATGAAAACATAGTCCTCCATTGTATTTTTTTTACACTCCATTGAAAATGAAATGAAATAGTAGATTAATGCCCAGGCATAGGAAGTGAGCAATTGCTGGAGCGAGAACTTAGTAGTTTTTAATAAGTACGAGTCCAGCAATTGCTATTCCAGCTGTGGCAGGTACATAGTTTTTCTCAAACATTAAGAGGAAATAAGGAATTTGAATTATTAATTAACTCTTATAATACAGCGAATCAAAACTGCCATTGTTGTCACTATAATTGTGGCAGTGTCTTGAATATTATTTGTTGCAAATATTACAATATCTGAGTCATTATTAATATATTTTATTTTATTAAATAATCACTATCTAACTAAATTCGTTAATTTCCTTACCCCTATTTTATATTAGTTTCACGACTAAAAATTTTCCATTGAAATTTAAGCAGTACTGTTTGCCTTAGTTAATAGCTCTCCTCTTATTTTCACCATGGTGGACACCAATACAATAAATGATCACGATTTTGTTACTAAAAACTATTAATATCATTTACATAACTTTATATAAATCGAAACTTATTGCGTTATAACATACAATGACAATGCATAGAAAAATTCGTTAAGCAGCTGGACTTATTGCGTTATTGCTTATTGCGTTATTGTTATTTACATATTCCCGCCGTTTTTTTTTATTAAAAAAAACTGTATTTATCTTTTTAATACTACCAAGCTATTTAAGACATTGACAAAAATGTTAAATTTCGAATGGAACGCCTGCATTCAGCCACCGATATGGCTGAATGAGATATGTCACTCAATGTTTCCATGGTCTACTTTACTTTTTAAAAACTTAAAAACAAGTGAAAAACAGTCCAGCAATCCGATTTATGGACGGGTAATCGAGCTAGCAATGAAATGCGGCCGTCAAAAAGGCCCTTCGTGTTCTGTTACTTCGAGTAAAATGACAACATTTCCGACAATGTTTGAGATAATAAAATGTATTTATTTCAATATCCATGGAGACATGCAAGAAGGTTAGAGACCTCCTAGTAGGTATATGGATATATCTGTGACAGGAGATCCCACTCTTCTAATATTCTTTCGCTATAAACAAAGTCAATATGGGCTTCATTAATTTACATTTACAACGAAAATTCACTTTGGATGGTATGTTTGGTCCAAATTCAAGATAGTCAATTCAAGTGGTCAATTTTCCTTTATCCAAAACGTGTCGTTATGGTTATGCTGTGGTATTATTGACCACAGAACGGCCAGATAGGAAAAGATTGGAGGAGGCCTTTCCCGACTGACAAACGGACATACAAAAATGGAAGAAAAAGGAAATTTATGAATAACAGAGAAGGAAAGCATGTCTGAACGAAGGCTTATTATTACTATTGTAAGTAATGTGTAACCTGTTTCCTTCGCTGGGCGCTGCTGATGCTGCTGTCTGAAGAGCGCCCGGAGTCGGTGTGGCGGCACATTGGAGTCGTCCCGTCCTCGCTCAGCCGGCCGCGACGGCTGTCGCCGCTGTTTCTGTGACGAAAAAGAATATTTACTTTTACTTGGAAACAAACACATTGACATTGTAGATTTAATAACTATAAGCATACAGCAAGTGTTACTTTTTTATACCTATTAGACTGACTGATTAACTGACAGACAACGCACAACCTAAACCACTGGACCTAGAGACTTGAAATTTAGCAAACATATACCTTGAGTATCCTAAGGGATTTTTCGAAATTCCCTTAAGATAGGGAACTTCACGGGGGCAAAGCCGCGGGGCATAAGCTAGTAACTTATAAACTACTAGCTTTTGTCCAATAAAATCATGTTAATCTGTTGCAGGTGTTTTTTTAAGGAATGATTTACAAACCAACAGACTTTTGAAACAAACCAAAAGATTATTATAAACTCTGTTGCAAAAAAAACGAGCAGTTTAAGATTTTTTGTAAATCTGTTTCTTATTTAATGTGAATTAACTAATCATGCGTTGTTTATTCACAAATGTTGTTCCATGTTTAAATACGCGTGCTAGCCAATAAGAATAACCATTCCAAATTCAAATTTTATGAGAAATATTCGTTAATTTTGTAAATCGAACAACTAACTACCAAACGCGGGAATTTGTTCAGAAAATTATCGTCCATTACACTGTGTTAAGAAATATTGTGTTTTGAACAAAATATTCTTCAGTTTCATAATTGTATTTATTAATAAAGTAGTGCACAAGTTGGTGTTGACTCAAAAAAGTTGCATTACGATATGGATAACGCAACAATAGCCGTTAAAGTTGTCGCACTTCTCGGTGAAGGCTTAGATCAATGTCGTGTGGCATGGCGGCTTGGGATAACGAGTTCTAAAGTTCAAAGGATATGGAAGAGGCTTCAAGAGACTGGTTCTCTCAGTATAAGCCGAGGTTCAGGTAGGAAAAGGTGTACTCAGTATAGAGATGATCGATTCCTTGTCAATCAAGCTCTCAGAAATCGACGAAAATCTTACAACAACCTTAAAAACCTCCTACAATACGTGAGATCAGTGATAGTTAGCAAATGAACTGTAAGGAGGAGGCTTATGGAGGCAGGTACACGTTCTCAAAGATCAGCTAGAGGTCCTAAATTACTCCATGGGCATCATGTAGCAAGACTAAGGTTTGGCCAAAAATTGTTACAATGGACAATGCAGGATTGGGGTAGGGTTCTGTTTTCCGATGAGGCCCGTATATGTCTACATTGTGAAGCCAGACGTCGGAGAGTTCTGAGAAGACAAGGCGAACGGTATGCCGATGTGTGTTTTGAGGAGGTAACACCGTATGGTGGAGGATCCATAATGTTCTTACTGGGAATAACTTCTACAGCTCATACGGAGTTAGTTTTCTTGCAAAATAGGACACTGAATGCACATCGCTATATCTCAGAAATTCTTGTTCCACATGTGCAACCTGAATTGGTTGTAATGGGAAACAAATCCATTTTTATGGATGATAACGCTTGCCCTCACCGTGCCGCTGATGTGACCGTCCACATGTAAGAGGTCGGGTTCCGTCGATTTGATTGACCTGAATCTTATAGAGCATCTGTGGGACGTCTTAAAACGCCGGGTTCGAGCTGTGACTCCAGCCCCACAAAATCTCATCAACTTAAGAAATGTAATTCAGGCGGAATGGGAACTGATACCTCAAGACCCCATAGCAAACTTAATCGGGAGCACGAAAAACAAATAGAAGCTGTCATAGCTGCTAGAAGTGGACACACTCGTTATTGATTTTCATGCCTATGTTGAACAAAAAGTGTATGAACAAAATTATTTCAAGTACTTTATATTCATTAAAATTGCTGGTTTTAATTTTTTTATCAAAAATTTCGCAGATTTTTACTTGTGGGGCTAAAAAATATAATAATGAGATAGTAAAAAGGTAAAATCTTATAAACAATAATCATTGACACATTATGCACTATAAAATATTATGATAATCAATAAAACCTTTGGTGCTCGTTTTTTTGCAACATAGTGTATTAATGATTTCACTAAGTTTCACTGTATGTTCACGGACCGGGAGACAAGATGTCGGAAGGCCTCACACAAGATGGAGCGACGACCTGGTAAAGATCGCGGGACCGCGGTGGATGCGGAAAGCATAAGACCGGTATGAGTTGAGAGTCTTGGAGGATGCCTACGTCCAACAGTGGACATCTTTCAGCTGACATGATGACGTAAGTTTGCGTTGTTTGTATGTAAATCCACTCAGGCATCTCTCCCATTTAACTTTTTAATGAATGAGAGGAGTCCTACAGAATATTGTATAGAGAACTAAGTTACCTGTGGTGATAGTGAGACCTCCTTGTCCGTACCGGGCTGGTTTGTGGAATGGAAACATTCTTAACAATGGCTGGGGAGAGTTTACTGATGCTCGCCACCATACTGTTGCCATTGCTGCTTGCTGGGTCTATCAACGATGGAACCTGAATATTTTTCAGTCATTAGTAAAATAAAAATAAAACATGGACAAGTTGTGGAATGCTTTTATAAAAGTGAAAACTAATTTTACTAGATTTGAAATTTGAAACATCTGGTTCAGAGGATACACAAACTTACAGATTTTTAAACATCAATAAAGTTTGTTAACCTAGTAACCTATTCTTAAAGTCTAACATAACTATAATACATATACAGGGTTTAGATATTATCTTAGCACCCTATGACAAAAGTGAGCTGTGGTATCTACATTAATATTACATTTCAATTCTTACTCATCAGATAAACTAACCTACTTAGAAAAGTTGAAAAACCGCCGACATTGTCAAGTCAAAAGTGTGGAGATAAAAAGCGTATATTATTATTTCGTATCGTCTTCATTTCTTCATAAAACAAAAAAGTCAAAGTTAAATATTTCAAAAACGGGTACAGATTTTAATGAAACTTAGCTAAGAACCATCTTGATCAAACTAACTTTCAATTAATAAAAACCACATAGAATTTGGTGAATCCATTTGGGAGCTACGATGCCTCAGGCAGATAGACAGATACGGAGATACACAGACACACAGATACTCAGAGACACAGATACACAGGTCAAACTTATAACACCCCTCTTTTTGCATTGGTGGTTAATAATTAAAGCATTAGAATGTGTTTAGCTATTTACCTGAGGCGCTGGTTGGTTAGTCTGTGTAGATGACTCCCTTCTTTTCTGAGGGTCTGTATTTTGTTTCAAGGTCTGCAATTTTGCTAACGGTATGATATCGCAATCTGTAGGCCTATGCCATACAGTTGTCTGCAACAAGTTTAAAAAATTACAATAAATGTAAATTTGTATTTTTATGGTGGTAAACTGTACACCAATACATTTTCATCTCAACTTGAAATAACTACTAGTTAATTGACAATTTCATTTCAACCATTTCTCACTTATAATAAAACATAATTATTAACATACCTGTGTAGAAGCATTGTAGTAGTAAAACCTATGTGTATTTATATCAAAAAGTTCCCACCATTGTGAAGAGTCGGTCCGTTTCACTTTTACTCCCTAGAAACAAAAAGGAAAATAAATGAGGATGAGGCTTGTATTTATTAGTTATGCACATAACACAGAATAACTTGGTTATGTCATAGCAATTTCAATTTCAAAACAGTACTTGTGGTTATTGTATAATAGTTGTATAAGCAGAAACAGCAAATGTGAAATTTATCATTTAAACCAGTTAAACTACTAACAGATGATGACAGAACTTCATTTCCTTCTAAAATAGGACACAGTTCAGTCAATTAATCTGTTCCAATTCCAAAATAGTACCCATTAAATTCTAGCATGATGATAGTTTGCCATTTCGAGCCCACGCAAGTTAGGCCGGAGTTACTACATTTCAAAGAGATACAAGAATGTTTCCAGGATATTGAACTAAAAGTAGAGCATTACCTCAGGTGGGTCCCATACGCATTCCCCAGTGGTGAGGTTAGCATACATATGTTCCTTTGTCTTGGGCTCGATTATCTCCACCCATTCTACCCTGGAATAAAACATCACCAACTAATTAACTTTAGCCGCACTGGAACAACGAAAAACGGCGAGGAAGGAAGAGTGCAGGGCGTGACATTAGCGATTTCCGCGTACTTTATTGATTTTGCAACTTTCAACTGAGGATATCGGAAGTAAATTTGACACTAATTTACAAAAAGCACTAAAACACGAAATTACCTTTCCGACGACATTTTTCCGAAAAGAAACTCGCTTTCCTAAGGTTTCTTATGCATCGTAAACAATCTAATCTACCTAAAATACGGCCGAGGACGGTCAGAAACCATCCATGTTTACGATAGGTACGTTCCACTTGCTACTTGTGATGCGAGTTACGGTTACGAGTGGTTGCGACAGTTGCGTTTAGCAAGTTCTTGTCGTAGGTTGGGACAGACAAAGCAAAACTAATTCGTAATTTGTTTGGTATTTCTTTGGATTTCAGGAGCTATTATTGAGTATTTAATGCAATTCAGACCAAACCCTTCCTGACAGAAAAATAGCGGTTGCGTTATTGAATTATGTAGAAACTGCAATTAAATTGAAGGTTAAAGAAATCCTATCGTGCAAGTAATAACTTGTATTCGCATTACAATCGAACTAGAATCGATAATCACTGGAACACCTCTATATTTTTTGTATAGCAACACTCCAAATGTCAGCAGTGTCACCTAGCGATCCGTAACATAAAGTTAGTTAGATGGAGCCGATGGAGGAGAGGATTTCATGTTGGTGGTCTTTGAAACTGTAACTTTATTTTAAGGTATTTATCAATACAGTCCGTAATATTTTTCTGCTTTTTCTTATTGTAAGTCTTGTAAAGATTTGGGATTAAAAAGAAGACGATATTTTTTTATAACTGAACACGTATCATTCTTCGCAAACACCACCTAAACCTATGTCAAGTCAACAATTTTGATTAAAAAAAACTTTACTTTTGTCCACGGCCATTAATCTACGTATAACGGATCGTCATCGGTAGCGCCATTTTCTTTTTATTTCATAGTGACACAGTGGTGACGTATTAGGGGACACGGCCATTAATCTACGTATAACGGATCGTCATCGGTAGCGCCATTTTCTTTTTATTTCATAGTGACACAGTGGTGACGTATTAGGGGATGCGTCTTGCTTGTGTGCGTGAGCGCAGCCAAGCGGCCATGATACATTTTTATTTCAGTCACGTTGAAGTGTTGATCGAGTGAAGTTCTTGTGCTTATCCTCTCCGCTTTTTCTGTGACAAAGACTACTTTTCTGTAGTTATTTTGCGTCTTGCAAAATGTATTACGAGTGCTGTGTGTGTAAATCTTCGCGACAGGACGCTATTTTACACCATTTTCCTTTGCCTGAGAAAAGACTCAACTTGTGGTTAAAGTGTTTAAACCGAGATGATTTTTATCAATTGTCACCTGAAGAAATTTCAAAGTTGTTTGTTTGCCAAAAACACTTTGAAAGACGATTTATCTCATCCAAATCACGTCTTATAGCTGCGGCATATCCTTCATTGTTTACTGAGGACGAGATTTCTACCGGAATACCATCTCAGAAATTTGCCGATACCGGTAAGTTTAAAATATTACTGTCTTCTTTAGGATTTCTTGATGATAATATTATTTCTGACCCACAACAGCGTTAAAGACCTCAATTGTCTTTAACGCTGTTGTGGGTCAGAAATAAGCAGAACTACAAACTGTTCTTTTAAAACACAACACAAACGTAATTAGGTGTTTAATGCAGCTTCCATAACAAAAGGCATTTGGTTCAGCACTATTTGAAACAGATTATTTTGGATACCCTAGTTTGATCGGTGCAGCCTCCCCAGGGAACTTCTGGTGATTGTGTTTCATATTCGGTCTGGGCGCATTCCATTAAATAAATTTCTGCATGTGATGAGGGTTATACAGTCCCCAGTATGCATAACTTGTGGTGTAACAGGGGATTTGATACATTTTTTGATAAAGGGTGACCAGAATGAAAGCATCAGAGACAGATATTTGAGGCGCCTAGACCTGAGTATTATAATGGGGGAGTTAATGCTGTGTTAACTATCCCTTTGTCCAGAGATGCTGTTGAAATTTACAAATTTGTAGAGCATTCGTTCATTGCTGGTTAATCTAGCACTGGAGGCAGTGCTTCGTAAATTATTATTCCTGGAGTCTCCCCATGAAGATGACAAGGTCACATCATGTGTACCAAACTCAATAAAATACAAGATAAACACTTATATTCGTGATTGTAAGTAACTAACTTATATATTTGTAATGTACTTATAAGTATCTGGGCGACGAAATTTCAATGAAAAGGCGTTGTGTGAAAAAACTCGTTATTCCAGAGACCAGACCTAGTTAAATACATTTTTCGCCCCCTAAAATCCTCAAATAGCAAATTCTATCAAACATTTGTTTCCGAGATAGCATAAGAAAGTTTAGTTTATATACAAGCTCCTTTAAAGTAATAGGATTTATTATTAAGGAATAAAATATGCTGTCCACAATCAGCTATGCAAATAATAAAATACCATTCTATTTACAAGTTATTTACTAGATACAAAACATTACAAATTTCAAAATGTTTTGTCAATGCTAGCTGCATCGCTCCACTGTACCTTGGCTGCTAGACATATAATCTATTAGACCTAGTTGCATTTAAGAATAAGAATAAGAAGTCTTTATTTCGCAATAGCAACATAATAATACAGTTGCAATAACAGTTTTGAAATATCGAGAGCTCATCAAACCTATAAGGCGATCGCCGTCAATATCCCATTTTCATTATGTCTAATACAGTTGCATTTATGATGTAGGTAACGAAGGCTTTAAGTGAGGTTATTTCTCATAGATATTAATTTCTGCTAATTTCAGAGAACATGGATTCTTGCATGGAGCATAGTTACTCGCGTAAAAGACACTTTGACCACACATACTTCAGACGGGAACCACTAAAAGGTATGTTTTTTTTCCTGATTTATCTCATATCACTGTCTTTTTTTGGTCTTCGTGTTATCATGCGAGCAGTCATGACTATAAGCAGATTGGTTGCAAGGGTTATAACGTGTCGGAGTTAACTCCCCAGTGAGAGCCCCTCCATTTGTTGTTCTAGGATTCTGCGCCTCTTAAGACATCTTATCTGGTCTGGTACAGTAAGTCGTCCTACCAGCTGATTTGGGTGGTTATGAAGTTGCTTTTAGTATTTGGATGAGTAAAGCTGGATTTCCTCCATTTCTGTATTAATATGGGTATTTAAATGTTCATACATATAATCATTATATATGTATGTCTGAGGCATCCAAACATTATGACTAGATTTCAATGTGGTTTTACTATTTTGTATTAACATAAAGTGCGATTGAGGAAAATGGTTCTTAGTGTCGGTTCATCATCATCAGCCTATTTACGCCCCACTGCTGGGCACAGGCCTCCTCTCAGAATGAGAGGGCTTAGTTTCAGTTGGTGGCTAATAATTACTCTAATCTGTAGATATTTAAGTCTTTTGAATGTGCCATTGCCTGCTTGTTTTAAATAATATAAGGAGGAGATGCCTACCTACTTCTTACATATACCTTTACCGTAAAATCTATGTAATATACAGGGGCTTAAAAACTCCTGAATGGGTAATAACACCAAAGGGAGAGCATTAAAATTACCGAGCCATTATGTTTGGAATATCATGCTGGCATATGTAGTTATAATGAGCATGACAACTACTGCGGAAAGAAAAAAGAAACTGCAGAGCTAAAAATGTTGCTCATTGTTACACTAGGTATCTGATAAGAAAATATTAAGTGTAATACATATTCTTTCATAGTACAATAAATATTCTTATATTTGGATACTCTTTCTAATGAGATTAGATATTTACCATAAAAACATTTTGTTAAAAATTTTATTTATAAGTAACACAAGATTTTTCGCCGACTGCACTTTTTGTTGGCTTTCCTTATATTGACATCCCACTTACATATCCATACCAAATTTCAAGTTAATCCGACCATTAGTAGTAGGTACGTCAAATTAAACTTGCATAGTTTAATTACAAATATAGAGACAGGGGAAAAAAGCCGTGAAAGCCTAGTGGTTTGACCTATGGCCTCTCAAGCAGAGGGTCGTGGGTTCAAACCCCGGCTCGCACCTCTGAGTTTTTCGGAATTTATGTGCGGAATTACATTTCTAAAAATAAATAAATAATTTCAAAAAATAAGTAACAGTAAGTAACAATTAAATAACGGCAATGAGATTTAATGAAGTATATAATCATGTTGTTATGGTTTTACATGTAACGGTTACTTATTTTTAAACTGCGTTTTTTTTTTCAATAAAAAGATATGTCAAGATTTTTGACGAAGTATAATTTAAGTTTCACTGCTGAGCACAGGCCTCTCAGAACTAGATGGCTTGGCCTGAAATTCTCTCACAAGCCCAGTGTGGATTGCGAACTTCACACACAATGTTGAATTGCTTTGCAGGAGTGTGCATGTTTACTCATGGTGTTTTCCTTCCCCGAAAAGCTCAAGAACACATTATGAATCTATCTGTACCTATAAAAGAAAACCGTTACTGACTGACTGACAGACAATGTACAGCCTAAAGCACTGGACCTAGAGACTTGAAACTTAGCAGAGATATACCATGAGTGTCCTAGAGGTGCACCAAGTAGGGATTTTTCCAAATTCCCACGGGATAGGGAACTAGCCTAGCTTTGTAATAATTCACGGGGCATAAGCTAGTTTGCACATAAAATTCGAAATTCGGAGGTGCTCGAACCCATGACCCCGTCCTTGAGAGGCGGCAGACTTTGTTTTTTAATATGGACCTAGTGATTTTAGTACATGCACAGTAATAATATAAAACTATCTGTTTACTTTGCAGCAATCCCTGCTAGAATTGAACCGATGGCTGCGTCATCATCACTCGAGAGCAGTTCACTGCTGAACATAGGCATCATACAGGGATCGCAACCGCAACTACCTGCTGCTGAACATTCTGCAATTAGCAATCTATCAGATGGTCAATCACAGGTTACAGGTTAGTTGATGGTACAAAGAACAAATAACCAAATCTGCACCTGCCGGAAATTCAACGCAAAAACTCATTTCCTTAATATAGTCAGGATACCCAGCCACCAGTTTTGTGGATGAGATGCGGCCAACATCTGTTTTTAACGGACTTCAAAAAAGCCCCCTCCTTTCCACTATATCCCATGTTCCTCTGTAATACAGGAGTCAATTATCAACTTTTCATTGCCACGTTGCCATGGAAATGTCCCCTGGGTAACTCTTTTTTTTTATACATCGAGGAAGGCAAACGAGCAATTGGGTCACCTGATGATAAGTGATCACCACTGCCCATAGACACCCGCAACCCCGGAGGGATTGCAGATGCGTTGCCAAACTAGAGGGCTAAGATGAAATGCCTCTTGTGCCAGTAATTTCCTTGGCTGTCTTACTCTCCACACCGGACTACAATAGTGCAAGCACTGGTGCTTAGCGACAGGATTAGCGAGTAACTCATCAAAACCGGACAAGTGCGAATTGGACTCGCGCACGAGGGTTCCGTACAAAGATTTTAACACTTTTCCCCAGTGTTTTAGGAAGTTTGAGGTACGAAACCTTAAAAATGTGATTTTCTAAGACCCTACTCCCCCGAATGTCAGGATTTGCATGCTTAGCATGGAGGAATGGAATATGACTGTCGAAACTCCTAACGTGTGATGGAGTGGTGCCTTAGAGAATCTTATTTTGATGAGTTACCCTTGGGACATCTCCATGGCAACGAGTAGCAATGAAAAGTTGATTTACCCACATGCTATGTATTTATTTTATGTATGTTCACCGTATTCTTCGATTTGTCTGTCAATTGCGGACCAATATTCATAAATCTTTTTTTTTATACGAAAGAGTATACTCCTGAGGTGGGCCCATAATCACCAGTGAGGCCGCCGCGTTTCACGTCCGATTTTTTTTTTCAGATACACGTATGAAAACTATACATAACAAAGTATATATTTTTGAAAAGCGAGATAAATTTTGTTTAAAATAATATTTATTTTTGCACTAAATTCAGTATTTGTTAAAATACTGATATTTGAATAAAAAAATTAGCAAATCGATTTTGATATGCTCATCTATATTTAATTTTTTTTGTATGAAACTGTACATGAAATGTCATAAAATGTCTTAAAAATGAATTCGTCATGTCCGATTTATCTGATGCCGGTGCCACACTCGAATTATTACGTAAATAGAAGCCGATATATTCTCTTTTATTTAAAGCGCGGCGGCGTATAACACGGTATAACCATGTCCCTTAAATACAGTTTTTTTATACTATACGACGAGGAAGGCAAACGAGCAAGTGGGTCACCTGATGGTAAGTGATCACCACTGCCCATAGACACCCGTAACCCCGGAGGGTTTGCAGATGCATTGCCAACCTAGTGAGCTAAGATGAAATGCCTCTTGTGCCCGTAATTACACCGGCTGTCTTACTCTCCACACCGGAACACAACACAATATTCACTATTTTTGTAGAAACTGATAGTTGAATAAAAAAATCAGCAAACCGATTCTGATATTATGTTCTTCAACATTTTATGTTTTTTTTTTTTCTATGAAACTATACATGAAATGTCTCAAAAATGAATTCCTCATGTCCGGTTTATCAGAAAATGACACCATACTCGAGATGGTAGTTAATAGAAGCAGATTTTTTTTTTCTAAAGCGCGGCAGTGTGTAACTTTGAATGCACCCCTCACCCCCCCACCTCCGGGGGGTAGCGGATAGCTACCGGGCTAGATCAGCTCAGTTTGACCTAGGATATAACTGTGCCAAGTGAATCCATCCGATACTAACATTTGCACCTTATGCCACTACCACCCGTACTAAAACTGATTGAGGCGTCTATCAATGCATAGCCCAAACTGCTGGACCTAGAAACTTGAACTTCAGGGGTAAATTATATCAAAATCGGTTCTGTACTTTTTTTTAACAAAATTATCCTAAACAAAGCCATCAGTTTTATGGCTTAGCACAATTATGAAGTTAAAACGGTGCGACCTGAACTTTTTTTTAAAAGATTTATGTTGTAAAGTTTCAGCCTACATCATTGCAACCACAGATCGATATTAAAAAGAAAATCTCGTTCTTTCAGGTTTGGATACAATCCGCAGTGCCAAAGGGACAAGACCCAGCAGGAGGAGGTTGATTACAAAATTAAAAGATTTGACACCACAATGCAAAAAGATCTACGAAGAATTCAAGAAATCGAAACAACAAACAGATTATTACCGAAGAGCTAAGAGAGCTATGAAGTTCAATAAAGAGGAGTCTTTCCAAAAATTGACTCAAAATATGAATCCTTATGGGAAAAGACTGATGAAAATGCAGATAAATCTCTGCACAAAGAGTAAAAAGGGACGTCGCTTCACGCAAGAGGAAAAACTAATTGCTTTATCTATTATGAAGCAAAGCCCAAAGTGCTACAAATTTCTCCATAAAATATTTATATTGCCTTCAAGATCCACCTTAAACAAAATGGTGGCAAATTTGAAGATACAGTCGGGAATTTGTCCACATGTCTTCAATTTGATAACTAAGGAGGTTTGTAGTCTATTAATTATCTATTGTTACAAACTCCCAAGTATAGACTAATACATGTTTTGATTTCTGTGAACATGATTTTGGCTCCGGTGTACACCTGCTTCGTCTGCTCTATCTTACCTTAATTACAATGAGTTAGAAGTAGTCAGGTATAAAAAACCGGACAAGGGCGAGTCGGACTCGCGCACGAAGGTTCCGTATAAAGATTCCCCTGCTTTTACCCAGTGTTTTAAGTTGTCCAGTATTAGCAGAGTCCTGTTCCTAAGCAAAGTGTACACATTGTGGGGTCATTTTATATTGGTCTGTGAAATCTACAGACAGACATAAAAATTTAAGATTTTGAGAATCTTCTGAGTGGTTGTGCTATAAGAGCTACCTTCATACCAAATTTCAAGTTTCTAGAACAACTGGAAGTACCCTTTAGATTGTCAGGGTACGGCAATTCCATAAAACGCAACGGTTTCCATAAAAATGCCGTAATAAAAAACCCGTAAAAAATTACTGTATCTTTTGATTGCGTTGACTTAGAAGTTTGATTTTTTCACAGCTTCAAGGGACTGCAAGCTTGAGTATTTGATATTAATTTTAGCATGCTACCTCTACGCATTCCAGAAAAAAGGGTCTTGACAGACAGACAGACAGACAGACAACAAAGTGATCCTTTAAGAGTTCCTTTTTTCCTTTTGAGGTACGGAACCCTAAAAGTATTTCACAACTTAAAAGGGTTTCACTACATACTATACAAATATAGACCTTGTCATATTACCACTAATACATATTAGTAGTTGAAATGGTAGTGAGTCGAGATGTCACGTTTTCTCTTCCTCTTTTCATTTAAGTTACATGCTGTGTGCAAATGATGAACTGTGTTTCCAGATTGAATCGTGGGATGAAAAAAAGAAAATGTGTTCGGTAGTCTTCGACGAAATGTCACTGGAGTGTGGTTTGACTTATGACAAAAATAAGGACAAAATCAATGGTTTAGTTGAGCTCAACGAAAGGAAAAATAGTTTTGCTGACCATGCACTCGTCTTCCTGTTGAGAGGAGCTGTACATAAATGGCAGCAACCAGTGGCATTTTACTTCTGCGAAGGAGCCACCAAAGGCCCAGAATTGAAGACCATATTGAAGGATGTTGTTTCTGCTGTAGCAGGGTGTGGTTTAAGTCCGATTGCCCTTATTTGCGACCAGGGCTCTGCTTTTCAATCGGCCTTAAACAGTATAAAGGAAGACACACGACGCGATCAACTACTTGCCAATCAGATTTCAGGTTAGTTAATGATATGATAATAAAATACTCTACAGTACGAATACTAAGTACACATAATTATTGATATGTTTATTTCGTGGTCTAGTCTAGAGGACAATGTGCTATGTGCAAATTTTTACCAAAATTAGCCACATCTGGTTTGAACTGAAAATAATTAATTTGCTCACCCGCAATCACCTGTTATTCAATTAACGAACTAAGTAGCGGCTTCTAGACGACACCTATGCACCACATCTTGTAGTTTTTGACTAAAAATGCCTGTGACATACGGACGGACGGACATGACGAACCTAAAAGGGTTCAGTTTTTGCCATTTTGGCTACGGAAACCTAAAAATAGGCTAGTTCCCAATCCCGTGGGATGGATTTCAAATTCACTAAGCCATGGCGAGCAATACGCTCATTGTATTTTTATGTGTTCAACAATTTAATAAGTTTGTTTATTAATTGCAGATGGAACTGTCATGATAAGCGGGATCAATTTAAAGATTGTTTTTGACCCCCCTCATTTAGTAAAGGGTTTAAGGAATAATTTTTTAAATAAAGATATTGTCCTCGATGGAAAAAGGTCAAAATGGAGTGACATTGTTGACGTATATAAAACCGACTGCAGTCATGCAGAGGCGAGATTGCTTCACAAATTGAACGACCAACATGTCATTCCTGACAAGATTAAAAAGATGAAGGTATGTTTTGACACCTTATTATTACTTATCAAATTTTTTTACTTACTTTCTGACAGAAATGTGAAAATAAGCGACATGTTTTTGATTCCAGGTCAAAAACTGCGTCAAGGTTTTCAGCCAAACTGTTTCCGCAGCTTTATCATACACAGCAAACTTTTGTAAGTAATTTTTCTTGAGCAATCTAGATATACACTCATTTTAATTTTGTCTGCTAGTTATAGGTGTTTTACAGGCAGTAGATATGCTACAACCCATTTTTGTTTATTTCATCTTTTTTGCCCAATTATAAATAATGTGAATAATTTAATTCATGATAATAGCTTATTTTGAAATTGTGATGCAGTAAAGCATAAATTAATAGATCTTGCTAGGTAGTAATCTTTGAAATAAACGAATCATGATCACTCACATACCTACGTCAGTCGAGTATAGCCCGACATTTTTCAGACTAATACATTGTAGTTTCATGTTAAAAATCATGCTAGTAATAGCAAAAATTTACAAATATTTTGCCTTATAACTGTTTTAACAGTTTAAATAAAATAAATAGGGCACAACATGTCTATAATGCGACACCAAGAGAGTGACTCTTTGTTCATAACTAGTTTTAAACGCGCCAACTTCTTTATTTTAGCTCACTATGCTGATGGTACACCTATAAGCAAAACGTTGAAGAACACAGCTGAGACGGTGCTATTCTTTGACAAGCTGTTTGACAGCGTGAATGGGGCGACGACATTTTCGAAAAAGAAGAAAGGGAAGATCCTGCGAACGGCAGTAACAGCTAAGTCGCCTCACCATGCGTTCTGGAGGGAAAGCATAAAAAAATTAGAAAAAATGAAATATGTACAAAGTAATGGACTGGAAAAAACTGTGCCCTCGCTTAAAAATTATATTATAACTCTAAGAAGTTTCATAGGGCTGTGGCAGTTTTTCAGTGAAAAAAATATGACTATATTGCGGCCTAGATATTTTAATTCGGACCCAATAGAAAATTTTTTTGGTCAAGTCAGGGCTTATAATTATAGAAATAACAATCCGAACTGCCACAGTTTTATGTGCACATTTAAATCGTTATTGATCACTAGGGTGATAAAATTTCACAGTGAAACTTTTAATTGTGAGGATGATCCGGCTGACCAAATAATTAATTTGAAATTATTATTTGATGAAGGAGAGGATGAAGATGTCGAGCCGGGTCATCCCAAAGCAGATTCTTATGTCAGAATTGTGGAGCAGGCCCGGAGAGAACGACTTAATATCCATTCGCGGGCCTACACTGCAGGATGGGTAGTAAGAAAAATTATTGAAAAAAGTAAAACAAGGTGCGACAGCTGCAAAAAAAGCTTACTATCCGAGGAAAGTGGCATCCATCAATGGATAAGTCACAGGGAGTACAGTGCGGCAAAAAACAGCCTCAACTACCCATCTGAAGGTGCTGTAAGGTGTTTCGGCACAGTCGTCAATGAAACAAATGAATTCTTGGAGCACAATGCGCACGAAATTAATATATCAAGGAAAATAAAAGAAAATACCTTGTCCAAGAATTCATTTGCCTTCATTGACTGTGCCGAACACAAAAATGCTCTCCTCAATCATTTTATCACCCTAACAGTGAGATTTACAATAATGAATTGGTGCAATACTATAAATAAAATTTTGAAGGGCACAGACATAGTCCGATTAGAAAACCGAAGCTTACCTCCAATGCAGAAAAAAGCATTAGAAAAATTTAAAAAGAAATTAAAGAATGTAAAGTACAACAAGTAATATTGCTGTTTTATTTCATTATTTTCCTGTCTGGTTTAGCTCTCGGCATTTAAATTGAACAGTCACGTCACAGTTCATTTAAATGCCGGGAGTTCTGGTCATAAAAGCTAATAGATAGACATTGCTAGGTAGCTCACAGTGAATGTATACCTAACATTCCTTTGCCCAGCCGAAATCAAAAAAAAAAAAAAAAGAAACGTCATACATCATCAGTAGTACAGATAAAATATAGTTTCTTACACATGAAACATTTTGTTCCCGAGTCGGCAGTCTGATACGTAGTATCTCTAAGTATACGTAGTATCTCTAAGTAGTCTGTGCTTTTGTCCCCGTCACGTCACTCGCGGAATATCATATCACGATTTTGGCGAATAAAAATAAGTCTTATAAATTTTATAAAAGTTGTGTAACCTACAGTAAGTACGTAACCAGTAAATTGTTAAGTGTTCCCCTGTTTCAGTCTCTCAAAATTTATATTCAATGTTGCGGACCCTGACTATTAATCTGACAAGATGCCGGCGTTCTAGTATTGCTGATTCATTTTTTAGTAAATATTGTCGGCATTCTTCTGGGACGGTATATTCTAAAACTACACAGCCAGTCAAAATAGTTAAGGGTCAGTAATGCAATATGTATTAAATACTTACTAGTCATCCCGCATTCCCTTTGTGTATTATTTTCCATAAAGATATAATTTTCTTCCATATAGAAAAGATCCACCTACACTGAGTGTATTTCAAATTTTAACTTGTTTCAAAAAAGGACTAAAATATTTTCTGATGTGTGAGGTAATATTGTTTGTAACTAAAGTTTCTTATATAAAGTGCAATATCATTTTAGCCATGGCCGTGGACAAGTCAAACTTCCTGTTGCCAAACAATCAAAGGTTTGTGGAGCTGGACAGCTCACAGGCCTTCAACAACTTGACTACTCAAGAGAAGTTATATGCTCACTATCTGAGCCAGGTATGATCATCAAATTATTTGCATCTCTTTAACAGAACAGTCTCAATACAGAGATGCTTTTCATAAGTAAGAGGTTTGAAGACACAAGAATATACTTGAATATGCTACTTACAAACATTACATGTAATAAAAGTTTGTAAAAAGAGTGTTGGTATTTTAAAGGATTTTTCTGTGTTAAAATATTTGTAATATTTAAAGGCTGCCTGGAATGGAGGTCTGATAGTACTCATGCAAACAAGCCCGGAGTCTCCGCGGATCTTCTCGCTGCTGCACAGGATCTTTGTGGCAGAGCCACTGTCCGAGCTTAAGCAATCAGCCTTAAATGCTGGTGCTACTGAAGATGATTTCCAAGTAAGCCTACAAATTTTAAAATAAACAAGAAATCATCTTTACATATACTATAAATCTGTTTGCAGAGCTAATGCAATGTTCATGTTTTGTTTGAACATGTGTTTTCATTTGTCATCAGTCACAGTGCTATATGTAACCAGATTGTTTGAGAAATAGTGGTGAATGTGAGGAGATGCACCATTGACCAGCTCCCACTCATTCAAAGGAACTCATTTGCCCTTTTCAGTTTATCCATATTGCTGGACCTTTGCAGCAGACAGGAACTCTCAATAAGACTTTTTGTATTGCTCAATTTCCATGTGTATGGTCGGTGTTTCAAGATATGAGTGTATTTTAGTGTTCTGCAATTGTGTTTCTGACTAGATTTTTAACCTCGGATGATCTTTATTGGGCACTAAAATAGTTCAGAACTACCAGCTAAACAATGATTTGTTTTTAGTTAATAATTTTTCCCATTGATAAAAACAACCACCACACTTTATCAGTAAAATACCACATCCTGCCCTTGTCCACTGAGGTTATTGAGCCCATTGACTGCTTTCTTATCTGTTACAGGCATTCTTGGTCTACGCTGGCGGTCTTTTCGCAAACAGTGGCAACTACAAAGGTTTCGGTGACACAAAATTCATTCCGAACTTGTCAAAGGAGTCCTTTGAACTTATTGTTAAGGCATCAAAAGCATACGAGAATGATAACTTGCATATAACCAAGCTGTGGCAGAACACCCAGAATGCTATTTATAGCTTAGCTCCGAGACTGACTAGTCTGGGTTTGTCTGATAAGGTAAGTTTATACAGCACTAACTTCGTCTGCTTAGATTTCGGTTGTCGCTATCCCGCGGGAACTATAAAATTTTCCCGAATAAAATAGCCCATATTGTTCCTCAATGTTCAAACTATCGTCTTGCCCAATTTCATCTGAATTGGTTCAGCTGTTTTTCCGTGAAGAGGTAACAAACAGACAGACACAGACACAGAGTTACTTTCGCATTTATAATATTGTTGTATGGATTACGAGTACCTATTACTATGTAAAGTTGGTGCATAATGAATCTCTATTTGCGCAAACACATACGGGCCAAAGATAAACTAATGCTATGCATATAGTAGATTTGGTTAATAGTAGGTATTTCCTTTTATTTTAAAATTTATTTGCTACTCGGGGAACTTTGATAAGCAAAATCCCTATGGTAAAACTGAAAAATCTCAAATCTCGTCTACAACGGTTCACGTTTTTTTATATTACATGTTTTTTTTATTAATCAGTCGTTAATTATTTCCAGGGTGTAACCACATACTTTTCAAGTAATTGCACAAAAGAAGATTCCGATTTAGTTAATGATTGGATGAAAACTAAGCGTATTGAGGCATACATTTGCAGAACATTCAAGAGCAAGGCTGATGATGGCTGTTAGTATAAACTTGATGTTAATTAAAAACGCTAACTGTTTTTAGGGTTCCTTACCACGAAAGCAAAAAATAGAACCCTTATCCGTCTGTAAACCTATAGGGTACTTGCCATTAACCGATAATCGTGAATTTTGACACGAAGCCAGGTCTTAACAAGTCGAGGAAAAATCGTAAATCGTTAGATACAGAACCCTTGCGCGACTCCGACTCGGATTTTAAGCGGTTTATTTTTTAAAGATTTATTTTGGCCTGATACTTGCCAATAGTCTCTCTCCTCCCCGACTTCTGGTCAATCATTTGGATTTGATTTTGATTAGGCCTGCTACAGAGGAAACTTCATACAAACTTGAAAAAAATTAGGGCTCTCCCTAGCCTCCTGAGTCCCACTGTCCTAATTTTGGAACAAATGTCAAAGTTGATTTGACTTATCCTTTGACGACATAAAATTTCAAATTTAAACTATCTATATTTGACGTGGGGATTTAGGTCACCCGGCCATCTCCTTTTTGATCTACCTCTACCTTGGTTTTATTTTTATTGAAAAAGGGTGGCAAACGAGCAAGCGGGTCACTTGGTAAGTGACCACCGCCCCGAACCAGCAACCCCAAAAGTCACTAGTCCGTTGCCGGCCTTTAAGTAGGAAACGGGAGGGAGGGGGATCGGGCCACCGGCAGTCTCACTGACCGAACGAAACGCAACAGGGGTGCTGTTGCTTCACGACGATTTTCTGCGAGAGGTTGGCACTTCCCCTGACGAGCCGGCCCAGTCGTACGGCAGCAAATAGCTACAGTATGGCTCTCCCACTACAAAAACCTGCCCTTCAATTCTCGTATTTTTTCCAGTACCCCTATACACCATTCACTATGCTAGCGTGGAATCTACGCCTAAACCTCCTCTCACAATGGAAAAAGAGAAATACAAAAACGCATACTTCCAAGTGACCCGTGGAGACTATTCTCCGCTGCTGAGCCTCGCTTGTGATAACCTCAAAGAAGCCGAGAAATATGCTGCAAATGACAATGAAAAGAATATGCTCAAGCATTATGTGAGCAGTTTCAAAGAGGGTAGTCTGGACGAGCATAAGGAAGGCAGTCGGTACTGGATCAAGAATAAGGGGCCCATTATTGAAACGTAAGTAAATCGCTTACTTACTTACTTACTTACTTACTTACTTACCTTTGATAAGTTATGGGTCACCACCATGTTCATTGTACTATGAGATTCACGATAAATAATATGTACATAAGTAAGTACATTGAAATAAACAAATGCTTCGCTTGAAATAATTTAATTTTAATTACTGTTTGAATCTTTCATCACTTAGGATGATCATAATTAAATATACTCCTTAATATGAGTAAGAGTTGAATTTTAAAGTCGGATGTTGGCTCCACGGCTCACTTACGTCTTAGCGTGCGATGAAAAGTCTCCCTTGTTCCGTATAGGTAACCGGGATTAGGTAACTGGTGATCTGTGAAGAATTCTTTTCCTCCAAGATAACTTGGTTACTTGCAAGGATTTAGTTTTCTTTGTAGTAGGTAGGTAAACTGATATTTTCGACGGTTCATTGTCTGTAAAGAAAAACAGTTCCTACTAGATCACTGGTTACCTGCGAGCATTTCATTTTCCTTGTAGTAAACTTATATTTTCAATGATTATCTGTAATTTGACATTGTTTTTTATTGCATGCAGTTACTTTTATTCAAAGCTCAAAGTTACTTAGAAGGCTATGGAATTTGAGGTTTCTCTGCGGGATAGACTCAGTAATGATGATATCCGCAGTAGAACTAAGGTTACCGATATAGTTCGAAGAATTAATTGCGAAACTTAAGTGGCAGTGGGCGGGGCACATTGCTCGCAGGACTGATGGCCGATGGGGTCAGAAGGTTCTCGAATGGCGTTCGCGGGCCGGGAGACGAGTTGTCGGTAGGCTTTCAACAAGATGGAGCGACTACCTGGTAAAGATCGCGGGACCGCGGTGGATGCGGAAAACACAAGACCGGTCTGAGTGGAGAGCCTTGGGGGTAGCCTATGTCTAGCAGTAGATTTCGCGGGTGGTAAGACCTTGTGCGAGGTCCGTCCGGATCGCTACCACCATCTTACTAGCTAATCCTGTCGCTAACCAGGAGTGCTTGCACTGATGTGTTCCGGTGTGGAGAGTAAGACAGCTGGTGTAATTACGGGCACAAGAGGCATTTCATCTTAGCTCTCTAGCTTGGCAACGCATCTGCAAACCCCCCGGGGTTGCGGGTGTCCATGGGCAGTGGTGTTTATTTATCATCAGGTGACCCACTTGCTCGTTAGCTTTCCTCGTCGTATAAAAAAAAATTGCAGGTCTTTCGGCTGACATGGTGACTTATTCAGTTCTTCAATTCCAGGTACCAAGGTTTTATAGAAACCTACCGCGACCCGAGCGGGCAGCGCGGCGAGTTCGAAGGCTTCGTGGCCATGGTCAACAAGAAGATGTCCAAGAAGTTTGGCAGCCTCGTCGACGGCGCGGAGCGGTTCCTCGAGCTGCTGCCCTGGGGGCGCGACCTGGAGAAGGACACCTTCCTGCGGCCGGACTTCACGAGCCTGGACGTGCTCACGTTCTCCGGCAGTGGGATACCGGCGGGCATCAATATACCTAATTGTAAGTATGCTTTGAAGGGTATAATCACTACATATTATAAAAGTTCAATATTTCAAAAACGGGTTAACCGATTTTAATGAAACTTGGCTAAGAACCATCTCGATTAAACTAGCTTTCGGTTAAAAAAAACCGCATTGAAATCGGTCCACCCGTTTGGGAGCTATGATGCCACAGACAGATACACATGTCAAACTTATAACACCTCTCTTTTTCGTCGGGGGTAAAAAACACTAGCTTACGATTAAAAAAAACCGCATCAAAATCGGTAAATCCGTTTGGGAGCTATGATGCCACAGACAGATACACAGACAGGTACAGAGTTCAAACTTATAACGCCCCTCTTTTTGAATCGGGGGTTAAAAATGCACGTGCTCTGAAAGTGCCAGTTTACGGGGGTATATTCAAAGAAAGTTGGTGTTTTCTGCACATGTGCGAAAAAAAGTGTTCGTACAGATGTACAGAAAAGATTTTCTGTACACTTGCGGATGCTTGCGGAAAAATGTATGTACTGACTTAGTATGAATATTTTGACACATATTAAGTGGCAAATGTCAAGCCCTCTCATTCTAAGAGGAGGCCTGTGGCCAGCAGTGGGACGTAAAAAAGGCTGGTGATGATGAATTGGCAAATGTAGGCAACTCGTGTCGGTTTAAAGGTGCGTACGGATTAGAGCCGTTTATTTCGAGGCAGCCTCACCATGCACAGCGGCGCTGCTCGCAAGCATTTAGTAGCGCGTTTGTTTCCGCGGCCAAGCAACGTGCTCACGGCGACCCGCCATTTGTGCGTCGAAAAAAATGGCGTCGATCGCGATCGCAGCTGATGCTGCTTTTATCGTGATTCAGTATTTTTGATAAGAATTTTCCACCTTGGTGGTGGATGAAACAGTTATATAAAATTGCAATTCATTTGGTGCACATTTACTTCGCCAAATAACTTTAGAAAATTAGACACATCAGAAAGTGAATGTTCAAGATACATTTTATCGTTGTCTGATTTTATGACTTTAATTATCCTTCTGACCATTAACCCGCTCCACTACGTGATTTAACCTCAAAACTTGCCCCGCGCGCAAACAAGTTTGCGCGTGTCAGCGTTCATACTACGCGAGACACGCACACCGAGGCACCTTTGAGCACGGTCAAAAACCGACACTTGACGGTTCGGGCTAAAATGTGCGTGCGCAGCGCGCGAAGCACGTACGGATTTGAGCAATTGGTCGCGCCGTGCATGGCTCACCCTGAGGCTGCCTCTGATCCGTACGCAGCTTAAAACACTCGCTTACGATTGTGTTTTTAAACCACCGACACTCGTTCGGAATTGTCTACTTTCCTCACTCGTATCATAAGTAACTATTATAAGCCGTGAAGAAAACAGTGGAAACCGAGGCGGGTCGCTACTAAGTTATAACTAACTTGTAAAAAAAATACAAATTAACCGTTGATGTGAAACTGATTAAAAAAAACCTTCAGATGACGACATCCGCCAGAACGAAGGCTTCAAGAACGTGTCTCTGGGGAACGTTATCCCGGCGGCCTACAAGGAGTCCGTGATCCCCTTCCTCAGTGACGCCGACAAGAAACTGCTCGAGAAATACAGGGTGCCCGCTTTCGAGGTAAGATACACACAGGCTGCGTCCTTTTTGTTACTATTCGGAAGTCTGCACTGGTGGACAAGGAAGGCAAACGAGCAAGTGGGTCACCTGACGGTAAGTGATCACCACTGTCCATAGACACACGCAACCCCAGGGGATTGCAGATGCGTTGGCAACCTAGAGAGAAATGCCTCTTGTGTCCGTAATTACACCGGCTCTCTTACTCTCCACACCGGAACACATCAATGCAAGCAGTGCTGCTTAGCGGCAGGATTACTGAGTAAGACGGTGGTAGCGATCCGGACGGACCTCGCACAAGGTCCTGCCACCCGCAAAGCAGCTGTATAAGACAGAGTCGGCAATTGCTTAGGGCCTCGAGGTTTTTTTTTCTAGAGGAAGTGAGTTAGGTTGGTGAGGAGCCTCGGGATGTGCCTTGCCTAAAGCCACGACATAACGAATCTGAGGGTCGAGCACGACTTTACGAATGCTGCGTAACGTTACGGTTATCGTATCGAGATCGAGAAACCTCATACTAAATTTTAGTTCCAAATACGCTCACGGGCGGGCGCTGTTCCAAACGTCATACAAACTCGACAACGTTTACTATTCGACTTTACGTTCCGCAGCATTGGTAAAGTCGTGCTCGGCCTTATGTTGTATGTCCAGTGGATAGTTTGACGACCGAATAGCCTAGTAGTTAGAGAACCTGACTACGATCTTTTTTGTACAATAAGCTACAATGGCGAGTTTATTCCGAAAAAAAGCTCTTTATTCAAGTATGGCCCATCACATGATGCTTATCTAAACATATAATATAAAACAGAAACGTGACCGATTGATTGAACTATCAACGCACAGCCCAAACCCCTGGACCTAGAAAGCTGAAATTTGGCATGGAGGTTCCTTTTATAATGTATGCCCTGGGTTTTTCGAAATTACCACGGGTTAGAGAGTTCTGCAATGGGAGCGAAGCCTCGGGCGAAAGCTAGTGAATGTAAAAATAAAATAAAAAAGAGATGATAGTAAGACTACGCAGGCATAAAAGAATCTTCATCTATCTATTGTTATTGTTATATGTATATTATTATTATCCTCAAAAAGGATTTCTATCTCCTAGAGCACGTGTCGGTAGAGTACGGGTTTCGGGTATCAAGTGATGTTAGAGCCTTGTTATCACACTAGCGATTTGCGAGCGAGTGCATCATACCAATATCGCTCGCGGCGAATACGTTGCGTGATCGCCTCAGTACAAAAATCGCTAGCAAATCGGCAGTGTGTTCAAGCTGTTATTTGTATCCAGGTGCAAGTAGGTCTCCACGAGCTGCTAGGCCACGGCAGCGGCAAGCTGCTGCGCCAGGAGGCTGACGGCACGTACAATTTCGACAAGGAAACAGTGAAGAACCCTCTCACTGGTGAGTGTTGCCAGTGTCAAAAATAACTGTTACAAACTGTAGTGAAATAAACGGATCACTTACGTATGTCAGTCGAGTATAGCCAGACATGTTTCGGACTAATCCGTAGTCCTCCGATTGGCGAGACGTAAACTGCGCGCCGCGGCTCTGCTCGCGCGGCTGTTCGGCGCAGCTGACGGGGGCTCACAACTACCCTCGTTTTCATCGTCATTTTATTTATTATCAAAAGTAGGCTAGCACACTACACTAATCACATCGCTTTGTAAAGGCTCGTTCACACTAGCTGTTGTTGTTGTTGTGCTGTTGTTGGCGCGCAGTTTACGTCTCGCCACCGGCGTGGCGTGTGCTCCCAAAGGAAGGACTACGGATTCGTCTGACATACGTGAGTGATCCGTTTATTTCACTATGATTGAATCTCACCTTAGTTTCATGTTAAAAATGTGTAGAACTACTTTGCTTATTTTTTGAAGGACCTCTATAAAACCTACTCAACAAAGAATAAGGTTTAACTTTCAATATACAAGCAAGATAGTTCTAATCTATTTTGTAAGTAACTGGTTGGCGGTTACGAGAACAAAAGCAGATGATAGCAATGTATTAGACACAATGCCATTGTGATTGCTGCTAAGTGGATGAGCTCAGTTCAGAAAATGTAAACTATAAAGCCGGTTAGATTTGTTTTTTCGATTAAAAACCTTTTTAAACATTCTTCTACTTTGCATTAGTTCAGCGTTAACAACTTATGTGTTCCTTTCGCAGGCCAACCGATCGAATCGTGGTACACGGAGGGCGAGACGTACGACAGCAAGTTCACCACGCTCGGCTCCGCGTTCGAGGAGTGCCGCGCTGAGGCCGTCGGACTGTACTTGTCACTGGTGCCGGAGATACTGAAGTGAGTTTAGATTAAACAAAAAAAAAGCCGTGATAGCCTAGTGGTTTGACATACGGCCTCTCAAGCAGATTCTTGCGATTTATGAGCGAAATTTAGTTTGTAATTTAATTTATCACTAGCTTTTCGGTGAAGGTTAAACGTCATGACGAAACCTGCACACTTCTGCGAGGAATTTAAAGGTGCCTGTGAAGGTTCCCAATCCGCACTTCCGCACTGAGCCCGTGTGGGAACTATGGCCCAAGCCCTCTCATTCTGAGAGGAAGCCTGTGCCCAGCAGTAGGACGTGAAAAAAGGCTGGTGATGATGATGATGAAAAAAGAGCTTTTCCAATACTGAGCATGCTACACTAGGCGTCTAGGGGGGCGATTTTAGAAATTACCCCTTTGAAAATACCACTCGAAACTTGTGTAAATCCGTGCACTGCTACATGTTATCGCGTGAAATAAGTTTTACACTGGGTACTTAGTTAAGAATGTTCACTGGGTCTATAAATTCAACACAGATTAACTTCATTTTCGAATGGTATTTTCACAAATCGACCCCCATTTTTGGCGTTATTTCGGCCATGCAAAGTGGCCCCTATACTACTACCAATCGTACACATTTATCTCGTTACCTAGCTTATTATTTTTAAGGAATAAAAGCACTACTAATTACAAATATAATTTCCAATTGAATATTGTACGCAGTAATTTCTAAGGACGCCGGTCGCGGGACAGGCCCGCTGGGGTATCTATTTTTGACTACAGACTACGATCTCTTCTTCCTCAGCGCATTTGCGCCCACCGTTGGGTAAACGGCTCTCCAATTTTTCTCCACTCAGCCCGGTTTGCTGTGGATCTCGCCCAGATCGGGCCAACGGTCGAGCTGATGTTATCCGACCATCTTGCTGGGGGCCTGCCGACTCCTTGCTTTGAGCGTGGACGCCATACCCACACCCGCTTGCTCCATCTCCCGTCATTTCGACCGGCCCATTTTAATTTGACAACGCGATGGCCAACATCCACCACTTTGGTGCGCCTGCGAATGATCTCGTTCCGGACTTTGTCGCGAAGGGATATTCCGAGCATAATGCGTTCCATGGCCCTTTGCGAAATTTTGACGATAGTAGCGGGTAAAGGAAATATTCCATAAACCAGTAAACATTATAGATGATTAATGCCGTGGCGGTTTTATCCAGAGTGTTCGGATATGAGGGCGAGGAAGCGGAGAATGTAACGTACGTGAACTGGCTGAGTCTGCTGTGGAACGGCGCGGCCAAGGCCACCGAGATGTACCAGCCCTCTACCAAGACTTGGCTACAGGTGACACTTTCGAATTATTTATGGTTCCGTAGTCAATAAGGAATCATTATAATTTCGCCATGTCTGTCCGCGACATAGCTCCACAGACTCTTGGTACTAGAAAGCTATAATTTGCTATTCATAGGCATACATAAGACACACCGACAAAGTGGCAGATTTTTTCTCCTAGCCGTGATAGCCTAGTGGTTTGGCCTGTGGCCTCTCAAGTAGAGTGTCGTGGGTTCAAACCCCCGGCTTGCACCTCTTGAGTTTTTCGGAATTCATGTGCGGAATCACATTTGTAATTTATCATGAGCTTTTCGGTGAAGGAAAACATCGTGAGGAAATCTGCACACACCTGCGAAGCAATTCAATTATGTGTGTGAAGTTCCCAATCCGCACTGGGTCCGCGTGGGAACTATAGCCCAAGCCCTCTCACTCTGAGAGGAGGCCTGTGCCCAGCAGTGGGACGTAAAATAGGCTGGTGATGATGATGAAAGTATCCCACTACTAAGCAAAGGCCTCCCCCTCCCCCGCCACTCGTCTCTGTCAACGGCAAGTTCCTTCCAATCCGTTTTGAAGTAATAGAATAAAGTGATTTTTGTTGGAGTTAATTGTGAATGTAGATTGCTTCTTTCGTAGGCGCACGCGCGGGCTCGCTTCGTGCTAATGCGGCTGCTGGAACTGGAAGGCAGCGGGATCCTGAGCATCACCGAGGCTGAGCCTGGGAAGAACCTGCTCCTGACACTACAGAAGGATCGGCTCGCTACAGACGGAAAGAAGATTATAGGCAAGTACCGATTGTAACATTTTAAGAGGCATGGTTTTTATGCCATCATTTATTTTTCACTCCTTTAATTTATTAGTGCCTTTTGGTCGCCAACGACGCCTTAAATGCTTTGGATCTATTCACGATAAAATCTATGTACCTAAAAGATCTATGTAATTCAATTTTGCCGTCTCAATAAACTTACTGTAGGTAGGTAATACAATATCTGCATGCTATCTTTCGATGGAAGGATGGTGGGCAATCTACACAGCAAATTGTTCGATTGTATATTTATTAAGTTCGTCAGTAGATCAAAACAAGAGATCGGTTGAATATTGGGAACCACTGTAAGTGGGACAAAATTATCGATCGACTATAGTGAGCTTCAAATAATCGAATTTGATGATTATTTTTGTTTTTATTTTTATCAAACATTCATAGTATGAAATTCAAAAAGGTCTTCCAAATAAAATATATGACTCAATGCACTGAAAAATTCAATCAGTATGGCTTAATTGGTGGAGCGTGGTACGGATTACCGAGGTTGCTGGTTCAGGTCCAGCTGTTTAACTAACTTTTCTTTGCATTGTCATTGTATGTTGACTTTAGCTTAGTAATTAAATTTTCGTCCGACAGGTGACTTCCTAGTAAAGCTGCAGACGTTGAAAGCGACGGGCGACATCGCCGGCGCGGAGGCCCTGTTCGCCAAGTACAGCCGGCTGGCCGCGCCGTGGGGGCGCTGGCGGGACATCGTCATGATGCACAAGCAGCCAAGGAATATATTCGTGCAGCCCAACACTGTCCATAAAGGTATGCCATCAGAGTCGGAAAATTTTTGTTGACACCACTCTAAGGTTGGCTGGTAGAAATCCCTTATAGGGATAAGCTCGTCTTTGTACTGTAATTTTTTTTTTTGTGTTTGTATCCTGTTTTTTTTAGTACAATAAAGTTTACTTACAATGTTGACATTTCTAACGATGCTTTTTGAAATTGCATTGACTCAACTTGTGCGTTTAGAATTATATTTATAAAAAAAAAAATGTTTCGTATGAAATTTTAAGGCTTATATCTTAAAAAATCATGAAATAAATCTAAATTTGGTGTTTTTAATTAAATTCTCAAACCATTTCTTTAATGATAATTAATATCGAACGAACCATTATTATGAGTTGTCTGTCAAAAGCTACTTAAACACGCTCCAAGGTCAAATTACTATCACATAGTGGATAAAATGCGTTTTTACCCGCTTGTTGAAAGGATAAAAGACGGCTTTCCGAGGTTTTGCAAACTGTACTATTGTCATCCAACTTACATATCCATAACAATAATTTTGATTGTAAGCAGCACTATGATTGGTACAGAATAGTTACGATTCTCCTTGTCAAACAAAGCAAAGGACATTTTCGTTTACCGTGAAAATGTTCCATGGAACCCTCTAACCAGTTTCCCCCTCCCAGGAGACGGCGTGGAACTGAAGCGGTACCCGGCCAGCGCGGAGGGCCTGGTCTCCTCGTGGGTGGAGCGCTTCCCGCGCACAGGCGTCGATGACATGCTCGAGCAGCTGGCCGAGGCAGACAAGCCGCACTTCGCGGAACTGCAGCCCCTTGTCGACGTGTGATTTAGTACCTAATGTAATGTTATGTTGCGAATACAGTGTATTTTCAAGCCAAATGTTTATCGTTACCCTTTTTAAACCTGTAGCGTTTAATTGGCAGAACTGAAAAGTGAAAAAATGAATTCTATTTCGCTTCTGATTTTATACCTACTAAAAATGTGTAATAAAATAAAAATACAAAAAGACTGCCATAGATATTGATGATGGTTCAAAACAAAAACGTTTTAAGTAAACTTCTATTGCTAATGATATTTGACATTCAGTGACTTTGGCTTATGACATAATTTTGAACCACTTTGAACAGAAAAATTCATAGATGACGTTTGTGCTATGTACTGCCTCTGTATCTCACGAGATACAATTCCAAATAAAGGGTTAACCCCCAGGCATACTACGTTTCATTGACCACATAAGTGTAGTGTGTAGTTAGAATTTAGAACTTACCACCAGGATTTAACCCATCGTATGCAGGTAGTAAAAGAAAACTGCACTCGTCTCTTTATTTTAATAACTAATAATTTTGGAGATAGCAAAAAAAAAAATAGAAAAAGCTTTAAATTTGGCACGGATCCGTAACATAAGCATATTATGGGTTAAGATTCAACATACGGTCATAACAAATGAAAATCATGTATCTTTTCAACTATATAATTTATTCACATTCAATACAAAACGAGTGCGATAGTCATTTTAATATTCATCGTAATAATCACAGTTTCGGTTTCACCAATACAGCAACTATGAGAAACAAGAAAATATTAAAAATCACCACACACCTAATAAAAAAATTCATCAATACTATGAAAATTAATAAATAGGATCAAGATTAAAGTAAATAAGTTGAAACCAATCGTCTTAAATTATTGCTTTCTTTTCTAACACCATTGCAATCGACTGCGGTGAGCTATCAGCGCGGCTCGTGGCGACACTGCAACTAGACGGCTCGTGAGTCGCCGGCCCTAACAACAACTCGTTGCAACCTACATATCTATAAAACTGAAAACGTAACTTATGCTTAATACAGTTGGTGTAAGTGATCTCATAAAACTTCTATAATACAAATTATTTCTAACAAAACCTCAACTAAGCACCATTCTATTCGATTATATCTTTAACGGCGTGACTTAGCAATCAAATACTTTAGGACTATAATAAACATTTAAACTTAAAATTGACTTAGGGTCACATACAAATGTAAATGAATGTAATTAAAATTAATATACAGAATATTGAATAAAACTTATTTTGTGCAAACACACACTTAAAAACGTGTCATTTAAAATTTCATTAATAAAACGGACTATATCAAATCCAGTCATTTTGTTATAGTATAAAGGCACATAAGAATCGATTTACAATAAATATCAACATAGGTCTATTTTTGCAAAATATTACACGTCAATATAGCATATTGAATATCGACTTTAAATAACTATTTCCGATCGCTTTGCAAGCTTGAACATTGGCTAATAATTCTGAAGTATGCAACAATCTAACTCAGACATGCAAATTCGAGACATATTTGATTTCAGATCAGTTTCGACTATTAAGTTATACGTTATACTTACAGATAAAAGATCACTGCATACTTCTAACATCTTTTCGCCGCAAATGATTTTGCGAAGCGTCAGAATTTGAGATTCAATTTTAAATATAGTTCAACAATCTCATGCAAATCTCTCAGTGTATTGGCAAGAACAAATTACAGTCTCGAATTCGTATTAATAGTAATATCCAACATTCTTTAAACATTGTATTGTGAAATTTTAATTGAACAGAAGTGTGACGGAAGGCAATTTGAGAGTCTATTTTATTATTCGTTTATTTTAATAGATGTGCTGAAGTGGATCTCTGTAGACACGACGAGTGATTTATTAACAAATGCTTACAACCGCAAACTATTCTTCCGAGTTGGGAAAATCTAGTAGTTTCGTTCAGTTAGCTTTCTCAGAGCATTCTGCACCGTCGCCTTCGCCTTTAGGTGGGAGAGTGGATCTGAAAAAAATATAACATTGGGTTTTTATCACAGAATTAGAACAGATTTCAAGGTGCAGTTGGTGTCTGTGTAGTGATCAATGAGAAACTACATCTTATTAGATATACACGAATTCGTACTACCCAATGAATTTCGTCAGTAAAGTGTAAACGTGATGTTTTTCATAGTAATACATATATAAAGAACAGATGTGAAAGACATAGATAAATTACATCACAATCGTAATACAGTATCTACAATTTATCTAAGTAGACCTACCTCACAAGTAGTTTAAGATATATTTGCTAAAAAGCATTAGTGCTGTAAATTTAATCGGAAAGCGTGAAGCGTGCACAGAGGGTAAATCATATTATAATCAAGTAGGGGAAAGTTATTTCAATTATTAACATAAAATGTAAGTACAGGAATTATACACACCTTGGCAGGGGTTCCTTTTCTGGGTCCGGTTTTCGAGTGACGCTGATGGATACATTCTTTCTTTGCCTGATCCTTTCCAAGATGTTTTCGGGGCTCGGTTCTTTTTCGCTCTCTTTTAGAATGATGGCGGAATTGCGCGTCCTCTTGGGCCTGTACGTCGCGTAGTTGCCCGGAGAGTACATCGAGATGGTTCTGTTGTATTTGAGCGGGTCTCTGAGGCTCGCGAGCGGCGCCTCCTCCGGACCATCACAGCTGTCCAGCAGAGACTTGGTCCGCGAGTACCTGTTGCTCACTGTTCCGTAGGACGGCGGCTGATCATAGTCTAAGTAACTTCTAGTGCCGGGGTACTTTCGGAATTCGTTTCTGTCGAGAGATCGGTACGTGTCTACCTTGTCGTTCAGTCCGTAGGTATCAAACCTTATGTTATTCCTAGTACTAGGCAAATCAGTCAAGAGAGATCGATAGCGCTCGGTGGAGGGCGAGAGGTCAGAGGCGACGGAGTACCCGGGGGAGAGGTCGTAGGAGAGCGGCGAGGCAGGCGCGTCGTGCGGGCGCTCCGGCCCGTGCAGCACCGCCAGGGGGTCGTACTCCGCAGCCCCCGGGCCGACCAAGTTACTCTTTCGCCGTTGTTTCTTTTCGTTGAACCTCGAGTAGAAACTCTTCCTTCGTATTCTGTCCACGATGTCTTCCCTCTCCGGAGTGGTCGGCTCCGGATTGCGGCGAGGCGAGTGTACGCTGTTCTCTTCAGTGAAGGTGTCTCGTAGCTTAGTTTCGCTACTATGATCAGACTTTGCCTCGGAATTGGAAACGGTCGACCGACTCCGCGATCGGCTTCGGCTCTGAGTATCAACGGCGTCTGCACTATATTCAAGGGTGCCATTCTTCTCAATCTCCTTCTTTTCAGGCTCCTTGTCTACAGAGGTAACGTTCATAATTTGTGGTTCTATCACATTATCAGTAGGAACTATTTTTTTTACTCTTGGCAACCTGGAGAAATCCAGTTTTAAACTATTTCTTATGTTTTTAGTTTCGGTATCTTTCTTAAGTACGGTCTCGTTTTCGTTCGAGTTAGCGGGGACGCTGTCGGTGGCTTTTACGGGTTTAGACTTGCGACCCAAACCGTTGAGTAACAATGACGTGGGTCTCTTCGGCTTGTCGTCTGCGGATTCCTCTGCCGTCTCGCTCTTAATATCTACGGTATTGGATTCTACGATTAGACTTTGGGCTTTCTCTAATGGTTTCACTACTTTTTCCTTAGGTTCGAATTTCTTGAACAAACCTAACACTTTGGACACGGTGGTTTTACTAGGAGCCGCGGGTTGGTTTTCGAGAGTAGCCACATCTGTGATGGTCACAGCCCTTTTAATAAGATTCGACTCGGTGAGTGGCTCTGCGTTCGCTGGAACAGAGTTTTCTCTCTGCGTCCGGTTTAGCTTTGAATTTTCTTTCTTAATCTCAACAGGAGCTGTTTTGGTTTCACACACTTTCTCGGGAGAGTTCGACTTAGACGATGTGAATTTTTCTAATTTATGCCCTATTGATTGCAACACGGATTTCTTCTTTGTGACTGTCGGTTTAGCACCATTCTCAGATTCCTTTTCTTTCACTTTCTTTGTGACTTTCTTCTTCTCGGTAGCGGGCTTGCCATCTTTCGTGTCAGCGTCTTGACTTCCCACATCAGTCTTTGATTTTGAGGAAACTTTCTTGATAATTTTCTTTTTGATCGTTCCTTTCTTTTCGCTTCCGTCAACTTCGGAAGATTTCAGAGAGATTTCTTTTTTGGACGCACTGGTCACAACTTTGGCCTTCGTGTCTTCTTTAGACTCATCCTTTGAAGCATTGCCATTTAAAAGGCCATTTCCTACCGACAATCCATTTTCACCCTTCTGTTCCTTTGTTTCTGATTTTTCAACGGAATCTTTATTTACTATAACATATTTTTTCAGGACAAGATTAGTGCTTTGATTTTCTTTGACAGATTCTTCTTTTTCTTGGTTCTCGTCTACACTTTCCGTTTTAACTGGCGCGGCAGGTTTCGTTTTCTTAGGTAAACTAATACTGAAGCTGACTTCGACATCATTCTTACTATCAAGCGGGGGAGGGGGAGGGGTCTCCTCCTTTAATGAAGCTTTCCGAACGGGTCCATCTTTCTTGGCGACGCGGCTGACGTAGACCTTCTCGGGGGACGGGCTACTCGTGGGGTAACTTTTCGGTCGGATAAGCTTCGACTCCCTCGGTAGCGTCGCATCTTTGCTTTCTATTTCTTTGTTTGGAGTCACCGACACACCGTTTTGTGTCTGCTCATCGAACTGGTCCAAGTGTTTGATTGGAAAGCTTTTCGGTCTTAATTTAGAATCTCTATGTAAAGTAGTATCGTCGACGTTCGTTTTCCGCCATCTATCACTGGTTTCGGTGCCGATACTGGAGTCTTTAACTTTTTGGGAAACGTCTAAAGCGGTCTCCTTTATATTATCCAGCATGGGGAAGAACGGGGTGTTGGACCTGCTGCGCTCCTTAGCCAGCAGGATGCTAGGTGACACGCTCTTGCGCGCCAACACGGGTTCGTCGCGGAACAGGTGCTGCGCGTCACCGTACTCGGTGGGACTCCTCGGCGAGGAATCCAAAGACCTGTTTTTCTTCTCTCGGATCTCTCGCAGGATCTTCTGGGTTTCCAGTTCTTTTTCTCGCTTCTGTCGGGCCAGGAGGTTCTCGTCGGGCGGGGCGTCGAAGAAATCGGGGCGGAGGAATCGAGAGACGCGTTTCCTGGGCGGGTCCGCGGCGCGCATTGAGTGGCGGCGCGGCGCGGAGGGCTCGGCCAGCAGGCTGCTGCTGTCGGACGAGCACGAGTCGTCCAGCGACAGCGCGCGCTCGGGCGCCAGGTACTTGCTGAGCAGCGGGCGGTCCGGCGTGCCGCGGCCGCGCGCGTCAGGCGGCGCGTGCAGCGACAGCGTGCGGCGCAGCTCGCGCGCGGCGGCGGGCGGCAGCTGGGCCAGCAGCTCGCGCTGCAGCCGGCGCGCCAGCGCGGGCGTCAGGCCGGACAGCGCGCGCGCCTCCCTCTCCGACAGCTGTATGGAGCTGAGGTCGAGCGACTCCTCCGCGGTACGATCCTTGCTTTGCTGTTTACCGGATTTCTTACTATTACCTGAAATGTAATCGAAAAACACACGTTTCGATCATGCAGAATGCTCGCTCGGATGGTATATTTACAGTGCAAGTTTCCGAGCCGACAGAGCTCTACTGATCCTCGTTCGAGTGCGCGACGGGGGGCCGTTTCCAGTCCCGCGGTCGGACGGAGCGGGAGACACGTAAATATACAGTGAGATCAAGTTCGGTTTCACAAACAATGCAAACATCGATGCGATCTGTTAGAAGTTAATTCTAGAAGGGCTAAATACGCACTATGTTTTTTAGATAAAAAGGAAAGCTCAAACAGAACACAGACTAAGATGCATTTAAATGTTGCTCTCGAGTAACTGACCAGTATGCGAACTAAATGACAGCAGCGCGTGTCGCACGCGACAAGGCATCTAGAGCGGCCGCAGCCGGCGCGATGCGAACACAGAACACATGAATGAACAAATAAATAAGGTTTAGTACCTATTGTTGCGTGGCGTTTGGGGCCGGTTTGTCGGCGCTGGGGGCGGCGTGGAGTGTAGGTTTGGTCGGGGCATGCAGTGTAACGCGCAACCCAACTGCAACCACACAACACACTGAGCAGCTGCGCGACCGCCGGTGGCTGCAGCTAAGTTGTGATCCAACGATCGCCACTACTCGGTGCTACCATATTACACTAGCTACACATTTATGCCATTACCGCTTTCCAAAACATAGTTCGACCGTCAGTCCGTATCGTTCTGTACCGATACCAAAACTGTAGAAAGAAAATTTGATTACAATTGTAATAAAAAAAATCGACATTCCAAGTCCCAACTGTTTACTGCGTCGCCGAAGCGGCGCGCGATATGCCTTTCGTACACTTCGTGCAATGTCGATACGGTGCGAGCTGAGCTTATAATATCGGAGCAACGCAACATTTTCCTGCTAATGTTAGCGAGTAGGGGAAACACCTGCACAAAGAATGCGATTTAAACAAATAAAAAAAACACTACAATGCAAAAATTGTTAATGTCATTAAAAATGTTATGGAAAAGTCTGAAAATTACAAACACTCTATATAATAGACTATGGACAACGACTACTGTGATGTGATGATAGTCTATTATATTGTTGATGTTAATGGAAACTACTCGGCGGGCGGAAAACGTCGCCGGCGCTCGGCGCTGCGGCGAGCGAGTCGCTCGACCGTTTAGAGGACGGTCGAGTTACTCGAACTGTTTAGTTGGCGGGCGAGCTGCTCGCTTGGTGAAGCGACTGCGCTGTGCGCGTGCGTGACTAGCGGCGAGTGCGGTGCTCGGTCCACATCTACACGAGTACATGTCATTTGGTTAAATGTGAGTTCCAAAATGCTTGCTGAAACTTTTTGTTTACCTAGTGAAACTATATTCAATAAAAGAAATACTCTCTAAGTTGAATTACTCTTCAGTCACATTTTATGTAAACCATTGTTATTTGGTTGTATTTAAAATAAATTTTCAAGAACAAGCTCCGCACTAAAATTTTGTACACAATAAAGTTGTTCCACAAATGTTTTATTGAACTTTAGTCTATTCAACTGCTAGTATGAAAAAAGTCAAGTTTAATTATTTTTTTAAGTTTTCCATTAAAGAACTATGTTTCTAACTACATAATGACACATGATTTATTAGACAGCGACACGATGACGCCAAAACTTAGCAAAAGCATAGCAAATAGTCGTTGATATCTTATTCATTTAATAAAAATTTGAAAAAAGCTTTTAAAAACTGTTAATTACTCAAAATTACGTTACACGGCTGTTTAATTTTACTGTTTTTTTTTTCATATATTTGCAAATTTCAAAATTTATATTTTAAAAGCAAGTCAACCATGTTTTCTTTTCAATTGGAGCTGCAACTCTGACCATGGACCTCATTCATCGAGTGCATTCACTCTTAGTCGCGCCGTGTACACATATTTACAACACCAGTGTGCATGCGTGTGCGAGAGCCGGCAACGTTTCCCGTGCGAGGCAAGCAAGTGCACAAGCTGGCAACGTGGCGCTCACCTCGCGGCATCTGCTGGCGGGACTTGGCGAACATCGAGTCGAAGTCGGCGTGCAGGTCGCGCGCGCCCCAGCCCTCGCGCCTGAGGGATAAAGTGCATATTTGAATGTGATGGCAGATGTACAATAACCTATTATACTTCGTTTTTTAGCATTAGAAAGAAGGTAAACAATCTTGGCATGTATTTTTATTGAAAAACGCTTTTTAAAAATAAGTAACCGTACGTATAAAACCATAACAATATAAATAATTGAATCTCGTTGTTATTTAATTGTTACTTGCTGTGACTTATTTTAAAAAAGCATTTTTCAGTAAAAAGACATGTCAAGATTGTTTACCTCCTTTCTAATGCTAAAAAAAAACTAAGTTTAGTGAACTCTGTCACAAGTTATAAAAAATATATCGACGGTACTCTGGTCTTATATACGTGAGTGATCCTTTTTTATTTCACTATGACGGTACTCTGACTCAACCTCATATATAAACTTCGACGAAATTGGAATAACCACTTTAAGTTCGCGGTCTAGAGTGGTTATTCCAATTTATATATATACGAGGTTAAGTCGGAGCACCGTTGAGATGTATTTCATATAGTATTATGTCTAGCGAATCTAAATATACCGATTTTAAAACATAACAGTAGAAAGTTGTCGTGGAAATTCAATTTAAAAGTGTATTTTTTAACGTTTACTTCGAAACATCAAAAACGCTCCGACCCATGATGTCCTGACATCATAGAATTTGTAAACAACGGAAAACAACTAAAGTTGCGTTGCATTGGGTGTGGTTGCGGATACCACTTTTTAAGTTAATTCTATTACTCATTTTTGTCATTAATCCTATTGAAGAAGCCTAGCAAAAAAAAAACTAAAGTTCTATAACTCATTCGCACTTCACTTCCGAATGTGTTTCAGTGTCAAATCGATTGTCAGGTAATACCGAATAGCGACACTTGCGTAATGTTATAATATCAGAGTCAGATTGATAATTATAAAGATTCCATAAATACTCTTTGCTCTATGGAAACAGATGAGTAACTAATAAACTTACGTTTCCGATACACTTCGTTTACTTTCCACATATCTATGAGTGCTGCATGAAACAATAAAACGATGACATGAAATTAATGCAGCCCATATTAATAATGATCCGTATCGCCGGGGATAGTGCAATACCGCGTAACTAGCACTGGTAAACTGCGTATCTGGGTCAATTAACTTTTCTTTGCCGCTGGTTGCCATGGAGATGTCCCCTGGGTCACACGTCTAAAATAAGATTTTCTAAGACACCACTCCATCAAACGTTAGGAGTTTTAACAGTTATATGCCAATTACTGCATGCTTCATCTAATAAGCACGCAAATCCTGACTTTCGGGAGAGTGTGGTATTAGAAAATCACATTTTTGTTGTGTTACCCAGGGGACATCTCCATGGCAACGAGTGACAATAAAACGTTGATTGACCCATCTGCACGACACCCAAAGGGAAAATCCGCGTAATTTTCAAAATAATAAAACGTTTTAAGCTTCTACTGTAAAGTTGGGTTTTGTGTAGATACGGAGTATGTATGGGTGTAGTGTATATGGGTGTTGTTGAGTATCTACTATCCCACTATCCCCGACAATATGGATAATGTGTCAGTTATCATATGAAATGATTACATTAATTGTTAATATGTAAATTGTATACTCACAGCAGATGTCTCCGTGGTAAGTGGGGGCTGCATGCATAAATTTAAAATTATTAGTAGGTATTCTCAGTACAAAAGTAATAAAAATATACAGGCAACAATCTGAAATGTTTTAAATCATGGTTATTTCATCTGAATTTAACAGTTTCAGCTTTCAACATTTACTATTTAATGTTTTTGAACAATTAAATTTCGAATTGAATTGTTGAATTCAGATACAATTTATTTTTCGGATATACTCATGGTTATACCGTCACCGCATGTAACGAAAATAACTCGTTAAAAAAGTTTCAATCATTGGTGAACAATTACTAAGCATAGGACAATAAGACTGGAAATTATAGTTATTGCACCAAAAGGCATAAGGTTAAACCAAGTTAAACCTGCCCCATATTATTTTAGCGTTATTCGAATAGGGATGTTGGTAAGCAATTACAATGAGTTAAACTAAGTAAAATGGCAATGATTACTCTTAGTAACTAAAATAAAATGCCTAGATTGTATCTTATCCTGTTATCTTGCCTTACATTGATCCATATTACGTATTAATTAGAGATGTGCAGTCATGGCGGATCGAGGGAACTACAAATTGCGCTTTCCAAGTCATTTGATGTAAAAAAAAACGGACAAGTGCGAGTCGGACTCGCGAACGAGGGTTCCCTAGAAAGATTTTAACGCTTTTCCTCAGTGTTTTAAAAGTCCAGTGTTAGCAGAGCCCTGCTCCTAAACAAAATGTACGCAGTGTGGGGTCATCTTATATTGGTCTGTGAAATCTAGTCTGTGAAAAAGAATTTTTTGAGTGGTTGTGCTATAAGAGGTACCTTCATACCAAATTTCAAGTTTCTAGGACAACTGGAAGTGCCCTTTAGGTTTTCGGGGTACGGAAATTTGTATGGAAACAATCTCTTTAATGACTGTATCTTTTGATTACGTTGACTTAGAAGTTCGATTTTTTCACAGCTTCAAGAGACTGCAGGCTTGAGTATTTAATATTAATTTCAGCATGCTACCTTAACGCGTTTCAGAGAAAAAGGGTCTTGAGAGACAGACAGACGGACAACAAAGTGATCCTGCCGAGTGCCGGGTGAAGAGTGCCGAAACGCGTCAGCGTTTAGTATAGTGGTGGTGGTGATAGTTGGGTCTGTGTGGCATGTGTTGATTCGTGTAGCAGTGGAGGCGGAGGTGTTGCATGGAAACATACATTTGCCGCACAGATATAACTATTTGTCATTAGTGGTCGCGGGTGAGCAAAGTGATTGTTTTTTAGTTCATAAAGTGATCCTATAAAGGTTCCGTTTTTTCCTTTTGAAGTACGTTACCCTAAAAACATACTTGCTGACAGTGAGATAAAGTAAAGTATTCCGAAACTGTAAAAGAAACATTTCTTATTAAAAAAAAACACGCGTTTTACATCTTCGGTGCATAGTTTTAGCTTTCCTTGGTCGCTATTAACTTTTGAATTGCATAGATTTAATATAGGGAACAGGCATAAACTTGGATCCAGTCCACCTCACAAGGTTTCACAGCCAGCCTCAAGGCCCACGAAGCCGTGGCACACGCCTACCTGGTGAAGAAGGGCGACTGGTGTAGGTTGTTGAGCAGCGAGTGGGCGTGCTGCGGGAAGCCCGGGCCCTGCTCGCCGTTCAGGCGGTTGGTCAGCGCTCGCACCTGGAACGCAACGTTTATACATTGGCCGAAGAACTATATTGGGATATAAACAGTTGTACGGTCGAGGAGATTAATTCCTGACCCACCATGGAACCTTTTCACAGTAAACGTCATAGAGACATCGCATTGCTTGACAAGGAAAATCGTTATGACGTTTACTATGAAAATGTTCTATGGTGGGTCAGGAATTAATAATGACCTCGACTGTACATTTGTTTTGTGTGTTAAAATACTGTGTTTTTTTTTTCTTTATTTTCTAATGATACAGTGAGTCTTCTTTGTGTAATTCATCTATGGTTATATATTGTAAGAGGTATGTAACTTGTTCTTAGAATTAGAAAAGTTGAAAAACCCCCGACATCGTCATTTCAAAGTTCAATATTTCAAAAACGGGTCAACCGATTTTAATTAACCTTAGCTAAGAACCATCTCGATTAAACTAGCTTTCGATTAAAAAAACCCGCATCGAAATCGGTCCATCCGTTTGGGAGCTACGATGCCACAGACAGATACACAGATACACAGGTCAAACTTATAAGACCCCTCTTTTTCGTCGGGGGTTAAAAAACGACTTTGTGCCAAATTTCTTGCGACGCATTCTTCTTGGTAATCGTGGTCTTTCCGAAAGCGCTGGTAGACTAAAAAAAATACATGTAAAAGAGCATTCAACTGCCTATTTGCTGAATAAAGTTTTTAATTTTGAATTTTGAAACTAATTTATCCACTTAGAAAAGTTGAAACACCCCGACATTGTCGTTTCAAAGTTCAGTATTTCAAAAACGGGTGCACCGATTTTAATTAAACTTAGCTAAGAACCATTTCGATTAAACTAGCCTTCGATTAAGAAAAACCGCACAGAAATCGGTCCATCCGTTTGGGAGCTATGATGCCACAGACAGATATAGCGGCAACAGAAATACATCATCCGTAAAAATTTCAACCGTCTAATTATCACGGTTTATGAGATACAGCCTGGTGACAGACGGACATACAGACAGACAGACGGATAGACGGACAGCGGACTCTTAGTAATAGGGTCCCGTTTTTTACCCTTTGAGTACGGAACCCTAAAAATCAGCATGGAATCCAAGCCGTGGTAGTCTAGCGGTTTGAGTTATGGCTCAAGCCTCTGGTGGTGGATTCGACCCTGGGGGACCATTACGAAATTCGAAAATCGAAGTTCGTATCATACCGTCCCGCTAACTCTCGTATTAAATAATATTAGCATGGGCGAGACGGCACGACACGAAGTTCGAATCTTGCACTTCGTAGTGCAGTCAGCAGCAATAGTTGCTAAGCAACCGAAGCGCCCACAACGATCCAAGCACGGCTCTATTGCTATAGACATAGCAGCTTGTGCAGATGCTTGTGCGCGCTGCTGCTGGCTGTGTAAGGCTGTAGTTACCCGGTGCAGCAGCGTGGAGAACAGGTTCTCGGCCGTGAGCAGGTGGAAGCCCTCGTCCTCCTCGTCCTCGCCCGAGCTCACCGACTCGGCGCGCGCCGCGCGGGACGACCTGCCCAGCGCGCGACATGCCAACACAGACACAATACAGCTTGCATTCCACTTTTAACACTAAACTACCGTGAGACCCGATCAACTATACCCATAAAACAGTACCGTGACTGACTGACTGACTGACAGACAACGCACAGCCTAAACCACTGGACCTAGAGACTTGAAATTTGGCAAACATATACCTTGACTATCCAAGAGGTGCACTGAGAAGGGATTTTTTGAAATTCCCACGGGATAGGGAACTGGCCCATTTTGAAATATTTTTACTCGGACTTCGCGCAGAAAAAGGTGAAATTTCCGATAATTTTAGTCAATTAGAAGATAACTTGAGGATGATATACAAAAGGCACTAATTTCGGGAATATTTTTTCCGCGTATGACAAGGATTCTCCTTATACACTCGTTAACCCATGTTTGAGAAGCAATCGTAGTTCATGCAACTGTTACATAATGAGGGTCCATAAAACATAAGTGTTTTAAGGGCTAATTATGTACAATCGCATACATTAATTTATCTTCACACGTATTATAAGCACTCTAAGACGGGTTCAGAAGCCGAAGGCTGATCAGATCAGGTCAGATGATACATCGGCAATGTCTTTATGGAGAAAATTGTAACAATAAATTGAAACGTACCTAAGGCGATGCATGTGGTTGTCATCTTCTTCCTCAGATTCGCCGCCACTGACGATGCTACTGAAAATAAAAAGCAACACAAATTAATACAACCCTTGGACATCCCCCTATTCAACCCCTCATAATTTCACAAATAAAAATAAAAGAATTAAAATAAAAGCTCTCAGCATTGTGGCGGCGCGGGTGGAACCACGGCGCTGGTGTTCAGAGGAAACCCCGACTTAAATCTTTACTTAAATTACAAGCAAAAATACATAGCACATTTAATGTGGATGTGTTTCGAACATCGAAACCAACGCGCGCGGCCGTCAGACGGCCATTTTCTAAGTTGAGTAATAGTTGAACGCTAGTTTATTACTAATAAACTACTCAATAATCAACTATAAGCTGTTCCCTATATTCAATCCATCTATTGTTTTGATCTTCTGACGGACTTAATAAATATAAAATAGAACAGTTGCTATTTGTTGAGGGTATGACATTAAAAAAATTAAGCTGAGGCCAATTTCTTTATTTTTTTAACCAATCGTATGCGGGAAGAAAAAAAAAACTGCATTCAAGTCTCTTTTATTATATATATACTAATATTGAATTTGCAAAAAAAAATAAATAGAAAAAGATAACCTTAAATTTGGCAACGGATCCGTGATTTAAGCCTACGAGGGGGTTAAATGACAATATCTCAAAAACTAAGCCCTTTTGACTAAACCTAAAAAAACAAACATTTCACCAGGTAATCTTGCAAAAATTAGCAGCATCACAATGGCATTGTATCTAATACAATGCTCATCATAAGCAAAGTAGTTTCTAACACCTTTTTCGTAAGTAACTGGTTGGCGGTTACGAGAACAAAAGCAGATGATAGCGTATTGATTTAAACTTCCGCAATTTACAGATGATAGCGTTGTATTAGATACAATGCCACTGTGATTGCTGCTAAGTGGATGAGCTCAGTTCAAAAATTTTGTACCTGATGCGGCGGGGCTTGGCGGGGCGCGGGCGGCGCGGCGGCGCCTCGGCTCCAGACTGCGCTGGCGCGGCGTGACGTAGCCCTTGCCCTCCACGGCGATGGGGATGATGAACTCCCGCGCAGACTTCTTGATTGTTCGCCGGCGCTCGCGCACGACTCCGCCGCACTCGGCCGTGGACTCCGTAGACGTCAGCCGCCTGCACGGGTAGCACGCGTTAGGTCACGGGCGTAGCTATGGGTTATTCATGGGGGATGTCCAAGTGTAAGGGGAAGGGGTTTTGAAAACATCACGAAATATTACACGGGGAGAGAGGGGGGGGGGGGGGGGAATGAGATATCATGTGATTATCCAGAATTAAATTGGATATACGAGTATTTTAAAGACTAGTGGCTCTGTGAGCCATAGATTTCGCAACCTCAATTAATTTCCTTTTTTCTTTAATAAAAAAAAATATTGTCAAAAAAAACACCTACCTATATAATTACCGAATCTGCTCAAAAAATTCACGAGAATTGCTTTAGACAGACGGCGGACAGACGCCAAAAATACGAATGCATTTATGTCTTAACTGAAACTAAGTCGCTTCGCTCACTCGGTCTAAAAACTACGTGCTTAATGTATTACTAATGTAATACTACACTAGGAAATTTTAAGCTAATTATTATAGTGTAAGCTGCACCTCACACACACACACTCTCCCATCATGTACACTATAAATAGCCTTAGGCTTAAGTATTATTAGCCTATAATAAAGACAGTATTTACTCGCAACTCGAGCCTGTTACTTGTTCCCCCGTGCTCCCCACCTTCACATTATGGGTCTCATAGACATACCGGAGCGGCGCGGCGCACGGCGCGGCGGCGGCGGCGGCGGCGGGCGGCGGGCGGCGCGGCGGCGGGCGGCGCGGCCTCAGCCACGCTGATCGGGATGATGCGCTCCACGGACGTGCCCCTGCGATAGTCATATATTGTTAGCTAACAGGTGACATCGCCGCAAGGTCACATTCGGAAATTTGTGAGTATTAAAGAAACAGTTTGTGTCTTGAAACTCCTCGGTGCGCTCCAATAGCTGCATCGTTATCACAATCTTTTGTGTGTGTTTTGTCGTGGCAGAGGCTCCAATTAGTGACTACTCTAACCACTAGTAGTTGGGTCAATCAACTTTTTATTTAGACTCGTGCCATGGAGATTCCCAATGGGAAACTCGTCTAAAATAAGATTTTCTAAGGCACCACTCCATCAAACGTTAAAATTTTCAACAGTTACATGCCAATACCTTCATGCTTCATCTTCTGTCTATACCTATAAAAGAAGACCGTGACTGACTGACTGACTTACTGACTGACTTACTGACAGACAACGCACAGCCTAAACCACTGAACACTAGAGACTTGAAATTTGGCAGACATATACCTTGAGTATCCTAGAGGAGCACTAGGATAGGGAATAAATGGGATTTACATTTTCGAATCAAAGTGGCTCCTATCTCCGCAGCTATAATTATTAGAGATTACAAATTGGCATGCAGTATGTAATAATAACAGCTAATAACGGGTTTCAGGATTTTTCAGAATTCCCACGGGATAAAGGGTAAACAGTAATATTTTCATAGTAATTGACTAGCAGATATAGAGACTTGCAAGTTTACAATGATTATTTCTTGAGGATCATAGAGGTGCACTAAGAAGAACATTTTTCGAAATTCCCACTGAGATAGGGAATAAATGGGATTTACATTTTAGAATTTTGTAATCGATCTAAAGAGTTAAAATGAAATTCCCGCGGGATAGAAATAAGCGAACTCAACTTCGAGGCTGATTTACATTAAAATCACTAATAGAAAGCTACACTGTCACTGATTCATATTTAAGGTTTTTTTAAATAGCTAGGTTAAAACAGTTATTAATATCCGGCGGGAACTTTACAATTTCTCGGGATAAAAGTAGCCTATATCAATCAGAAACAGTGTAGCTTTCTGTTAGTGAAAGATGTTTAATCGGGCTAAATGTAGAATTCGCTTATTTCTATCCCCGGGAATTTTGCATTTTCCTGAGGAAAAATTAGGTGCCAATGTCAGTTAAGAACTGTAGTTTTTTATAAGTGAAAGTTTTTTTTTATCGATCTGAAGAGTTAAAATTACTTAAAATGAAAAAATCCGCGGGACAGAATTAAGTGAACCCAACTTCTGCGCTGATTTAAAAATTCTTCCACTAATTGAAAGCTACATTGTCTCAAATTAACATTTAATTAAAATGAAGCCCTATATTGCTAATAGGTACGTCCGTCCGCGGTCAGTGCTAAAACGCAAAAACGGAGAGTGACATAGGCTACTTTTTATCACGGGATAACATCTCATTCCCACGGGAAACACGTTACAACATCGCCTTTATTTGTGGTTTTGCGATGGATTAAAGTTTTTATATTTTTTATACCTATATGGAGATAGTTGAAAGGTTGACGAGTGACATAGGCTACTTTTTGCTACGGGAAAATATCTCATTCCCACGGGAAAACACGTTAGAAATCTTATAACATAACCCATAATGATTGTAATGCTTGCATGCTCCCTTGCATGTTTGCTTGCATACTTGCTTGCGTGCCTGCTTACATGCCTGCTTGAATGCTTGCTTGATTGCTTCCTGGATGCTTGCTTGCATGTTTTCTTACAAGCTTTAATAATTGCTTGAATGATTGCTTGCGTGTTTGCTTGCATGCTTGCTTGCATCTTGCTTGATGCCTGCTTGCATGCCTGTTTGCATGCCTACTTGATGACCTGCTTGCATGTCTGCTCGCGTGCATTATACCTTGCTTAGTATACTTGCTTGCGTGCCAGCTTGCATGCTTGCTTGCAATATTGCTTGCAAGCTTGCAGGTTCGCTTGCAGGTTCGCTTGCACGTTTGCTTGCTTGCTTGCTTCTTTGAAATGCTTATGGTCACGCGAGCGAAGCCGCGGGCAAAAGCTAGTCTCTTGTAAGCATGCAAATCCTGACTTTCGAGGGAGTGGTGACTTAGTTACCCAGGGAACATCTCCATGGCAACGAGTGACAGCGAAAAGCTGATTGACTCAGTTAGTCGTAACGGCCGCTGTAGCGGTAGCTACACTATTTAGGGGTGATAATTGATAGAAATTATAGTGACACAGATACTGTTAAAAAGGGGGGTTGAAGAGGGATGATAAAGTAAACGACCGAATTGAATGCTCAACGTGAACGCACTGATTTAATGCTATAATGATGATACGATATTATAGTAAACAGCAAACATATGCAAACGTTTGCGTTATGTAAGCTAGGCGCTACTTTTAAATATGATATATACAAAAGATGTACGCTTGTCCGTACAGTCGCTACTGGCGATTGAATAGCCTAATGGTTAGAGAGCTTGAGGTTCCGGGTTCAATGGTCTCACCTGGCGCGCTGGTCGGGCACGCGGTGCTGCGCCTCGGTGCGGAACACGCGCGGCGGCGCGGCGGCCGGCGAGCCCGGCGGGGACGCCAGCGCCGCCACGCCCGCCGACGACGAGCGCCCGTACGGCACCGGCGGCTTGCCTGCACACGCAATACTAGTTTATGCAACTCCACATGATTAGGCCTTAAAACACGAGTGTGATCTAATTGTAATTTAAGGCCTAATTGACAACATTTCATATTTTTCACATCTGGAAATTAATATAGGTATCGAAAGGGCTTTGCCTCCTGAACAGACCACTATACTTATAAAAAAAATATATTTCTTATTTTTTTAAATACAAGAGAATAAAATAAAATTACCAATTCTACCAAAACTACGCAAGAATACGTGTAATACTTTTGCCTTTTTCACGAAAAAAAATAAGCAACAATCCCACGTAGGTTTGACAATGTCAGATAAATTTAACACCTTGGTTTTGTTTTTTGATCGTGACAAGACAAAGACAATTGATCCATCCTAGCGTAGTTTCGGAGTTACGTCCTTTTGGAATAAGTACCTTTTAATAAATTAATTACAAATCCTAATGAAAATTTAAAACCGTAGGTTTGCTCCTCTTTCAAAGTAGAATACAGACAATTAATCAAATTATAGTCTCAAAAATATGAAAAGTGGTCAATTATGTGGAGTTGCATACATTACTTTATATACACACATATTATAAGTACTCTAAGATGGATTTAGAAGCCGAAGGCATATCATGCCCATACCTGTCACGAATTTGACTGTTTTTTTTTATCATACACAAACTTACCGAGCTGACGTTTCGTAGACTGTTTTTTTTTTATGTAAATTATCACATTATTATTTATACATGTCGGACTGAACTCGACTTATATACGTGAGTGATCCGTTTTATTTCACTATGATTGTACAGCACATACTTAACCCTTAATTTGTCAGTGTACAGCATGATGGACATAGACTGTACATAGCACAAACGTCATAAATGATTTTTTCTGCTGTTCAAAATTATGTCATAAGCCAAAGTCACTGAATGTCAAATATCATTAGCAATAGAAGTTTACTTAAAAGGTTTTTGTTTTGAACCATCATCAATATCTATAGCAGTCTTTTTGTATTTTTATTTTATTACACACTTTTAGTAGGTATAAAATCAGAACAGACTAGAATTCAGGTTTTCACTTTTCAGTTCTGCCAAATTAAGGGTTAATCGAATCTTGAAAATGTACCATTACAGGCAAATTCTCCAGTGAGGAACCTGTAATTGTTTTGGACTCATACCTACTTATTTGTAAATGATGACGAAATTAAAAGGCGGCCTTTCATCGGAGCGTTTGTAATAAGTTGGGCGCTTTAATGCTCGCCACGGTTCATTTCATTACTGGTTTTAAAAGAAAACGAGCATCAGAAATAAGCAACGATAACACCTTATCTCTCTGAGACACTAAGTATCTTGACTAGGTATGTCTGTGGGTAGTAAGAGGTCACCCTGGATTTTAAAGAGTGCTACTTGGCGTGGGCGGTGTCCTTGCCTAGTTCCCTTCTATTTGAGGTTGAGGCGTAGCCTCGTGGGGTAGAGAAAGGTAACGCCCAATCCTGGTGCACCCTGGGAAACAACGGCTAACCAATTTATGTCACAGAATAACGTCTGATGAGATCAAAAATGAATTGGTTTGTAAATGGATAATGCACAAGACGAGGGCTGTTTGATAAGTACCCGTTTTCTAAATATATTAATATCACTGGCCGCAAATAAGTATACCACCTTTTTAAGCCATTTTTCAGAGGCGGGATAATTAAAAAAAAATGGCATTTTGTTTTTTTTCTCATTTGACAACGATTCAGTGAAGGCGTGAACTTAAAATTGTTAAAATGGAGAAAGAACAGTATCGGTCTGTAATTAGGTTCTTATTTTTGGAAGGAAAAACATGTGATGAAATAAAAGTAAGAATGCAGGCGGTTTACCATGAATGTTCTCCTTCTATGACAACCGTCAGATATTGGTATAACAAGTTTAAGCGGGGGTGAACAACCGTCTTTGATGAGGATCGCCCAGGCCGGCCAGTAGAGGTGACTACAGACGATATGGTTAAGAAAATTGAAAATATCGTTTTAGCCGACCGCCGAATTAAACTTCGAGAAATCGTTGATGCTGTAAACGTTTCAATCGAGAGGGTACAACACATATTAGAAGAAAAATTGGGTATGAAGAAAGTATCGGCGAGGTGGGTGCCGCGTTTACTCACGGAGGAGCAAAAACGGAACCGACAGATTACTTCGGAGCAGTGTTTGGCCGTGTTCAAACGTAACCCGAAGGAGTTTCTGCGTCGTTTCGTGACCGTGGACGAAACGTGGGTCCACCACTACACCCCGGAAATGAAAGAGCAGTCGAAGCAGTGGATTTTACCGGGAGAACCTGCTCCAAAGAAAGCAAAAACCGTCTCATCGGCTGGAAAGGTCATGGCGACCGTTTTTTGGGATTCGCAGGGTATTATACATATTGACTATTTAGAAAAGGGAAAAACAATAACAGGGCAGAACTATGCCAATTTATTGGATGAATTTGACGCCGCGTTGAAGGACAAACGACCCCAGTTAAAAAAGAAAAAAGTACTGTTTCATCACGACAACGCCCCGGCTCATTCGTCCAGAGTTGTGACGGCTAAATTAGCACAGTTACGCTACGAACTATTGTCTCACCCCCTGTATTCTCCAGATTTGGCCCCATGCGATTTCTTTTTGTTTCCCAACCTAAAAAAATGGCTCGGTGGCAAGCGATTTGGATCAAATGACGAAGTCATTGCCGCCACAGAGGCCCATTTTAATGACTTTCCAAAATCATACTTTTTGGATGGTTTATTGAAGCTTGAGTATAAGTGGAACAAATGTATAGAATTAAAAGGTGACTACGTAGAAAAATAAATGCATATATACAAAAAAAATGGTTTTTTTTTTCATAAACGGGTACTTATCAAACAGCCCTCGTACATGTAATAAACAGTTTTATTAGAATGGGTACATTCAAGAAATCATCTTAAGCTTATTATGATCAATGTTATTTTCTGTAGAGTTCGAAGAGTATTTGCCAGCTGCGGAGAAGTAGGTACTTCATGTAGCTGCCGTCTTCAATAGGTAAACAAGTTGACATCTTCTTTAATACCAAAACCATTTCGTTTCCTTTAATATTATCGTTATATCTTGCATGCACTGCTGGACATACGCTTCCCCCAAGGATCTCCATTCAGACCGGTCTTGTGCTTTCCGCATCCACCGCGATTCCGCGATCGTCACCAGGTCGTCGCTCTATCTCCATCGACTTTGAGCTTCCTTCTTTGATTTCTTGCATACCAGATGATATAAATTAACAAATAACAGTGTACTTATGATTACTACATAAAATTGCTTAACAAACTTCGTTTCGGGCATGTTTTGGGTTAATTTGCCGATTAGTTTAGTTTTGCACACATCACACAAAACAAACAAAGTTTTTAAGTAATGACGACCAGCGGAGTTCCCAAAAGACTCGTTAATGTTCTTTGGTGACTTGCATACTTGTATCTTAAAATTTTAACATAATTTTAATCCTAAAATGATACATCTGTTCTTTTGATAATTTCATTGTTGTTTGACAATGACAATAATGACAACCATTCAAAATTCTATTGACGTTAGTTGTTAAAGCGACGTCTTAGGCTTGGAAGAGTGGCAACGTTGCTTGTTCTTAGGGTGTGTTGCACTAAAGAAATTTTAAGATATTTTTTTTACAAAAAGTTAAATATCTTCGAAACGAAGCCGAATTGAGAAAACTTAATACGACATTTTAGACTCCTTATGACCTCAGGAATGCGTGGTTAAAATCTTTTGGATCGCTCCCGAGCACCCTGTATAAGTATGTTTATCCGTTGTCTAGTACCCATAGTACAGGCTTTGCCTAGTTTGGGACTAGGTCAATTGGTGTCGATTGTCCCATGATGTTTATTTATTTATTTATTATTTATTACTTTACTGCTGGTGATGGTTGGCGGGCGCTGTCAGCGAGCAGTCGTCGTCGTGCTGCAATGCTGGTCATTTTCTACGGTTTCTAAACGCACTATAGAGGACTTATGATATGTGTGTAGATAAATACAAATACGCATTCAAATAACATATTTGTTGTCTCCGCTCGCTGTCGTGTAACAACACTAACCGGTGCGGATGGCGCTGGAGATGATGTCACGCGCGGCGCGGCGCCGGTTCTCTTCGCCCACTTTCTCTTCCACCAACTTCGCCATTGAGGTCTGGAGACTTCTGCGGAATTAATGGGAAAATGTATTTCCTTAGTAAACTATAAGTTCCGCACTGGGCGGGATAAAACATCATATTTTTGATAAGTTATCCAGGGGACATCTCCATGACAACGAGCGGCACTTAGCAGTTGATTGACCCAAATAAAAGCTTGTAACTTGTAAAAATAGGACCCATGAACGTTTTGGTAACGTATTGTGCTACATATCGTATTGAGCTGTGTTACCTCCTCGCGTCCTGCAGTATGACGGCCGCGTCCACGGGCGTGCTGTGGCTCGGCTCGCTTTCCGTCTTCTTGACGCCGCCGCGATTCAGCTCATCAACTGGCGCCTAGAGCAAAAACATTTATAATGAACCTACAGGGTAATTGCGTATAGACATAGTAGATAAACCTTTCCCACGGGCCAGGCAAAAAGCAATCTTATGGCAATGTCATAAACATTTTGACAGGGGAAAGCTTTTCTCACTTTAACTACAACTATTTTGACACTCGTCATCGGATTGAAATGACAGTTTTTGTACGACAGTGACAGCTATACTTCGTTGATTTTAGCATTAAAAAGAAGAAAACAATCTTGACATGTATTTTTATTGAAAAACGCTTTTTAGAAATAAGTAACCATTACGTATAAAACCATAACAATATAAATAATTGAATCTCATTGTTATTTAAGCGACTTATTTTTAAAAAGCATTTTTCCATAAAATCATCGATATATAAAACATAAAAGATAGGCCACGCACCCGTTCAGGGTTGACAAAATGCGGCCCTGTCTCATTGGCTGTCATTAGACCGACATAATGTCAAACATCAAGGGATACTAAGTCACAGAATCACCTGATCACCTATAATTGCTTGTCCGGGCGCGGTGAAGCGGTGGCGCATCTATTTTTGTATATCAATGATAAAAAGACATGTCAAGATTGTTTACCTTCTTTCTAATGCTAAAAAAAAACGAAGTATAGCTTTCGATTAAAAAAAACTGCGTCCAAATCGGTATACTCTAACAGCCGTTATCAATATTCAATCTAACCCTTGATTTGATCTAATGACGAATTTTTTTTACCGAATTGATTGGTCAGTTTGTAATGACAATTCGGTGTAACTTGCAGACTTGTAGAGTTTATGTTTTAGTGCGCTTCACATTGGCAATGAAATGTAGGTCGAATTGTCATTGTAAACTTATTATCATTATCATGATACTCGGGACTTAATCGTGTAAAAAATATATTTAAATTTAAATACCTTGGCGTTTTGGACGCGACGTTGCGTCCATGGACTCGAAGGGACTGAAGAGGCGGAGGAGGATCAACATCTTCCAGCTGCACGGGTTTCTCAGTAGGTTAGTTTTTTCACTAGGGTTGCGTCCGAAACGTCGAGGCATTGAAATATATTTTTTACGCTATTAAGTCCCGAGTATCATGATAATGTGTGAAAATGGCGAAAGTTTAAATCAATACATTGTAAACTTATATTAGTAACGCTGTAGATGGCCCTCCCTCCTCCCATCGACAGATAGCAAGCAGAGACTGGACTGCCTACGGACAGTAACTTTATTACACGGACAAACTACCCTATGGACACATCTTCTATAATTTACTTAGAAAGTCATTACGAAAAAACGAAACGTTCGCGCTTACATTGGGTGTCCAGAGGGTGGTTGGTCCGTGCTTTATTAACACGGCAATATCGAAGACAGATAAACGTTTTCATCGTCAGTTAACCAAACAAAAATAAGAGACAGATTGAATTGGGAACGGCTGTTAGAAGCTACGACGCTCTTACAGACACACATATAAACACGTCAAACATTACCGGTGAAGGCTCAATGCCGATCTGTTGGAGTCTGACGGTGCCGTTGTCCGGGCTCTTGGACTGTAGCTCGCGGTCCTCGCTCTGCGCTTTCGGCTTGGCGATCTTCGATACAACTGTTCAACAGAGAAAAAATATGATTTGCTTGTTAGTCAATGATATTACATATAAATATGTCAAATGTCATCAGCACGCCGAAAATGAAGCGCAGAAAAGGCTAGAAGTTGTAGCCTTTTTGGCCACAATCTCCCTCAAATAAGGTTCAAACTTGCGCGCAAATGTCAAAATGTTCGTAACATGTTTTTGATTGTCTAGTGAGCATAGGCCGTATCTTTACTTATAATATCATTGTTCTTAGTACAGTCGGTTAGTACGGCGAGCCGCCCTTTTATCGATGACAAAGCATTCGCAGTGGATGCGGAAAGCACCGGTCTGAGTGGAAAGCCTTAGGGGAGGCCGCCGGCCAGCAGTGGACGTCTTTCGGCTGACATGATGATGATGATGATGATGAAAGCATTCGTCACTTTGTAACAAATAAGCGAGTGCGAAAGGGACAAATGCTCTATGTCGTCCATAAACGTTAGTATGCTAGGGAGTCTGGACATGTAAATCGGACCACCTTGCATTTTCACTCAAAATAGGGAGTAGCACTTTGAACGGCGGTCTTGGTGGTTTGAAAATGGGCTAGTAGAGTTTCGAAACGAGTCAGCGTATAGTGTAGGTGTAGCTGGTGGTAATTTGGGTCTGTGTGACACGTGTTGATTCGTGTGGCAGTGAAGGGGGAGATGATGCAGGCAAACATACATTTTTGTAGCATTGACGTACGTAGCTATCTTACGTGTAAAAAAAAAATTAGTAACGCCAAATAACGCCTGATTGAATCGATTAAGTATGCAAAAATATTAGTAAGAAAACTGCTGGCAGTTTTGGTGCACTGCGGTTCCAAATTTGAATTTTCAGATTTGAAAAACGAAAGGAAAGTTCTCATTCCGCATGGTAGTTCGATTTACGAGTCAGCTAGTGTATTCACCCGGTTTGGAAACGTTGCGTTTGAGTTCAGGCGTGGCAGCCGTGAGGGACGCTCTCCTTTCGAACTGTTCCTTGAAACTGCCGACGTTGCCACCTAAAACCAAAGCACACAAGATATTTTAGCAGACGTGCTAATCTGTGAACATTTATTTAGCAATATAAAAACTCCGAATTTAGGTATTTTTTAGTTGCACAAAATTAAGCATACAAATGAATGTAAAATAAATTAAATGTCATGGGACAATTGACACTAATTGACCTAGTGTCAAACTAGGCAAAGCCTGTACAGTCACCAGCAATAGCACAAAAGTAAACATTTCACAAAAACCGGACAAGGGCGAGTCAGATTCGCGCACGAGGGTTCCGTACAAAGATTTTAACGCTTTCCCTAGTATTTTAAGTTGTCCGGTGTTAGCAGAGCCCTGCTTCTAAGCAAAATATTGGTCTGTGAAATCTACAAACAGACATAAAAAGAGCTATAAGAGCTACCTTCACACCAAATTTCAAGTTTCTAGGACAACCGGAAGTACACTTTGGGTTTTCAGGGTACGGCAATTCAACAACCTTTTTAATGACTGTATCTTTTGATTGGATTGACTTAGAAGTTGAGTTTATTTTGATGATTCTTTTTTTGTGGGAGAGTACCCTCTCAGAAGGTACTTCGCCTTAAATAAAAAAAAAACCAGCCAAGTGCGAGTCGGACTCGCGCACGAGGGTCAAGTAGAAAGATTTTAATGCTCTTCCCCAGTGTTTTAAGAAGTCCAGTGTTAGCAGAGCCCTGCTCCTAAGCAAAATGTACGCAGTGTGGGGTTAACTTATATTGGTCTGCGAAATCTACAGACAGACATAAAAATTTAAGATTTTGAGACTTTTGTGAGTAGTTGTGCTACAAGAGCTACCTTCATACCAAATTTCAAGTGTCTAGGACAACTGGAAGTACCCTTTAGGTTTTTGGATTTCGGCAATTTGTATGGAAATAGCTTTTTTAATGACTGTATCTTTTGATTGCGTTGACTTAGGAGATTGATTTTTTCACAGCTTCAAGCGGCTGCAGGCTTGAGTATTTGATATTAATTTCAGCACGCTACCTCCACGCGTGCCAGAGAAAAAGGGTATTGATAGACGGACAACAAAGTGATCCTATAAGGGTTCCGTTTTTCCTTTTGAGGTACTTACAGAACCCTAAAATATACAAAGGCGGATTATGGTGAGTGTACCTGGTATAGACAATTTCTTGGGCTTGGCGGAGGGGGAGGGCGCGGGAGCGGGCGCGGGCGCGGGCGCGGGCGCGGCGGGCGCGGGCGGCGCGATGGCCATATTGTTCAGCTTGTCAGCGGCGGCGGCGACGCTCGGCTTCGTCTCCTCTTCGGGCTTTTCCGCCTTCTCTTCGGCTTTGGGCGGCGTCTTTTTCTTAACTGTGACGCGCTTCGCTGGCGCCTTCGGCTCTTCGGGTGGGGTTTCTTTGACGATCTCTCGGGTGGCGTCCTTGGCGAGCGTGGCGGGCGCGGGGGATATCGTCATGGTCGCCGAGGACACCAGGCATGGTTGGACAGCCTGCAGAAAGTTTGATTATACATAGGAGGAACCTCCTGTGTAGTACAGTCACACGTGTGCGTGTGTGTGTACTCAGCAGCAAAAGTTGCTAAACAACCGACGATCATTGTAAGACAGATCATTGTAAGCACGGCTCTATTGTTACAGACATAAGAGCTTGTGCAGATCATTGTGCTTGGCTACTTCTGCTGCTGACTGTACTTAATCAGTGCTTTTAATAACCTGAACAACTTAGAAAAGTTGAAAAACCTTCGACATTATCAGTCAATATGTCAAACCGATTTTTATGGAACTTAGCTAAAAACCATCCCGACAATTCGACAATAAATGTATGAGAGAATGATTTTATTTCTGTGTAAAAAAAAATCTTCACATGGGTGCTCACTTAGACTTAATCAACCCCTAGCTGAATTCTTGACGGTTCATTTTAATGCGTTTTAACGCACCTTGTATAGTATAAGGCTATTAAAAAAAATCTCACCCCTTCCGAGTAGGCGGGCGGGCTGTCGGGCGGCGACGACGCGGGCGGCGCCGGCGCCTCCTCCTCCGGCGGCGCCACGTGAGCAGAACTGCAAATAATAGTACTTTTTGATATAAGTGTCGAAATTATGTAATTTTGCACAAGTATAAGGTTTAAAAAAAAACATTTGAGAAAAACGACAATGAAACCAACGGCGGTGAGCCGGCACTAACTTCCCTACCTGCACCCGCCAGCGCCCGTCGCCGTCCACCACCGGCTCCTTGGAAAAGTAAAAAGCACTAGTGCGGAAAATGCAACTTCCCGCACGATACGTAGGCACAATAAGTACCACTTTTCGAGCAACAGTATAAACAATGATAAGAGCGTCACCTGGCGGCGCGGTCCTTCTTGCGCTGCGCGCCGCTGGGCGACGCCGCGAGCTCCAGCTTGCGCTTGTCGCCGGCCGCCACCAGCGTGCGCGTCGGGGACGGCTTTATGGCGTCCTCGCCGCCCTCTGCGCAACACAACCAATTATAGACAAAACAAGCGCGAGTCGGACACGCGCACCTCGTTCCGTACAATACAATGTAATACAAAAACTCTTTTCTCAAACAAAGAAGTTAATACTCGCATTACTTTCAAAAAAAGAAGACACCTAGTACATTTATTTATGGATAGCACAGTTCTTTGCCGGCCTAACTAACTAATATGTATGAAAATCCATTACTGGCCGCTGTTATCTACACGCCGACAACCGCGTCGCCGCCATCCAGTCGGTCGGAACAGCGCCGGGGCGGCTGAGGGGACCCCGATCATTGAAGGAGGCTAGTCGACTAGCGCACAGTTGATAAAACTATTTTTTTTTTTATTCCCTTACAATGTTTGAGAAGAGCATTATACAAGCTTCGATGGGATCAGGGGTTGCCGGACTCGTACTACAGCCGGCCTCGTGTTACTCGGCCGTCTAACCACTTTCTTCCCGGCCTTTGCCGTAATGTGCTATTATTGAACACCACATAACAAACAAAACAAAAAAAGGTACATAAAAAATGTAGGTAGCAATGTGCAGCCCTAACGCTCCAATGCGATATCTACCAGGCAGCCATAATGAAATAAAGATAGGACCAACCCCCTACCAATTGATAGGTATGTAGGGAATCGAGTCTCGAATATTTTTCCAGCTTTTCCCGATTGTTGTAAATTTGTCCAGTATTCCGTATCCGCGGATTTATAATTTCCACGATCCAGTAATCTATTCCAAGGGAGCCGTGTGAAACATCGACAAACGTTTCATTTCATCGCATTTTCATTTAATCGAAAACTATTCTCTGCCAAAATCAGGATAATTTGTTGTACAGGTAAGGTTAGGTTAGTTTTCAAATGAAAAGGTTAAGAAAATAGGTCAGAAAATAGCTTTCGATGAAATTAAAATGCGACGAAATGAAACGTGTGTCAGCAATTCAAAGGTGAACCCTATTCTAATCATCTCTGGTGACTATTGCCCTTATTCATAAACGTCACTTAAGCCTCTGTTAGCTAAAATACGTTTTGTCTTCTTCTTACTAGCGGAAATGTCAATGTGACAAAAAGGGACAAACGAACTTTAACGGCATTTTAGTTAATACAGGTTTATGAATAACAGGGTATATAGGCACCAGGCCAACAGTAGCCAATAAAATAATGCCTTAAGAAGGCAGATGTTCCTATGTGCGCCACTTGCTTGCGTTATAAGAAACCAAGCAACCACACTACAGGTGCCGTTGACTGCCCAGCCAAAATTATGGCTGAAAAAAGATTCATCAGTACTATAGATTATGAAGGCACCTAAGAACGATCTCACTGCCGTTTATCTATTTTTAGTTTATTGTAATTTCATTTTAGTTTTAGTGGTATTTTTCTGATTATTAAATATTAATTAGACCACAATGCTGACCTACTAACACAAATTGTTATTTCAAGCCATTTGCAAAATTTCAAAGTTAAATAACATTAGGTAAGTTTAAAAAATCTTACTCAGCAATCTTGGCATCAGCTCTTGACGCGGTTTAATAAATTACAGTGACTCATAGTATAGTTTATTCGACAAAATAATAAACATACGAAAGTGCAGCGTAATTAATTTAAGAATTATGTTTGAAATAGATATGTTTAATTTGTTAGTTGTTTTGAATTCATGTTATTTGTCTGTATAATTTCAGTTTGCACTGTTTATCTCAAGTGATTATCTTAATTATTTTTTTAATGTTAGCTCGTTATGCCTGAGATACAGAGTTCACTAGTAACCCTAGTTCAGGCACACGTGTTACAAAGATTTTCTGTAAAACATTTACATCATTTATTATCCTGTACCGCAATTTTTGAAATAAAATTATGAACTAAAAACAATTACTTTGCTCACCCGCGACCACCAATGACAAATAGTTATATCTGTGCGGCAAATGTATGTTTCCATGCAACACCTCCGCCTCCACTGCTACACGAATCAACACATGCCACACAGACCCAACTATCACCACCACCACTATACTAAACGCTGACGCGTTTCGGCACTCTCCACGAGGCCATTTACGAAGCACAACAACAACCGCTCAACATGCCACCACTTCCACTATTTGTCATTGGTGGTCGCGGGTGAGCAAAGTAATTGTTTTTTAGTTCAATAAATACGGACCTCCGCAAAGTAACGCCTGATTCAATAAATTAAATAAAATTATCTTTATATTTATCTTTACCTGCAACGAGATCCAGGATCCTCTTTTCTGCGGAGTTGCTCGGCTCCACTGTAGCTATGGACGCGGACGTCGTCAGATCGGTGCCGCTCTCCTCCGGGCCCAGCTCGCCCTGGGCAAAGCAAAATACTCATTACTGATGGGTCAATCAACTTTTTATTGCCACTCGTTGCCATAGAGATGTCCCCTGGGTAACTCGTCTAAAATAAGATTTTCTAAATCATCATCACCACTCCCCCCGAAAGTCAGGATTTGCATGCTTAGGAGATGAAGCATTAAGGAATTGGCATACAACTGTTGAAAGTCGGAACTTTTAATCGAGTGGTGCCTTGGAAAATCTTATTTTATACGAGTTACGCAGGGGACATCTCCATGGCAACGAGTGGCAATAAAAAGTTGATTGACCCTGATATAATTACTATTTAATGACGGTAAAACACGGACCAACCACCCTGTGGACACCTAATGTCAGGGCCAACGTTTCCGAAACGCATATGCTCATATGCACCTATAAATCTCTCTAGCCTAGAATTTCGGCTCATTTTCGACCAGGGGGGCTAGCACGCGTGCCATTTTGTCGCTTGTCGCTCAGTGCGTCCTTCATTGATTCCATCACTATGAAAGGGACGCACTGCGCGACAAGAGACTAAATGGCGCGCCGTGCTACATGTGCAGATGACAAGCTATGAACCAATCACGACGCATTCCCCCGGCCCGCTCACCGCGGCTTTTTTCGTGTTGACTTTCCAAGTAAATTACAAAAGACTAGCTGTTGCCCGCGACTTCGTCCGCGTAGATTTCGGTTATCGCTATCGAATCGAACATCGAATTCGATGTCGTAATGACTATTACTTTACTGCTGGTGGTGGTTGGGTGGCGCTGACGGCGAAGTCGTCGTCGTGCTGCAATGCGGGTCATTTTCTACGGTTTCTGAACGCATTATAAAGGACTTATGTGTGTAGATAAAAAAACTAGTAAAACAATGCTCCGCTGCCAGCATATCCGTCCTTCTTCTCTATAGGTCGCATTTTTTGATTGATTCTCGTGAAATTTTGTGAGCAGGTTGACAAAATAAATACAATTCAACATACAATGACAATGCAAAGAAAAATCCGTTAAGCAGCTGGACTTGAACCAGCAACCTCGGTAATCCGTACCACGCTCCACCGTTAAGTATAGCTTAATTGGCTTAACGGATTTTTCTTTGCATTGTCATTGTATGTTGAATTTCATTCTATGAATGTTTCATAAAAACAAAAACAAAAATAATCAATAAATCGATTATTTTCATTAAAATAAATACAGTTTTTTTTATTGATTCGTTTACTGTTTTTTTTTCTAAGGAAAAAAAGCCCGAAAATTGTTCAAAAAATGACCCGATCTTCTTGAAATTTTGTTATCCGGTTTTATAATTATATAGGTTTTTTTGGCGATTCGTTTTTCGGCGCGAGCAACCTTAAGAGCGGGGCCCTACCTCGTTGGGCACGACGACGGAGTTGGTGGGCGCGGCGGGCGCCAGCGACAGCAGCAGGTCCAGCCGCACCGGCGTCTCGGCAGCCAGCATCTCCGACATCTCCAGGCACGACGTCTCGCACCCGGTGTTGACCCACCTGAAATGGTGCCGCCATTTCAATAATAACAAAATATCATCATAAGCATCACCAGCCTTTTACGTTCCACTGTTGGGCACACGAGTCGCAGGGTTCGGTGCGGATTGGAAACGGTACACACACCCAATGGGGTGGAAAACATCGCGTCAAAACCGGCACACTCCTCCATTGAATTCACCGAAAAGCATATAAATTACAAATGCAGTTTCACACATAAATTCCGAAAAACTCACGTCGGTGCCGTGCCGAACCCACTACCCTCTGCTTGATAGGCCATAGGGATTTAGCTTTGTCAAAGAACATATATACTAACGTAACAACAAACGACACTGACGCATGTGTACAGTAAAGTAAACTACCTCGCGGCTGTGTGCGTTTCGGGACGCGAGCGGGGGTGAGCGAGGGGCGCGAGGGGTGGGGAAAGCGGACCGCGGGTCGCCACGGCACGGCAGTGACGCTCCTGTGGCTTGGTACTACTTACGAATGATCACAGATGTAAGCAATATCCGCTCGCTTGAGTGGGTCCACGGTCAGCATGTCGCGAATCAGGGGGGATGCGCCTGTGAAAAGCAATAGGGATGATAAGAATGATGACTATAGTGCCCCGCCGCTGTGAAGTCAATCCTGAAACATTGCACAGCTATGAAGTTTGTGATTATTGACAATGTCAACCTTAGGAGTAAAATGCTAGACTTGCTTGTTACGTGTGGTAATCAGAAACTGTTTCACAGCTGGGCAATGTGTCAGGATTGGCTTTTAGAGGCGGGGCATTACAGATGAGTGGACTTTCAAACTGTAGACCTCTATGGTGTAATTTGTGTGGCACTTATTTCATACAAAAATACGGCGACGCAAATTACACCACGGGTCTCCAGTTTTAAAATCCACCCAGATAGTCAAATCAGCATCTTTTTAGAACTGTCAAACCGATCGCTTAGTACGAAGTTTATTACAGTACTATGACGTCATCATTTTTAGTGATCAAACTGCCTCCTTTTGTTCGTTTCTGTTAAATAAAATATAGTCATAATTAGGGCTATGGCGAGTCAAAAATCTTCTATGATTGCTGGTGTCGAGAGACGTGGAACCGTCAATTTCCACCAATCATAGGCCAGCAGCTTATCTCTCATTGGTGGAGAATGACAGATACAACTCACACCAGCGATCCTAGCGGATTTTTGAACCGCGATAGCCCTCACTTCAGTAATATATAAGTGACGAGCCGTCGGTTTTTTATGAGTATTATTGGAAGCTTGATTATGTGAAAATATGAAATTATTTTATTTTGACATCGATGATGATGATGGACCTGGAGACGAGCTGTCGGTAGGCCTCCAACAAGATGGAGCGAAGACCTAGTAAAGATCGCGGGACCGCGGTGTGATGCGGAAAGCACAAGACCGGTCAGAGTGGCGAGCCTTGGGGGAGGCCTATGTCCAGCAGTGGACGTCAATCGGCTGACATGATGATGTGTGGGGACGCCTGGCTGGGTCGGGCGGGCTGTTGATCGTCTAGTGCGTTTATTCAGCCCAATTCTCCGTGGTTAGGAGACGACGGATACTGTCCCAGCGGATGTTCCCACGCAGCATCTTTTTTTTAAGGTCATATAACCAAGCAGTGGAATAGTTCATAGAAGAAAAAAAAACTTCACGAGGGATTGAACATAAGTTTTATCGACTATTCCAGTTATCGATGTTATCGAATCGACTCTTCGCTTGTTATCGACTTTTGACATTATTCTGTAACATTTATATAATATTTTGTGCAATAAAGATTAAACAAATAAATATTTTTGCCGAAAGTTTTTGATTCGTAAAAATTACATTCGTTTTGTTTTATTGCCACTCATATCCATATTAATCTAGTAATAGCTCTACTTCAAATCCGGTCTTGGTCTTCTTGGTCGTTCTTGGTCTTGGTTTGTTGGTATGTATGTATGTATGTACGTATGTATATCTCTTTATTGCACATAAAACAAAAAATAACAGAACAAATGCAAATGTACAAAGGCGAACTTATCCCTATATGTCAAGTCATAATTGTTAAAGAACTAAATAAAATAATCGACAACTAGAAGGTCGATAAATTACAATGTTCTCTCCGTATTGACTTTTCATTTTTGCTATGAGAATTCCGCACCTTGGTTCGCATGAGACTACGAGGATAAATCGATCTTTCAATAAAATAAAGACCCGATCCTCATACCGTCACCATTTTAATTGTTCTCCATACGGTCAATCCGTATGGAGAACAATAGGAAGTAGGTAGGTATTCATTTCAAATTGTGTTACTACTAAAGCAAGCAAAATGTTGAGGAAACACCCCGACAACAGCTGGGGAAAACCTTTGCTTTGTAAAACATATGGCAACAGGAATTTTTAAAATTAGATTAGACTTCAAAGAAATAATCAGTAAATGTGTAGTTGTTTGTTAGTTTTAGGTCCGATCGTGAAGTTCGTATTTTAATTTACGTATTTCCATTATTTTGTAATGATGTAACATAAAATAATCAGAATGATGATACTGAAGTTTTGAGTTGTATACATTTAGGACAAGAAAAAAACCTTATCACGAAAATACTCTTACTTGATGGGTTTTTGGGCTCATAGTAATCTCCGTTGCTGATTTGGCGGACTAGGCGTTTAAAGTTGGAGCCGTCGAAAGGCATGGCGCCATAAACTAGAGTGTACAGGAGAACACCCAGCGACCAGCAGTCGACCTGACAACAACAATAATGCATACAGCAGGCCCCTATTGTCACCGTCATTACAATTGTTACTTTTATATGACAATTCGAACTACATTTCTTTGACAATATGAAGCGCGCTAAAACAAAAGCTCTTCAAGTCAGCAGTTGACACCGAATTGTCATTGAAAACTGACAATTGTAAAGTTGGTGAAATAGGGGCTAGGAGTTCATTTCCTATGAAGACATAAAACAGACAGACGGGAGGCGCCTTTGGCTTGTCTATGCACTACAATTTTTCTGACACTTTTTGAGGGGGACGAAGAACACACACGTACAGCACACGTTTACGCTCATGTCAAAATTCGTGACGTTCCTACAAACTCACACTAAAACAAAACTGTCACACAAATGACAACAACACGCACAAAATCAACAGACCCTGTGCATTTTGGACAGACTTAACGTGTTAATGTTAAAATCTCCATTCCTTTCGTGCTCTAAGTATCCAATCTATCATCTATCCAATGTATTATCTTTATCTTTAATGACATTCTATACACAAAGAACAGCTCCTATACAAAATCATAGATAAAACATGGCACACTCTTCCAATTTCACCCCCACAGAACTACATCGGGATAAAAGGAAAGAGGCATGTACATGTTTGAAATGATTAGAATCTAATTACATAAGATATAATGAGAACGGGATATTGACCGCGATTACCTTATAGATTTGACGAGCCAAATTCCAAATCCGGGGTAGACAGAGCCTGGCGGTCTGCGCAACAATAGCATCTACCCGTTTCGTCAGTCTGTCCATGATCGTAACTGCGTCGAAATATCGGGAGCTCGTCAAATCTATAATCTATGTAATCTAGGTAATTGCGGTCAATATCCCATTCTCATTATGTCTCATGACCAGGTCATTCACGTCGAATTTTTTCTATGCCTTCTTGAATCAGTTACATTCAAATTACTTAGCACAACTAATTGGTGGTTAGCTTGAGCTATGGAGTAGCTTTACCTCAGGTCCTATGTAGGGCGTCCCTTTAACGATTTCCGGGGAAGCATACAAAGGCGAGCCACAGAACGTCGACAGCAAAGAAGTCTCCTTGAAGACGTTCGAAAGGCCGAAATCAGCAATCTGTCAACAATAAAAGATCATAAATAAAATGCCGGATCCTTTTTAATAAACGTGAATGTTTGCGAAAGCACCAACCTTGGCACTACCGGTGTCGTCAAGCAAAACATTCTCCAGTTTCAAATCCCTATGGCAGATTTTATGTATATGGCAATAATAAACAGCGGTCGCAATCTGACGAAATAACCTGAAATCACATAAATGGGTTAGAAAGTTTTATGGTGGCTCCATGGTTAATTTTTATTATGACACGGCTCTGAGCGTAAGTTTTTATTGTGTCGTTACCATAAAAGACCTCACCTCCGCGCTTCGTCCTCCTGTAATACTTTCTTTTGGCTGAGGTAGTCATACAGTTCACCTCCGGAGCAATACTCCATTACTAGGATCATCTTTTCACTATTTTCAAATACTGTGGGAAAAAAATGGTTAAGTACTTTATACATGTCAGTTTCACGTTAAAAACACGTTAAAAACACGTTTAAAACATGCGCTGTTAAGATTAAGGTAGGTAATCTTAACAGCGGATGTTTTCTGCCTAATGAAATGAACAATGATCAAAATAATGTAGAGCAAATTATTTGACGTAGAGTAAGACAGGTTGTGATTTATTGAAAACATTACATTAAAGTTTAAACGATAGCGCAGCCTTTTTCTGATAACGGTAAAATTATTTGCCAAATAACATTGAATGTTTAGCCAATAATTCACATCATATCCACTCCACTCCACGTCAGGGAAATCGCTTTGCATATTCCGATCACTGCTTATCTTACGAGTATGATGATAAATGTACATATTCTATCCATGTATCCAACGCTTACCTTCATAAATATGTACAATATTTGGATGTCTGACGGAAGACATAATCTGCACTTCGCGCCTGATCCGAACGAGATCGGCCTCCGATTCGATCTTGCATTTCTTAATAGTTTTTATGGCTACTTCCTGTCCAGTTTTCTTGTTGATACCCAGTTGCACTTTGCCGTACGTTCCTTGACCTAATTTTCTTACTATATCGAATCTGAAAATCACAAAATGGCAATGTCAAGGCCATAGACATAATAGCTATTATAAAACCGCCTTCGAAAAAAACCTCAGAAAAAAACATGAAATAATCCCCAAAAAGCCACGAGTTTCATGGCCTAGCAGAAATATGAAGTCGGTGCGGTGCTAGTGGAATATTCTTGGAATTCGTGGCTTTTTGGGAATTATTTCATGTTTTTTTTTCAGAGGTTTTTTTGAAGGCGGTTTTACTTTTTGTTAAAAGATTTTTTATTTCACAATTTTTAGTTACGTTAATATTTAAAATATTATCCTCCAACTCCTAAGCGTTGTACCTTCCATCATCACCTCATCAACACGAGATGATGACTACCAGACGCAAGTACTTGAATAGCTTTCGAAAATATATGAAACACATGATACGTCCCTATAATATTTGAGGGTTGCCCTCGATTTCCCTGAGATCCCATCATCAGATCCTGACTTGGTGACAATGGGACCAACTAGAGAGTATACCCTTTCAAACAAAAAAAGAATTTTTGAATTCGGTCCAGCCGTCTTCGAGTAATCGGGGAACATACATAAAAAAAAATATATATTCCTACGAATTGAGAACCTCCTCCTTTTTTTTAAGTCGGTTATAAATAGTGGTGCGGCCAGGATCGTCTCCGCAGGAGGGAACTGTTCAACAGCACCAGCCTTGTATTACGTCCCACTGCTGGGCACAGGCCTCCCCTTAGAATATTCAGGGCTTTGGCTATAGTTCCCAGGCCCAATGCGGATTGGGAACTGTTCAACGGTTCATTAACCGTCATCAGCTTGAAATTTGGTATGGACATAGGAATAGGATGGACCTGGTGAGGATCGCGGGATCGCGGTGGATGCGGAAAGCACAAGACCGGTCTGAGTGGAGAGCCGCGGGAGCGGCCTATGTCCAGCAGTGGACGTCTTTCGGCTGACATGATGATGATGATGAAGTAAGATGGATGACAATACAAGTACAATCAGAAAAAAAACTTGTAAGTATAAAAAATTAAAATTTTAACACAATTTTTTTTTAAAGACTTGAATATTAGTAGTACCTATTAAATTGATTTGCAATAGACCAATAGACATAATGAAAACGCGATATTGACCGCGATTACCTTATAGGTTTGATGAGCTCCCGATACATCATGTGATCATGATGCATGAAACTGCGTCGAAATGTCGGGAGCTCATCAAACCTATAAGGTAACCGCTATCAATATCCCGTTTTCATTACGTCTAACGCGATTAACCGCGAATCATTTAAAACCGATTTGCAATACTTCTGCAATGTCTTGTAAGTACACTAGCTTTATTCGCGGCGAGGGCATCGCATCGATCATGGCCCACACGCCGCGCCGCTTCATGCAAGCGGTATTTTTTATGCTACACTCTCTGTCGGGCACAAAAGCGTTAGAATCGTGACCTCGCGTCAAACACTGAATATTATTACGAAATTTAACGCAAAAACCTCTGCTAACTGATGCCAATTAGAATTTAATATTTTTGTATCCGCTTGTTCGACGTGTTGGTCCACCTTGTAATTTTTGTCCTATCAGTATTTTCACTTTTTAGGGTTCAGTACCTCAAAAGTAAAAAACCGGCCAAGTGCGAGTCGGATTTTTGACTCGCGATACTTAGCCTTCATCGGAATCGTAAAACTTTTCATACAAATCCTAATCCATTTCACGACTTATTTTTTATACGACGAGGAATATATAGGTACAATACAATACAAAACTCTTTATTGAACACACCGCATAACAAATAACCTGACCAACTTAAAAAAGTTAAACAACCCCCGACATTGTCATTTCAAAGTTCAATATCTTAAAAACGGGTGAACCGATTTTAATGAAACTTGGCTAAGAACCATCTCGATTAAACTAGCTTTTGATTAAAAAATACCACATCGAAATCGGTAAACCCGTTTTGGAGCTATGATGCCACAGACAGATACACGGATGCACATGTCAAACTTATAACACCTCTCTTTTTCGTCGGGGGTTAACATAACAGGAAGAAAGGTACACAGTTTTTATTTTATACGACGAGGAAGACAAACAAGCAAGTGGGTCACCTGATGGTAAGTGATCACCACTGCCCATAGACACCCGCAACCCCGAAGGATTAGCAGATGCGTTGCCAACCTAGAAAGCTAAGATGAAATGACTCCTGTACCCGTAATGACACCGGCTGTCTTACTCTCCACACCGGAACACAACAGTACAAGCACTGCTGCTTAGCGGCAGGATTAGCGAGTAAGATGGTGGTACCTACTGCTTTTTTGCGGGTGGTAGGACCTTGTGCGAGGTCCGTCCGGATCGCGACCGGTAAAAATAGGCGACCTTATCACTAACGAGCTATCTCTACCAGGCAACGATATGAGCAGAGCACGAACAGGTCATAGCAAAATAATTGCAACACGGTAATAGAACAAGATTAATAGAGTTGCATTATGTACAGTATTATTTAATCATATTTTTCAATTTCATTATAATAGAGTTCGGGGTAGTTCTCAATTCACTTATTAATCGTTTTATTTTCATCATATTTAAAATATTTAGAAATAACCATAAGTAAATAATTTTACTAATTTAAATTGTCACCAGAAAACTGTTTCAAGAATGCCACTTTGACAAAATCATGACAGATATGCAACTAAATAAGGTTTAATGTTAAATTATGATAATATCCTCTTTAGATAGGTAATTAGAATCTTAAAGTATCGACTCTATTGAGTATTGTTTTATTTCCATATCTGTTTTTGCTATGACCTGTCCGAGCTCTGGATATGAGTCAATATTCGACAGTCATAACATAGTCATATGGCAAAGCGTCGATTGATTCTCGATTTCATTGATTGTCAAACTTAGCAATGACGAGGCGAAGCAGGTCAATAGCTGTAATAGCAGCCTTACCGCCCACGGGCACAAACGGTGTAGGACGCAATCCAGCCCAGTCACTAGGCCAATGACGTAGGCTCTATGAGATGTAGTGCATTTGCAGAACTATGATTGAAATAGGTATCAGTTTTTGTACGACTGTGACAGGTAGCTGTCTCCGATACCAATTGTCAGCCCATTCAAAATGAACGCGATTGAGATGCCAAGAAAGTATGACAATAAGGCTGCAGATCACAAAATTTCACGAAGATCGGGTCGATTTTGAACTTTTTTTTTTTCCATAAAACGAATCGACAAAAACCTATACTTACATATACGAGGGCTGTTTGATAAGTACCCGTTTATGGAAAAAAAAACGTTTTTTTTTTTTTGTATATATGCATTTATTTTTCTACGTAGTCACCTTTTAACTATATACATTTGTTCCACCTATACTCAAGCTTCAATAAACCATCCAAAACGTATGATTTTGGAAAGTCATTAAAATAGCCCTCTGTGGCGGCAATGACTTCGTCATTTGATCCAAATCGCTTGCCACCGAGCCATTTTTTTAGGTTGGGAAACAAAAAGAAATCGCATGGGGCCAAATCTGGAGAATACGGGGGGTGAGACAATAGTTCGTAGCGTAACTGTGCTAATTTAGCTGTCACAACTCTGGACGAATGAGCCGGGGCGTTGTCGTGATGAAACAGTACTTTTTTTCTTTTTTAAATGGGGTCGTTTGTCCTTCAACATGGCGTCAAATTCATCCAATAAATTGGCATAGTACTGCCCTGTTATTGTTTTTCACTTTTCTAAATAGTCAATATGTATATATGCCCTGCGAATCCCAAAAAACGGTCGCCATGACCTTTCCAGCCGATGAGACGGTTTTTGCTTTCTTTGGAGCAGGTTCTCCCGGTAAAATCCACTGCTTCGACTGCTCTTTCATTTCCGGGGTGTAGTGGTGGACCCACGTTTCGTCCACGGTCACGAAACGACGCAGAAACTCCTTCGGGTTGCGTTTGAACACGGCCAAACACTGCTCCGAAGTAGTCAGTCGGTTCCGTTTTTGCTCCTCCGTGAGTAAACGCGGCACCCACCTCGCCGATACTTTCTTCGTACCCAATTTTTCTTCTAATATGTGTTGTACCCTCTCGATTGAAACGTTTACAGCATCAACGATTTCTCGAAGTTTAATTCGGCGGTCGGCTAAAACGATATTTTCTATTTTCTTAACCATATCGTCTGTAGTCACCTTAACTGGTCGGCCTGGGCGATCCTCATCAAAGACGGTTGTTCTCCCCCGCTTAAACTCGTTATACCAATATCTGACGGTTGTCATAGAAGGAGCACATTCATGGTAAACCACTTGCATTCTTACTTTTATTTCATCACATGTTTTTCCTTCCAAAAATAAGAATCTAATTACAGACCGATACTGTTCTTTCTCCATTTTAACAATTTTAAGTTCACGCCTTCACTGAATCGTTGTCAAATGAGAAAAAAACAAAAGAATGATTTTTTTTTAATTTTCCCGCCTCTGAAAAATGGCTTAAAAAGGTGGTATACTTATTTGCGGCCAGTGACATTAATATATTTAGAAAACGGGTACTTATCAAACAGCCCTCGTAATTAGAGAACCTGCTCACAATATTTCACAAGAATCGGTTGAGAAATGCGACCTGACCAGAGGGTCGAGCACGACTTTACGAATGCTGCGTAACGTTACGGTTATCGTATCGAGATCGAGAAACCTCTTACTAAATTTTAGTTCCAAATACACTCATGGGCGGGCGCTGTTATAAACGTCATACAAACTCAACAACGTTTGCTATTCGATTTTACGTTACGCAGCATTCCTAAAGTCGTGCTCGACCCTCTGACGAAAAGAACAGCCGAATAGACGCCGGACAGACGTACCGCATAGGTACTAAAGATTTTTTTTACGAGCTGAAACGGAGACGCTTCGCTCACTTCGTTCGCTCGGTCAATTATTTATTTTTACAGACTTCTATCTCGCGCGAGAACAATTGCGCATCCTTTTCTGTCACTCAGAATATAATGGGGCGAGTAATATAATCTCGCGCGACAAACAAAGTCGCGGCCAGTCGTGCTAGCCCTGCTGTAGCGAGTTGCTAAGCCAACCCACACAAACAAAAACTGGTGAATAACCTAAACAAAAAAATGTACCAGCTGCGATTTCGTTTGTAGTCATGAAAAATGTATCGAAACAATAAAACGGATTGCGATAAATTTTATGGCCTCAAGACTTTCGCGTCTGACAGACAGACAGTTTAGCTATAAACCTAAGTTGTGAAATAGCAAATGATAATCAATAGATCAGGAGAGATTGGAAAATGAAATGCCGACACGAACATGTTTTTGCATCACAGAAACAGAACAGGTAGGTACAGTCAGCAGCAAAAGTAGCTAAGCAACCGAAACGGTCACAATGACTTATACATACAAGCTCTTATGCATATAACAATAGAGCCGTGCTTAGACCACTGTGACCGCTTCGGTTGCTTAGCTACTTCTGCTGCTGGCTGTACGGTGGGAACCCACTTAGGGACCATTCGTACGCCTCGTCACATAGACCTAAGGTTTGCGGACGATCCCGAACCTGGTGTAATTTTGACACATGAAAATGTCTCGATCGTATGAGCAAAATGGCAGCGCCTTTAGCGGCACGTATCGACAACAAACTATCCTTATAGTATTGCAATCGCGTTCGAGACTATTCTTTTGTCGATATTATTACACTAGGCGCTCAGAGCCCTTAGATAAAGGACTAGCATCAAAAATGTAAAAATGGTCCCAAAACCAACAGTGCTGAGAGTTACGTCATTAAAGAGGTCTTAAAATCTACTTCATTAAAAATTTCATATATAAAAATTTATATTATTATTATTATTTATTTATTATCATTTCGTTCTATCGGCACCAAATCGAATTCCATTGCAGAACTGAAATACTCATATTTTATTTTGGATGTTGTGCACACAATTATTTCCATTATAGGTATGATATTTACACTTAGGCAGGCACATGTCCTTTAATCAACCCGCAGACTTAATTGTTGACGTATAATGAGATAACAATTTGCTGTAAATAAAATAATACATATTACTAACTAGCAGCCCGTCCCGGCTTCGCACGGGGTAGACAATTATAAAATGAAAAAAGTTGTTGTAGTGACATAACTACAATAGTTGGACATATGCTACCGCGGAGTTTTTTGTAGACATTATGATGTTCTTCAATATTGTTGTACATTATTTTGTTCTATCGCTAATAGTTTCGGCAGCGCATTCGACGAAAGACATTTTAAGACTCATTTTTCTACACCTTCGGTTACATTGTTCAAATTTTACCAAGGATCCCTAATTTTTTTCAAAATGAAATGTAGCCTATGTCAAATTGGAAGAATGTAGCATTCTATTGGTGAAAGAATTTTTTAAATCGGCCCAGTACTTTTTGAGCCTATTCATTACAAACATACAAACATACAAAAATAGGTACAAATCTTTCCTCTTTATAATATTATTAAGTGTAGATAGTGTAGATGTAGATGTAGATGAAGAGTTTGTACCTTTGTTTGAGCCGCAGCCGATGGTCGTGCAGCCGGACGTCACCGGTGTTCTCGATGCCGTCCATGATGTTGGACCGTTTGTTCTCTCCGACCACCATTTTGACTGCAAACAAACAATAGTAGATTAATTAAATGCGATGAGTATTTTGCTATAATACGTTCGTATCTATCTGCTTGTAGAAGCTGCATTCAAGATTGCTGTGACAAGAAGAAGACTCCACTAATTTGAGTTAGTAAATATCCACTTTAAAGGTAGATTATCATTACTAATCATGGCCAGACAAATTCTAGTTTCGTGCAGAAGCAACGCAGCGCAGCAGTTTGTAGTTTTTTTTTTCTTCATTTTCATACGACGGGCAATATTGTCTTGTATATTCTTGTGAAACAATAACAACTTGACGTGACATAAGGAGCATGAATGGCCCGACAAGAGCGTCGTTGGCGACTGTACAATTTATACCAAGTATACGAAATTAAATAGTACACAACATTATGAGATCTTATCCCCGACCGACGTCGCAAGCGCCAGTATTCCACCAAAATATCTAAAACTGGCAGTACCTATACCCGAGCTGCTTACCAAAAATTTTTGCCAAACTGATACATTTCCCAAAATGCCTTTTTTTTCCGAAACTGTAAATAGTTCAGGATTTTTATAAAACAAACCTAACCTAACACCTAACCTACAGGGTTCTACGAGATGGCAATAAAATAAATCCTGAAATATGTACAGTTTCTGAAAAGAAAGCATTTTGGGAAATGAATCAGTTTGTCAAACGTTTTTTGGCCAGATGAACGGATAGATACCTACCCGAGCGCATGCCGGCGGATAATTTGGGGAAACACCTCATAATCGTCATCTGGTCAGAGCATCTGACAAATCTGACAATCTCTCGACTCGTTAGCGCTGGATGTCATCACATGCCTGCCACGCTCGTTTATAAGTTGGCATAGAGAGCAGTTTTCCCGCCTTGGGACTGGTGATTTATGCACGCTGGCACTCGGCGAATGTTAATAAGTTAATGAAGCAAGGGAGGCGCCATCGCGCGGAACGTCCGTTTTGGGCTTAAGCATGTAATTCTGACGGGCGAGTAGCAATGCAATCGTTCGATAGGTAAGCTATTGGTGTAACATCGTTTCGATTAAATGGACTAGACTCCAGGCAAATTCCGCAATGAGCTCTGAGTATTCTGATCGTACCTACATGATTCCTTTTAGCTTTTCTTGCCTTGCCTTGTTGAAGTGGCCGGGGAGAACTGGATGTGAAAGGCGCAAGGAAATAATATTAGCGTGCGTTGGTTTGGGTACCTACACTACACTCAACTTCCCATGCGTCTATTGGCTATAATCGAGTTACTCAGAAACCCCGGACGTATTGAGCGCAATGCAAGAATAGAGCGTAGTCTCCCCCTTGAACATCAAGCATGCGTGCCTTATCTCAATCACTGCGTTGGTTAGAAAGAAACGCTCATATTGACAAATCAACTCTCGTCCTCTTTGGCCTACAGACCTTATTTCACAACAGTTAAAAATGTCAGTTTGTTATGATAATTCAGTGCAAATCGCTGACTTTCATTGAAGAGTTATTGTATATCGCAAACTGACAATTGTAAAGTGGGCGAAATGGGGGTCAGAAATAACAGAACTCGTGCGTAACGGGCCGTTTTAATTAATTACCAACTGACCAGTATGATGGCAACATTTAATGACAAACATGCAGTGTGTTGGATACGCTTGACACTTATTCTTGGCACACGATCAACCATAAAGCCACTTAGTGCAGTATTGTCAATTCGAAGAAACTAAATCGCAGATTACGGATTTGTGGAAACTTCTGGCAAGAAATGCAATAGCGACATACAAATAACTGCCAATCAAGTAGTTCCGAAGTTGTTTACGAAACGAGTCCCAATCCTAAATAAACTTGAGATCTCGTGAGAGAAAGACGTTCTTCTAAACATTTCAAAGCTATTTCTTTCTCCGCCACCTGCAACGGGATGTTACAGATAAATGATTGAGGTCAAGACACTAACTTTTGCCCACTGCAGTGAACTAGATACCCGCAATGCTACATCGCTACGCACTTAGCAGTGCCAGCACGTTCATCTTGCTGCTTTCCCAAGGACCATATACTATAGCATGTGTTGCGAGAAAGTATTTAGCAGTCATTATCTGTGATAAGTAAGAACCGGCCATGAGGGTAAAGGTAGCTAGAAGCGAAACTCACGGACGCTTCAGGGATTAATTTCCGTTCATCCGTTTTGGAGTTGCGATGCCAAAGACAGATACGCAGAGAAACAGGTCAAACTTATAACACTCCTGTCTTTGCGTAGGGGGTTAAAAATAAGGGTGTCACTCGCAAGTAAACACATTTTGTAAATATTTGTGACAGCAGTTCACACCCGGGTTGCGTGTTAATTTTCATTAACAAGTGATTAATGTTATCGTTAAACCTCCTTTACCTGTCCCACACTAGTTTATTTAACACGCGTAGACGTGTATTTTCTATACGAGCCCTGGAAGGTGTGGGAATGATGAATTTAGTAAAGAAATGTGTGAAGTCGTCGAATCGTATGATCCATATTAATTTAATTACAATTCGACCAAATTATCGCAAACAATACCTCTCTCCGCGTGGTATTGAAATAAATGAATTGAACGCCTAGATCTAGACCTACAGTAACCAATCGCAATCCTGTGGGAAGAAGGTACGCATTAAAAAAACAGCCTACGTCCTTAATATTTATGGAAACTATCTCCTTTCTTTTCATCAAGATTGTGACGTGAAGGGGATCAAACTGTTACAGATATGTTTCCGCTTTCATAAATTAATTAATTTGTTTGTTTTATACTTCTATCGCGACTTCACTAGCTAAATAAACGAGGCTGATTCTGTTTTGTTGTTATGTTATGAGGTGTGTAATAAAGAGTTCCTGTATTGTATTGTATAAGATGATTTGCACGGCCTGCGCGCTGATCGCGTTAACGACGTATCTGGGCCAGTTATAAGATAGGTGTCAATGTCTATCGGTCGGAAGCCCCACGGTCACTCAATGACATTGACGTATTAACAGTCACGTCCAGAAAAATGCGGCGCAAGTAGCCAATTAATATGTGGAATAGTGTGGGGCCGGCGTCTCGGCGGCTCTAAAAATACCGCATATCATTCCCCTAGCATGCTTACACGTTTTCGCCCTGTCTCTCGCAAGCTTGTCGTTAACTTGAGGAAACGTGTAATTCTGTCCCATACAATACACCTATGTCGTGACCCCATCCTCATCCGAAGCCACCGCCGTCTCCGCCCGGCACCAATAGCACAAAAACCGCGTCGTAAATCTTAACCATCAATCTTGACGTCACAATATGTTGAAGCCGTCAGGTCCAACCCACGATCGGCTTTACTGTCTACAATTCTGTTTCGCAAACCATTTCAAACGAATCGAAAGATAAATGATTCAGGTTTACGACAAAATCTAGTCTTTCAACACAGTGCAGCCTACTTACTTTCAATCTATTTATACTGACGTGGGTTTATAAAAGTCGTAGCCAATTTTTTTTATCAATCTATTACTGTTTCGTTCCGTCTTTTAACAATGTCAGGAATAGGTATTAGCGTACCACCACAACTCTATTTATTGGCCACATACACCTACCTACCGCGTAAAATATAACTTTTGCGAAAACATGCGGTACTCCGTGTTTAACACAACACATGTACCTATTATTTGTATGCAAATACGCTCTGTTGCTACATCAGACCATTGACATCTCTGAGCAAGTGGTACAGTATTCGCATGCTAATGTTCTAACTGTTCCAATGACGCAGATCCACCTACTCTTAGAACAAAACACGACAGCAATATAACGTCAATTCGCGGCTGTGGGATTGGGACAGTGGGCCAATTCCGATTGTATCCCGGAAGCTAGGCGGGCCGGTAGCTCCAACGTCATGAGCGGACTCGGCATACTCGGTAGAAGCCACGAGCGATCGCGCTATTTTTGTCCTCCCACCAGTTGAATAACCTCCAATCAACTATTCGCACTTGCCTAAGAATCCCACTAGTACCCACACAACTATCAGTCATCGGTGCGCTTCTTTTTATAAACACTTTTTACCATTATTCTAGGGGATAGTATTGTTAATTTGGGTCGTTACTAAACTGAGCGAGGTGTGTGTGACTGTGTAAGTGGGAGCAAAACACTCTTGAGCACGAACGATGGCCCTGTGCTGACAACGGCGCGAGCTAAAACAAGGCTGACGCGGCTTTTACAAGCTTGTCCATCGTCGCCCGTTCTACATCTTGCGTCGGCGGGGAAGACACACATAATAAAATGTAACTTCTGACGCCTGCACCGTTTAAAAATGGGGAACACCGAATTTACAACAGCATCTATGGATCAAGTCATATTTAATATTTGATTCCTCTAACTCAATGGCAGATCGACGGACGAGCGCTAGAGAAGTATTTACTATCCGGGACCGGAAACAGTAGAAGTGATATCTCAAGCACATAAATGTTTATCCGAACATATCACATGCTACTGCAACACCTGCAACTATCAGATACCAAACAAACGATATGATATTGTGTCGAGGTTGTCGAAGTTTGTGTACAAAATTCCTGGAGGAGTTGATCCAAGATCTAATTTAGAAAAGACATCACTGCAAGATTGCTAGGTCGTCGGCAGTTTGTCTGTAGTCGGCAACTATATTATAAACAGCGGAGCGTGCGATGACGCAGTTCTATGCAGCATATTTTTGACGTAAATCTTTATAATTTGGCAAAGAGTCCCGAGTTTGAATTTAAGCCGATGAATGTAACGAGAATAGAACATAATTCCTTGCCGCTGACTCAACTGCGCTAAATGTCCATAATGTGGGTGATTGCGTTAGGAGTAATGAGAGACAGTTATTTGTTTGTTTGAAAAACTTAAAAAAAATAAAAAATATGTCTATGCTGAAAGTATGGCCTACATGCTTTTATTTTTATTTTGAACAGTACGCTGATTTAGGTGACGCTGTCAGTATTCGTTTTTTGCTCTTTATACAGCGGGCTCATCATAGGCATGTCTTAAGGGTGGTTGGTTAATATACCTACCTGTGTATACATAGATACGTCTTTTCTGCTTGTATTCACGGGCGTACGAATTGCAAGGAGTAAAAATTGGCTGTTTTGATGTGAGCAAATATTTTGGGTAGCATTTTTTTTTTTGATTCGCAACCTTTTTGGCCTGCTTGGTGCCGTTGGTGGCAGAATGTCGCTACGCCCATTGCCCGCCCGCGTTGAATGAAAAGTCTTACATGATGCCTTAACACCTCAAGTAATCTGGCAAAATTTAGCATGCATTATCCTGGGAATTTGCTCGACTCCCGCGGGATACCGATAAACTCTAGGTATGCAGACAAATGCGTGGATAACAGCTAGTAGGCATAGTATCAATAAACAACGCAATTATAAGGGCCGTCTCGGAAACAGACACAGCGAGCCGAGCTGACTTCCCGCTTCGACTGTCGCGCACGCGCACATTCCCGCATGTCTAGTCTGGGTCTGGGCGGGAATAACGAAAGTTCATAGTATTTTCACAATCTTTTCATTAAATTCGAACGCTTACTTTTTTAGGTCAAATCTTGCAAGTTACATTTCACAGTGTGTTTTTCGACCCCAAAAAGTGACATTCTCTTTTTATTAATCAAATCTATTGCTTGTATCATTACAAAGGCCAGACGAGATGTCCAGAGTGCCGATTTTCAATATTTTTTTCAATAAGATTTTTTAAACATTGTGTGACCTTCACGAAAGGAAAAGGAAAATTAATTCTTGTAGAAAAACTACAGCCAGTCGTTTAACGTGGCATTGTTTTATGTGGCGATTGAACGCGCATATAAATCCGATTTCACTTGCTCTTAAATGTGAATAGACTAGTCGCAAAAAAAGAATTTCCCCTTTTTGGTTTTTATTTTTTATTTCCATTTCTAGGTCGAAGTAGAATCTCTGGATGTGTTGGATACATTCCTTGTAATGGGTTGTATAACGCCAATTTTATTTATTTTATATTCTAAATACGCGGATGTTTGGAGAAATACAGATTTTTGTCTTAAGGTAATTTTCTTGCTATTAGGGTTGTCACTCAAAAGTCAAGGGTCTAGTTGTTCATTTATTTTTATTTTTTAATTACTAAAATGTTTCTACTCACCCAGTTTTTATTTTAACAAGTTAAATTCCTAGTTAGTTCCTAGTTCCTAGTTAGCTACTGGACCGATCGTTGCGATTAAAGCGAAAATGACAAAAAGCACGCCTTGCGAGCTGCTCCAGCATCAGCAGTGAGCGCACCGTTTACGATCTAATTTTCAAATAAAACAACTTCGTTGGCTAAAATAATATTTAATACCTCTTGATTAATAACAAATACGCTAGAATCATCATCTTCGATAATAGAAGTCTCTGCCGACGATCATTGCAGTTGCTACATCCAGAACTGTCATCTCCGATCGTAGAATTGTCTGTCGACGATGGTTGCAGTTCATTATGGTCGACGGGTTGCAGTACATCTCGCGCAGCATAAGACAGGGGAAGACGCTACGAAAACCTTTGATGGCGACGAATACGAATCATTGAAATAGCTGGATCCGACGATTCTAATGCACGGTGTAAGAGATCAATCATGGTATTTTTTTCGGTTCATTTTACGGCAATGAAGCTCTCTGTCTCTACACCAGAATTTATTCCGGGATTCCGCTGCCTGCACCGACAGCATTCCTACCAAGTGTATTGACGTGGAGTTTTAGCTTAAGCATATCGAGGGTGGACCGCTTATCACGCCATACATAACCCTTCATTGGAATTAAATTAACAATCTGTAAAAAAAAATCAAACGAAAAACCAAAAAGATAAAAACTTACAAAATAATATAAAATTTTAAAACAGTCAATAAAGATTATCGTCCTGAACTCTTTTTTATTAAAAGACAATCAGCATTAACTTTAATTTTTTTTTATAAAATGTTTGAATTGTAAAGTCACAGCCCTAACACATTTTATAAATTCTCATTTTCTCTAAACATTCGCGTATTTACAATATTAAAAAAAATGGCGTTATATAACCCATTATAAGGAATGTATCCCACACATCCAGAGATTCTACTTCGACCTAGAAATGGAAATAAAAAATAAAAACCAAACAGGGGAAATTCTTTTTTTGCGACTAGTCTATTCAGTATTCACATTTAAGAGCAAATGAAATCGGATTTATATGTGCGTTCAATCACCACATAAAACAATGCCACGTTAAACGATGAACTGGCTGTAGTTTTTCTACAAGAATTAATTTTCCTTTTCCTTTCGTGAAGGTCACACAAAGTTTAAAAATTCTTTTTGAAAAAAATATTGAAAATAAGCACTCTGGACATCTCGTCTGGCCTTTGTAATGATACAAGCAATAGATTTGATTAATAAAAAGAGAATTTCACTTTTTGGGGTCGAAAAACACACTGTGCATTTGACTCGTTCGGATTGACAGTGAACAAAAGTACAGTCGGCAAAAAACCTGTATAAAAATGTCTTTTTTTTTATACAATAAAACTTAAGTAGTTCTATGTAATAAAGTTCTATGTAGCAAATAATTATTGTACTTTTAAAGTACTTACTGAAACATGAATACACAGAAAAAAAAACCGCCCAAGTGCGAGTCGGACTCGCGCACGAGGGTTCCGTAGAAAGATTTTGAGTAGGTATTTTAAAAGTATTATTGATATTCACGGGAAAACCGTAAAAAAAAAAAAAAAATGGGGAAAAATACAAAAAGATACCTACTCACAATTGAGATCACAAATAATTATTGTTTTAATGTAACGCTGCTGAGAATGGAGCTGCCTGATCTCCATACCCATCGATTTTATTTTTCTTTATACGACGAGGAAGGCAAACGAGCAAGTGGGTCACCTGATGGTAAGTGATCACCACTGCCCATGGACACCCGCAACCCCGGAGAGTTTGCAGATGCGTTGCCAACCTAGAGAGCTAAGATGAAATTACTCTTGTGCCCGATTTTGAATGGTCATTGACCAATTATCTTCTCCATCTGTTCTGTTACTGACAATTTGGATTTCGCGTCACCTGGGCCATTTTATAAAGCTACAAATTACAATTTTCAAAGTCTCATTCTGTCACATTTTGTTAGAACGAGCCTTCAGCTTGTAATTTGTAACTTGTAGCTTTATAAAACACAGCCCTGCATTGATGACTTCACACTTCTTTTCATAACTTCACAACAGTTTCTGCTACTTTTAACAGGACAAACTATGTGAGAGGGCATTTCTGTTTATTTTCGCGTTTAAAAAAAAAGTTAAAACTTCATGAGAAAGAACTATGTTCTTTTGTTTGTTCACCTTTTCGTGACAAAAACGATCTTACTGAAATGAATTTGACAAGGAGATTGTTTGTACGTTTTTCAAGATGAAACAAACTTTTCAGAAAAAAAAGTGGTGGGGAATTGACAAAATAAGTCTAAAATATTAAGTGGGTACCATACCTACTTTACATCAGTCTTTGAACCCAAACCTATCAGGCAGCTGGTAGTAGGTACCGTTTTGTTTTTCCATGACATAACCCTACTGTATTTTTTAGTCACTGCAAAAAGTGATAAAAACGAGCTAAGATTTGAATACATGGAAAAAATTTCCTCTATGTTGATTGTGGTGTAGGGGAAAAGCACACGACCCGGAGTGTCGAGGATCTGGGTTCGATTCCCGGGGTTGGCATTTTTCTGGTTTTTTTCTGTGTATTCATGTTTCAGTGAGTTTATAAAAAATATAATTGGGAGAAAAAATACAAAAAGATACTCCTACTGAAAACTGAAAATTAACATTCTTTCTCTCGTTATTCATTATTTCTCTCACTGATAATGTTCATGTAGCTGAGGCACCTACCATTTCAATAGTTAGTAGTGTTTTTAATGTTACTGTACACTAGTTTAAGCTATACCTACAAACTATTCTGTGTCTTTTATTTATTTATTTATTTATGTACCTACAGTCAGCAGGAATAGTTGCTAAGCAACCGAAGAGCTGACAATGATCTGCACAAGCTCTTATGTCTATAACAATAGAGCCGTGCATAGATCATTATAAGCGCTTTGGTTGCTTAGCAACTATTGCTGCTGATTGTACCTACAACTTTCAAAAATATAATAGTCTCCATTCAGCATGATAATCTATCTACAATATTTAAGATAATTTCCTTTCAAGTTGCATAGCTGTATATCCTAAACCACAATAATCAGATGAATGTCTTATGCCAAACTTTAATCAACATTGTAGTACAAAGAAGCAACAAGGCTAATCTGTTGGAGGATTAACAATGTGGTTGAGTTTGTATACAAGCATTGTTTTTAAATTGAGGAATAAATAATAACCAATAAGACAGCAGGCAGATGTGGTGCCTAGCACCCAGGATTTAGGATAGTACTAAAACAATATCTTATCAGAAGCATTCTCTCACTTGGCCCTGTCTTTGTTGTGGGACTAAGTATAAAGTTATTTTTTAACCGACTTCCAAAAAGGGAGGAGTTCAATTTGTCGGAATATTTTTTCTGTTTATGGCAACCGGTAGCTACAATGTATTTGTGGCCCATATAAAACTAGCGGCCCTGTGAGCTGTTGCAACCTCATTTTTGACCACTTTTTTTATTCTGCTCACAAAATTTCACAACAAATGGTTGAGAAATGCGACCTGTACAGACATACAAAAGAACTTTTGTCCAAGATGAAACTGAGCCACTTTGCTTACTTCATTCGCTCAGTCATCAAAAAGGTTGAGTAAGGCTGCGCTACAGCCTACAGGCAGTAAAGGGTTAGCATCATGTAGGTTTACAACCAACCTGCATTCACACTACCCGACCCCATACTTACCCTATGGAAGGATAACAGAAAACATGACATTCATAGAAGGCAATAATATAAGCAAAAGTGTCAGTCAGGACTTCACAGGAATTGTGACCCTAAATCTAAATAGGGTCTGTAAATATCTAAATATTGTAAATTAATTGCTATTGCAAATAATTGAGTGTGCTTAATGAGAAAATAAACAATTTATTATAAATTACTGATAAGTAAAATATGTTTGTAGCTGTTTAAACAATTAGATACCTGGGCAGGTATTCTTCAAGAATTTTATGTACTGTTCAAGCATATGTAATAACATGTCAAGCCAATCACAATGAATCAGTCAATATTTACATTTATTATCTAATCTCACAGCAAACAAATCAATATAGCTGGAGATAACTATGCTGTGAGTAATGTGAGAGATAAGCTTTGTGAGTAAATAAAGTAAAGATAAGTATATTCTGATTTATTGAATTAAAACAGTCTTTATTATGGTCTGGTAATTTAGGAAACAAATTTTGCACAGTCAGAAATATGTGCATAATAAAATACGATAAATCGGAAGGAATGCAGTGCCTATTGGAATCGTAAATGAATCATGCTACTGTTTACAGCAGCATGCGTGCTGATGTCATGCAAGCAAAGCACCCAATAAATAAGAAACTGAGTAGGCATAAGTCCCAATAAAGACTCTACACGAGAATTAAGCACGTACAGTACTTCCGAGAACTTCACATTTATTAATAAACATATGCTACCAAAAAGGCCACCTCATGAAAATCACTACCAGGAAAGTGAACTTGTACTGGAGTTTTGACATTCTTATGTAATATTCGCTTATTATTCTATTGCTACTTATAAACAATGATTTCTAAGGATATGTGTGCTAAGTTAATCACATAAAATTTGATAAATAAGGTGTAAATTTAGGAAAATACCTTGGTTTTATGTGTAATCCAATATCCAGATGAAAGTCGCAGTCCTGTTTACACACGTTTATCACCGTCATTCATTTAAACCAACACACCATCACAATGTAGCACTACACAAATTTTCACTTATAATTATTAAAACTTGTGAAAATATCAGATAATGCGCCATTTTTGCAATATATCCGAAGGACAGCGGTCGGCAATCGCTGCCATCTTTTTTGTCATATGTCTTCTAATTATAGCGCTAAAACGAACTCTGGTGTTATTTTTAGAAACTAGAAACATTTTACTACAAACTGATGAGCAGCGACATCTAGCAGTCGTACGTAACAAAAATGACAAACATTTCCAGATGGCGGTGTAGGTTTAGCACGTTACTACTATTATTCGTCGCTAGATGCCGTTATAAATCAGGAAACAGTAGAACGTAAAGTGTAGTCATTTAAACTTAATATATTGCTACTATTTACCGTTAGATGTCGTTACCAGTAATGAAGAGTAAGTTATGATCATGATAGAGTCGATATAACTGTTGTTTACTTTGAATTTTTAACTGACTGTCTGACTAAAATATCGGCTTGTACTGTTTGTTAGATAGTCACCGAATTAAAAAGAAGACTTCGTGACGTTACCGAACTATGAGATTCGTTTGCTGAGCATCGTAGGCTGAGCAATATCATAATCATCTACTCGTACGCAGTAATGTTGCTGGTGAATGTCACGAACACAAGAACGTTTGATTAGGATCTTTACTTCAACATCGACTATGTTAAAGTGGCTAATGAGAATACCTATTGCCAACCACATATAGTCACATAGAGCCAGCTTGTACCGGCGTTACTTTCCACCACATACATTAATCAAGGTAACTCAACGGCACCAACGCACACACGAAGGTTCGGTTACCAGACGACAGGAATATTCCAGACATGTTACAAAATTGTGGGACTTGTCAAAAAAACATTGAACAACTAAGTATATCATATAGGGTAGGGTTCTGGTTTAGGATGCAACCTGTGTCGATACAGTAGCACCCTCACATCTCCAGGGAACCACACAAAAAGCTGGTGCGGCGGCAGAAACGGCCGAAAATAGAAAAAAATCTAAGTATCAATCTCTCGGTCCGAATTATAATTTTGTTCCTGTCGGGTTTGAAACTTTGTTTCCATGGGGTCCCAGCGCTTACAAGCTTATTTCTGAGTTACAAAAGCACTTAGTTGATGCAACTTGTGACCAAAGGGCTGGCAGTTTTCTCTCTCAAAGAATCAGCATCGCTATTCAGCGAGGCAACGCTGCCAGCCTTTTGGGCACTATGCCACGGGGGCCTTATTTAGATTTAATTTAGTTTTAAGTTGTAGTTTATTTAGTTTAAGCTTAGATTTAATGTCATTGTAAATTGCTTGTATTATGTAAATAAAGTACTTTAGTATATCAATCCATTTAATTTAATGAAACTTTGACGGGTATCCAACACCAGGCCCCTATTTTACTATCTTTACTATTATCAGTTCTATATGACAATTCGGACTACATTTCTTTGACAATATGAAGCGCGCTAAAACAAAAGCTCTTCAAGTCAGCAGTTGATACCGAATTGTCATTGAAAACTGACAATTGTAAAGTTGGTGAAATAGGGGCCAGGGGATCGATTTTTAACCGACTTCAAAAAATAGGAGGTTCTACGTTCCACTGTAAATTTATTTAAAACAAATGTACAATGGACTAACACTACCTACAAATTAAAAATTAAATACCTACCAAACCTGGACCTCTCGGCAGGGTGCCCATCACGCAAGCAGCATTCCCGCGCTGAATTGCAATAGCAATTCTTTGCGCGAGAAAGCTGCCCGCGCGAGAGTCGCCTGTTGCCTCTTTCAGGCGTTTGCTCAGCTCCTTGTGGAGCCCGAGCGCACCCTTACCCCACGGACCCAGCGTCTCGACGCCAAACGGCAAGAACTCGTATTGGGCGCCGAGACAGCTGTACTTGCTGACCTCGAGGCGCTCCCGGGCGTCCGTCGCCGCTCCTGCCAGTTTGCTGGTTAGTGCAAGTGGCGTCCCACACCAGCGCACGGCCCATCTTCCAGGGGATTAACGACATCCCATCAGGGCGCTTGCCATCACCCCGCGCAATCTGGGGCTCCAGAGCAGCGGGGACGTTGGCGCTGACGAGTATGTATGTATGTGTTTTTTTTTAATCTCACTTGGTGACTATTAAATTCTCACCCATGACATTGATATGACTATTTGCCAAAAGCCTTATTTTTGAATGTCATACCCGTCTACTAACAGGCCAATTTGCTTTTCTGTCGTAGACAGCGAGTCAACATAGTGAATTTATGTTAGCCGTCACTGCCAGTGGTCAAGAAGTCACTCAGTGATCTCGTTTACGAGTGGGTGAGGGCATTCGTAATATTCGTATTTGATATCACTGAATTTAGTCACCGGGTGAGATTCAAACATCGATCCCCAGCTGACTGGGCAATCGGGAGCAATGCGTCGCCCGCGCTACTTTTCGCTAACAAGGTGATTGCAAAATTGTCTTCAACGCGCGATAGAATCCGGTTGACGTCATTTCTTTCGAGATCACATCCTTTTACTTTCGGCTTCGGTAGACACTTATTACAGCTTGTTGAAGTCAGTTGATTAATTAGGCGCTTTCGTAATTTGCGGTAACAAAGCAGTGCGGGAAGGTGTGGTTAGTTAAGGTAAAGAGTACCTACTAGTTAGAAGAGTTTGAAAACTCCCGAAATTTTCGTTTCAAAGCCATATATCTCATATAAATAAAATAAATAAATATCATAAATGTCATGGGACAATATGACACCAATTGACCTAGTCCCAAACTAGGCAAAGCCTGTACTATGGGTACTAGACAACGGATAAGCATACTTATATAGATAAATACATACTTATAAATGAATGAAACTTAGCTAAGAACCGTCTTGTATTAAACTAGCTTTCGGTCAAAACCGCATCGAAATAGGTGTATCAGTTTATTAGGTCTATATTGTTTCGTTTAATCCAGATTGTCCTATAATGTAAAGTTTGATCGAATGATTGTTTGTCACTATTGAAGTTATACTGAACATAATGTACTTTTCAGGAAAATTATAGCATAAAAGATGAACCTGATCTAACCTAGATAAGTACTCTACGTATCTAATAACCATGTAAAATATTTTATATGCAGTCAAATTATGATAAATAATCAGTCGAACAAACATTAAGTACCTACATTATTATGACTTTTTTTTTCTACGAGACAAAGGGACTCGCCGTTTGTGAACTACGGAACACACCAGCCCCCTGTACCACAAAAGTGACAAGTCCTACAATTTAACATATTTGTCACATTTTAGTATGAAAAACTCTACAATAATGTTACATTGTAGCACTTGTAATTTTTGTGGTATAGTATAGGGGCCTCATCATCATCATGTCAGCCGATTGACATCCACTGCTGGACATAGGCCTCCCCCAAGGCTCTCCACTCTGACCGGTCTTGTGTTTTCCGCATCCACCGCGGTCCCGCGATCTTTACTAGGTCGCCGCTCCATCTTGTTGGAGGCCTACCGACAGCTCGTCTCCCGGTCCGTGGACGCCATTCGAGAACCTTCTGACCCCATCGGCCATCAGTTCTGCGAGCTATGTGCCCCGCCCACTGCCACTTAAGTTTCACAATTCTTCGGGCTATATATTCTTTCGGGGTATAGGGGCCTGATAACATTTAACTCATGAGATCCCTATCTTTTTGCATCGGTGTTTAAAAAGTGTCCGCGTGAATTGTAGAAATTGTAATGAATGGCTAAATTGCTTGCTGTTAACTTTATTATGCGCGAAGTAAAAGCGTGCTAAATGTTCTTAACAGTATGTTAATAGTGCTGTGAATATGTACAGCCAGCAGCAGAAGTAGCTAAGCAACCGAAGAGGCTACAATGATCCACACAAGCTCTTATGTCTATAACAATTATAGTCGTGCTTAGATCATGTGACCGCCTGCTGTTGTTTAGCTACTTCTGCTGCAGACTGTACTTCGTCAGTATTAGCCTAAGTACCTACTCGAAATTATCATGTCGAGGTTTTATTGTAACTATTACAATGACATGGAGTGTGATTATGATACAAGTCCAATTGTACAGCAAAAAATATTAATGACAATAGATTATTTTGTAGGAATCACAATATAAAAATTGTTTTGAATACCTGTGTTATGTATAAACGTTTTATATATGACTTTTTAAATATGACTGGCCAGAAACCAACGCGACCTTTTGTTGCTACTAAGTGTTATACTTTTAACTAAGGGCCTTATTCATAAACGTCACTCAAGCCTCCATTAGCTAATACAGGTTTTGTCTTTTTCTTACTAAAGGAAATGTCAATGTGACAAAAAGGACGAACGAACTTTGACGGCATTTTAGTTAAAATAGGTTTATGAATAAGAGGGTGTCTTTTGACTGATTTTGTGTTTCCTTAAGTACTTACTTCTCTTCTCTCTCTTCTTCAGTGCATTTGCGCCCACTGTTGGGCAAACGCCTCTCCAATTTTTCTCCATTCAGACTGGGCCAGCGGTCGAGCTGATGTCATCCGACCACCTTGCTGGGGGCTCGCCGATTCCTTGCTTTGAGCGTGGACGCCATTCCAAAGTGAACTTGTTACAAAGTAGGTAAAATTGGTACCTTCGGAGGCAACTCCGCATGAACTAGAGGCGCAAGAAAACATTATATATATATTACATACAACATACACATACCAACATAACATTATGGATATATGAACTAAAAAACAATTACTTTGCTCACCCGCGACCACTAATGACAAATAGTTATATCTGTGCGGCAAATGTATGTTTCCATGCAACACCTCCGCCTCCACTGCTACACGAATCAACACATGCCACACAGACCCAACTATCACCACCACCACTATACTAAACGCTGACGCGTTTCGGCACTCTCCACGAGGCCATTTACGAAGCACAACAACAACCGCTCAACATGCCACCACTTCCACTACTGACATATGTAAACCATGTACTCAACTTAGTTAATGACAAAACCAACGTACCCACTAATATTTTATAAATTCCAAACTACCCTTTTATGTAAGTCCTAAACTACCCTTTTTTAAGAAATGAATTCCAAACTACCCTTTTTATTTTAATTTTTAATTTACGCCAGGTACCCCGTTATTTTTAACCGAGTACGGTAAAAAGAAAAGTCATGTTCTCATTATTACTAAGACACATTATTAAAATTAGAACCAAGTCGTAACAAAGGCGAAGAAACCAAATTAACTTGTTCATTAATAATAGACCCCATGTTGTTGTACCTAATTATTTCCAATTGTTCTAAAACCGATAGCCGCAAACCCTTATCACAATAATGTAAAATTTCGTACCTATCTGAGTCTAACAACGAATGATTCGTGTCTAATAAATGCTTGGCAAAGTTTGATTTCTCTGGATGATCATGCCTGTATGACGAGACATGCTCTTTGAATCTAGTATCAAAGCTTCGACCGGTTTGTCCAATGTATACTTGACTACAGTCGCCACAAGTGAGTTTATATACGCCCGACCTGTTCCCTTTATCCACCTTTTCTTTGTTATTACAAAGTCTAGAACGTAAAGAATTAAAGGCAACATTGATGTTGCCTTTGTTGTTGATTGGTGGCGACTGTAGTCAAGTATACATTGGACAAACCGGTCGAAGCTTTGATACTAGATTTAAAGAGCATGTCTCGTCATATAGGCATGATCATCCAGAGAAATCAAACTTTGCCAAGCATTTATTAGACACGAATCATTCGTTGTTAGACTCAGATAGGTACGAAATTTTACATTATTGTGATAAGGGTTTGCGGCTATCGGTTATAGAACAATTGGAAACAATTAGGTACAACAACATGGGGTCTATTATTAATGAACAAGTTAATTTGGTTTCTTCGCCTTTGTTACGACTTGGTTCTAATTTTAATAATGTGTCTTAGTAATAATGAGAACATGACTTCTCTTTTTACCGTACTCGGTTAAAAATAACGGGGTACCTGGCGTAAATTAAAAATAAAAATAAAAAGGGTAGTTTGGAATTCATTTCTTAAAAAAGGGTAGTTTAGGACTTACATAAAAGGGTAGTTTGGAATTTATAAAATATTAGTGGGTACGTTGGTTTTGTCATTAACTAAGTTGAGTACATGGTTTACATATGTCAGTAGTGGAAGTGGTGGCATGTTGAGCGGTTGTTGTTGTGCTTCGTAAATGGCCTCGTGGAGAGTGCCGAAACGCGTCAGCGTTTAGTATAGTGGTGGTGGTGATAGTTGGGTCTGTGTGGCATGTGTTGCATGGAAACATACATTTGCCGCACAGATATAACTATTTGTCATTAGTGGTCGCGGGTGAGCAAAGTAATTGTTTTTTAGTTCATAAATATGGACCTCCGCAAAGTAACGCCTGATTCAATAAATTATATTGGGATATGTAGAGCCCATTGCTAAGTATATCGGGATATGTAGAGCCCATTGCTAAGTATATCGGGATATATAGAGCCCATTGCTAAGTACATTTTTGGGATTTGTAGAGCCCATTGCTAAGTATATCGGGATATATAAAGCCCATTGCTAACTACATTTTTGGGATATGTAGAGCCCATTGCTAAGTATATTAGGATATGTAGAGCCCATTCCTAAGTATTTTGGGATATGTAGAGCCCATTGCTAAGTACATTTTTGGGATATGTAGAGCCCATTGCTAAGTATATCGGGATATATAAAGCCCATTGCTAACTACATTTTTGGGATATGTAGAGCCCATTGCTAAGTATATTAGGATATGTAGAGCCCATTCCTAAGTATTTTGGGATATGTAGAGCCCATTGCTAAGTACATTTTTGGGATATGTAGAGCCCATTGCTAAGTATATTGGAATGTAGAGCCCATTGCTAAGTATATTGGAATGTAGAGCCCATTGCTAAGTATATTAGGATATGTAGAGCCCATTGCTAAGTATTTTGGGATATGTAGAGCCCATTGCTAAGTATATTAGGATATGTAGAGCCCATTGCTAAGTATATTAGGATATGTAGAGCCCATTCCTAAGTATTTTGGGATATGTAGAGCCCATTGCTAAGTACATTTTTGCGATATGTAGAGCCCATTGCTAAGTATATTGGAATGTAGAGCCCATTGCTAAGTATATCGGGATATATAAAGCCCATTGCTAACTACATTTTTGGGATATGTAGAGCCCATTGCTAAGTATATTAGGATATGTAGAGCCCATTCCTAAGTATTTTGGGATATGTAGAGCCCATTGCTAAGTACATTTTTGGGATATGTAGAGCCCATTGCTAAGTATATTGGAATGTAGAGCCCATTGCTAAGTATATTGGAATGTAGAGCCCATTGCTAAGTATATTAGGATATGTAGAGCCCATTGCTAAGTATTTTGGGATATGTAGAGCCCATTGCTAAGTATATTAGGATATGTAGAGCCCATTGCTAAGTATTTTGGGATATGTAGAACCCATTGCTAAGTATATTAGGATATGTAGAACCCATTGCTAAGTATTTTGGGATATGTAGAGCCCATTGTTAAGTATATTAGGATATGTAGAGCCCATTGCTAAGTATATTAGGATATGTAGAGCCCATTGCTAAGTATTTTGGGATATGTAGAGCCCATTGCTAAGTATATTAGGATATGTAGAGCCCATTGCTAAGTATATTAGGATATGTAGAGCCCATTGCTAAGTATTTTGGGATATGTAGAGCCCATTGCTAAGTATATTAGGATATGTAGAGCCCATTGCTAAGTATTTTGGGATATGTAGAGCCCATTGCTAAGTATTTTGGGATATGTAGAGCCCATTGCTAAGTACCTCCTTGCACCTTTTTGTTTTGCTTGTTATGTGGTGTTCAATAGAGAAGGCAGGTATTGTACTGGAAAGCCTCCAGGGTACTGTCAGCCGGTTGGCTCTAACTCTTGGTTATTGGGTAACGCAACCTACTCTGAAGATAAACAACTTGACACCAAGCCTGTAATGCCTACTCTATATGGTCATCAGTTGGTCAGGTCAGGAAACAACATCCGCGTTCCTTCAACGGGGGCGCCACTGCGTAACCAACGTCTGGAATAATCAACGCGCTGACGTTAGTTCCAGTATTGGCCACCGGAACAAATGAGTTTGTGGCCTAGATGTGCCACGAAAATGAAGTGTCCGTTCACGTTCTTATTGTGCTGGAATAGAGTGGGTTGTTCAATGATTCAGAGGTATTATTTTGGTGGTTTTCTGCGCCATACGTAACACACGCGTAGTGTTTGCGGGGCTAGTTAGCGCGATGGACGGTGAAAGTGGTTGCGCAATGATGCAAGCAGTCTGCAAATCGAAACAACGGACTGTGATCTTAAATTATTTGTTCGGGAGCACAGAAGATAATTTAGCTAGAGATTGTTTTAAGGCGATCCTTTTGGGGGCGGAGTTTATTCACTCGAGCGGGACAACGCTATCAAGAAACGCGTGTGTCAATAGAGAGAGGGCTAGTCAAAATGCGCTCAAAACGCATGACGTAAGCGCCTAAGAGTTCCAAATTGCTCTGGGTAAGAAACTAAAGCATTGATTTGATTTTTGCCTAACCAAAAGGAAGAACCGTAACTAATTAGGTACTTTTCTTTCAATCGCAGTTACTTACAATATTCCTTCTCACTCCACTTCAGAAAACGATAAAAATGCTGAGGCATGCTTATTAAACATAAAAAAAAACTATCGAGATTTTGTTTATTGATCCTATTGTATATTGATCTTTGGTTTGTAGGTATTTAGGGAATAATAATATAGTTTTTACTTTGGGTTAAATTAATAATATAGCCCCCAGGTAGTGCCTTTTAACTCATCTCTCTCAGCACATTAGGAAGCTGTCTGATGGGTACATCCTGAAGTAAGTAGGTATACAATAAATTATTGTGCCACGGTCTGTGTAGGACGAGGACGTACATTGGTGCAAAAACAACACCTTGTTAAAAATTTAGTAGGTCTCGAATTTTCCGCATAGTTTTTATTGAAAGTGCCCGACTACTCCAATCAACCGTTAAGGTCTCTCTTTGCACATCGCTGCAGGTACGGCGTGTAACATCTGTGAGTTTACACACAACATTATCTAACTAGGAAATCCTACTGACGCAAAAACTGTTCCAACCTATCAAATTCCTATTTGTCTTGTTATCCAATCGGGTTATCCAAATATCAAAACACGTAACCAGCATTAATGAACTACTAACTTTACTCTTGTTACGTAGCGGAAAGCGGAAGTGGTGCCATTTAATACTGACGTTAAACGACTCTGAGTGCAGCAGGAGCCACAATGGTGACGAGAGCGTTGATGTAACTTGTTGCAGCTGCTGCGGGGAACGCCGACGCCACTTTTCTCTCTAGACTCCGCGTTTCTCTGCACCGGGCCGCGCGCGCGCAGTTGAACGAGCGACGCGGAAAAACGCACGCGTGTCCAAGTTTTGTACCCTACCTCTGTACCTCGCATTCGGTCTCGTACTTAACTAATTTGTGAATGCATCGGAGGATCTCGGTGCAGCATTTAAGTGTGAAACACTCGTTCCAATAAAAAAAAAGTGTGTGTTGTTTGGCTGTAGAAAGTTGTGTTGCCTGGGTGAACAAACGTAAACAGCGGACGGCATCGAACTAACTGTAAGGTTTATTTATTTTTATTTTACTACTATTAAGTGTGTAATGGGATAATTGCTCAATCCGTTGATGTTATTAGAATTAATTGATTTAACACATGGTTTTGTTTGGACAAGTTTTTAATAGGGAGTTGCAATGTTTTAATCGATGTATTTAATTTTCTATTTAAGACGTAAATATCCTCATTAAAATAATTTGGTTATGTACTTATCGCTCCTTCACCTCATTTTTCGATTCAGGACCTATATTTCGTGGTGCGTTGCAAGTTGATAGGCAGGTAATAAAGTCGAAGTGGATAACCTTTCTTATAGAACTTGAAGCAGGTTTCACCGCTTATTCAACTAGCCTCGAAGGAAAATACAAAAGTTACATTTGAAACACTATATTACAAGCCCCTATTTCACCAACTTTACAAACGTCAGTTGTCAATGACAATTCGGAGTCAATTGGCGACTTGAAGAGCTTTTGTTTTAGCGCGCTTCATATTGGCAAAGAAATGTAGTTCGAATTGTCATTGTAAATAGACAATTGTCAAGCTGGTGAAATATGGGCCAGGGTGTACCGCAAAGAGAATATAATGACTACGTTTTAAGAGAGGGAACTTCATACAACACTTTTTGAGGAGGTTTACAACCTTTCAGTGCCAACATTCGCGTAAAAACAACAATGCTACCAACATATGAGATGATGAACTGTCAATTTTTTTTTATTCTACTCTGTGATCTACTAATTCTAATTTAGGGATTGGCAAAGGTTAATAGGAATGTCCTGCATCATATCGCTTACTTTTTCTTTCATCGATATATCGATAATTTTAGGGATGTATGCAGTGGGGTTTGTGGATGAAATGTATAAAATAAAACAATGAAAGTCAAGAAAATGGTAAATAGAATGATTTATTGAGTATTCATCTTAATATGAATAATATTATTACGTTTACGTCATATTCCAGTAATAATGTTACTTTTTTAGTTACCATTTATTTCACACCAAAACAGCTCAATACAGACTAAAGAATGAAATGAAAAGACTAAAGGCACTTCAAGAAAAAAAATCAAGATTTTATTCAGCATTATAAGGCAGCTGAATGCTCTTTTACGCATCATTTTTTTTAGTCTACCAGAGCCGTGTTTTATAAAGCTACAAATTACAATTACAAAGCACGGATAATTTATCGCCGACATGTCTCTCCTATAAACCACAAATATTACACATTCTATGGCCTTTACCCATGGTGAAAAGCACAAAAACACAAATTTAGAGTCACTGTCTTAAAAATATGAAATCGTCAAATATCGCGATAGAAAAATCACACCACACGTGAATAATAAAGTCCCAGTTTTCTTATAAACAAAACGGAGGAGCAATTGCTCTACACGACGTTTTATTCGCAGGAGTCATACTCAGTCATACTTGGAAAAACAAAAACACAGGAAAACTTTCAAAATTTTCACAAACAAACATGAATACGTCACGGCAGACATTTTTTTACATTATGGTTGAGATGCCATAAAAAATAACAGAAATAGTACCACATTTTTGGTAGAATTTTTGCAAGTGCGTCTGTTGATGCAGTGACCCTCTAAAAATAACATAAATGTTATCAAAATTTGCATAATTAATGTTTCTCTGCGTTCGCATTCCAAAATAAAATAATTCGCTCATAAAATTTCTACCAATATTACAATTAGTATTTATGTGGCATTAATTCGCACTCAATGCTGCCAACGGAAACAGATGTTATGTTATGTTGGTAGAGGAGGGTTGTAAATTTCATAGAAAAAAAAATTGTTCTAAGTTTCCAGAGACTGGTGTACGTGTGTTGGGCATAAATCAGTGACTAATATCTCACAAAGCATGAACTGTTACTGTATTTAAAGGCACAAAACAATGGTTCAGCCCATTTACCTCGCGAAAGGAACTAAGCGATCCAGATAATTGCATCAAACACGAACTCATTGACAATAAAACAATACTAATCCAACAAAAAACTTGATTAAAAATGTACAGGTCGATTATTGTTCGTAAATAATGTATTCGCTATAACCGAAAGGCCTCTATTTCTTTCGTGTCAACTTCGGGAGACAATTGACAATCAACAGCATCCCACGGTGTTCGTGTGCCCTACTGCCACGGGCTTTTTTTTTTGAGACATTCTACATCCCATACACTTTAATTACTATACCACATTGTAGGTAACGATAGACTCGGCGCTAGCATGCTCTATAATCCGTGTTGAAATACTTCCTGACTTCTGTAGGCCGAGCACGAAGTTTTCGAATCCTGTGTAACGTTACGTTATCGTATCGAAATCGAAAAAACTCCTACTAAATTTTAGTTCCAAATACAGTCATACAATTTTCTCGATAACATTTACTACTTGATTACGCTACGCAGATTTCGAATATTCGTACTCGGCTCGCCTCTGTATCTTTGTCGCTCTACAGTCAGATACAAAACCTCATAACACGACAGACAAAGGATCAAAAGGTCAGAAGCTGCTTTTGACGCTAATGATGCAGTTATTTAGGTACACAACCAAAGCATCTAATTTGTACTAGCCTTTAGTTTATAAGATTAAATGTATTACTAACCATTTATGGACTTTAATAGTCTAAAATAAAATATTTTAATTGAATTGAATTGAAAGTATACGTAACCACCCCCTCCCCCTTCCCCACATGGTGCGGGACAAGATGACATGTGGAATCCAAACTAGCTTAGGTAACTAATGTCATTAATTTAAGTCCGTGTTCCACTTCGCTTCAATGGGGCTCTTCAGCCTTAACGAGCCCTACATCATTTCAAGTCAAGATCCCAATTCATAAGCTGAACAGCATCTTTTTCTTTTTTACGTCCACTGTGCTGAACACGGTCTCAACCAAAAAGCTCCACAACAAACGGTCGGCCTTCACCCTGTCGTCGGTCCATAGTTGGGGCCCGAGGCCGACCTACACTACGTCACCCAGTCCGTGGCCTCCACTCGAAAACATTTTTTTTTCTAACGTGGGGACGGTGCGGGAGTTATGTGGGACTGTCCTCGTCCCTCCTTCCTATTTAGGAAGGGGATTGAGAGGACTAACTAAAACCCGTTGGTGTCCCTCCTGGCTTTGCAGCGAGATGCCACGGGAGCGCTAGGTGAACTGCGAACTACCGATCATCAGTTCCACGAGCAAAGCAACGTGCCTTGCTCATTGCCACTTCGGTTTAAAGACACACGGCAGCGTGTCAAGCCCAATGATTAAGAATAAAGAAGTAAATTGCGTTTAAAAAAGAACCTGTTGCCTAGTTTGTCGTCACCTCACTTTCGTAGAGTTATTTGAAGTGAACTCTCAGAAAGAGGGGCGACTGGGTGTTTTAATGGATCTTCAACTCGAGCGCCAAGCCAAGCTCAAGAAAAAGCAATTGGGCACCGATTTTACAAAATGCTTCTGTGAAAATACCGGTCGAAATTGATGCAAACAGTTAATCCATACGTTTCTACTACTCGGCAGAAATTTCAAATTCGTCACATTTTTTCACAGGTATGATTTAAAATCGACACCCTGCTGGCGACTCAGCAGCCGTGTGTCATAATCATTATTGTCAAACCATTTGGAGCCATTTTTTGACACCTTAATTTTTCTAATTTCTTATTCCATCACGTGGAACTCCGAGTATAACTAGCATGCTCGTGTCTAATGTTGTCTAGAATGCAGTATACCCATCCATAGGGTCCCACATTGTAATGCACAGCGTAGAACAATTGCTAGACCGTAAGCGAAATGATGAAACCGAGTATGGATACGTGATATATTTACTAATCAGGTTGAAGTTTTACGAAAGTGCAGCGCGCGGCCTGGGTAACGGTTGACGGATTTGTGCCTCATTGGAATTGGTACGTATTGAATATAATTATCGTAAAATAGTCGGATAATTATAATAGTAGGATAATTGAGAAATTATCGGAGATATTAGTCGGCAATAATTAAAAAATAAAACAGAAATTATTTTGAAAGTTTACGTAACAAATTATTTCAAAGATTTGTTTTATACATGTGTGTAAGTAGGCAGGATTAAATAAAACAAAATAGACCTTGACTAAAATCAAACTAAATTTGCATAAGGCCCCTGTGGCATAGTGCCCTCGTTGAATAACTTTATTCGTTGAAAGAATTAGCTGCAAGCTCTTTGGTCGCCAGCTGTTTTAAGCGATATTATATCTTTAATAATAGACGAACCAGTGATCCGGTTCGAAGGACCATTTAGTTTTAAAAGGGGCGTGTGTGGAAACCGGTAGTGAGTGTCGAAATTTAAACACTTTTCGTGCAGACGGTATTTAAATGCGACCCAAATAAATCCTAAGTGTAACGTGTGATAGTCAGTAAAATATTAACCTAAAATAATTTTAATTTGCTAGCAAAGTGCAATTATCATGCGGGCCTTAATTTAAACTGGTTAGCGAATAAACTTTAATGTTCATATAATGAGTAGACTTTAACTTTAAATTAAAGAATCTAGTTCTGGTTGATTGGATTAGATTTTAATGAATTGAGAAGTGACTTAATTAGACAATTAATAGCTTAAACATCACTTGAGTGGTCATTAAATTCATAAGATCGAAAAAGGGGCTTATTAGGTCAATATGCTTAACGGAATCGATCTTGGTGTCTCGAATCTCGTCTCACGTCGTTTGTGTGTCGTGTCGTGACGTATTTAATTAATACTTTGCTATAGCCGATTAACTTTCAAACTATTCATAATAATACGAATAAACGGCTTGGCTCACTTTATCAAGTTTCAATTCTGATTGCGCAAGTTTGTGTTTATGGCAAAGTCTATACTAATATCTTCTTTGAACACAAGGGTTATGATTATTGATTACCTACTAAGTAGGTATAGTAATACTCTAACCGATAAAAAAAAAATAGAGCTGTTCTCAATTCAAGTAACGTGTAGTTTGTTCTGGTCTTCTGCCAGTCTCTAATTAGTAGCTTTGGTCATCTGATCAAAACTTTAAAAAAAAAACGAAAAATGTCCAAAAATAGGATCGCGAGGCCTACAGCTCACAGAGCCAGTAGTTAAATTTGACATACAGTCGGACCTCGACCAATACAGTATTTAATCAGTCAAATTGGGATGAAAAGTGGAAAGTGATAAATAAACAGGTAAAACTATTACGCCAGCAGCTAACACCGGTTGTGTAATAATTACCGAAGAAATAAACTATCTGGCAATAGATCACCGATTCTGCTTATAAATAAATCATGCATACAGAACATTGACTAAGGTAAACGTCCAAAGATTGACAAGTTAATTTCAATAATTAACACCCCGCTTGTCACCTTTATTGCTACTTATTAAGATTGAATAAGGTGACAACAGTGTCGGACACAGGGGCATAATTACCTTATAAACGGTCAGCGATTCTGGATTACGTATTAGGTACGTGCAACCTAAGTCCCGCGAATTTGATTCGCTTGCGGTAAATGTTGCTTATAAAAAACATTCCGACGAATCGAGAACGTCCTCTTTTTTGGAAGTCGGTTAAAGAGAAAACGTTTGTTAAACAAAAGCTCAATTTAAACAATATGATTTTCAGTCCTAAGACTTCTGCATTCTGGGCTAACCATGAAGTTTCACAGTAAAAAGTCGCCATGAAATTTGGATTCTTTATTTTTATTTCTGACTCTACATTGTAACAGTAGGTAAGGATAATTTGTGAGTGTATAATTAATTACCTACTCAGGTAAATTAAATATTGTTTCAATTGGGCTGTACTTAAATTATAATTAAATTTCATATACCTAAGTAAAAGTAATAACTAGTTGCCGCTTGGCAGTTATAACTTGTATGAATTTACGTTCTCCCTTTTCTAACAAGATAATAGCATGAAATAGACCTAAATAGTGTACAGTTTTGTGAAGAAATTTGGGTGCACACAACTTACTCAAAAATATGTCCTACGGCGGGTGATTAAGGTTGCGGTAGTACTTGAGCGTACACATTTAAATCCTTCGTTCGAACAAAAGACAGCTACATTTACACGGCCTATAGAAGAAACCTATTTCAATGTTGTAGAAAAAGAAAAATGCACAAAATTGGACCGAAGTTAGCGTTAGCATTGTTACCACGGGTTAACTAAAGAAATACTCGCGATCTCAACTTTTAACAGCTTCAAAAGATGACCACAAATCGAGGCAACCATTAAATACTGTAAGGTCAAAAGCCATTGTATCACGTACGCTTTCACTGAGTCAGCCGCCCCGAACAAGCCGCTCGAGGTCGAATCGAGATGCATTCGAGTTCGAGTGAAAGTACGAGATACCGCGACCGACAACCCAATTGTTACCTTGAACAAATTAGGGAAATACGATAAGAATAAAGACTTTTACGTCAGTACGTGGTTGAAGAGATCGAGGGGAATAAGTGGAGATGGGCGGGGCACATTTGCCAGGATGAACCGCGACCGTTGGGCGAGATGTGGACTCGAGTGGAGACCTCACGCAAACACTCGCTGTAGGGGGAGACCACCCATGAGGTGGATGGACGACATTTGCCGACAAGCGGGTGGAGAATGGATGCAAATGGCAATGGATCGTCAGGCGTGGAGAAATGGAGAGAAGGCCTATGTCCGAAGACGGACGAACTAAGGGCTGCTATGGATGGATGGATGGACGTCTGTCACACACTGTTAACTACCCACATAATTGTGATAGAAAGCCCTTTTTGCCAGTCTGTATGTGACGCATATTTCAAAACCTGTGGAACCTTTTCGGTGCAAATGTCATAATTAACCTACCGTGTGCTGGTCAATTAAATAATTCTAAAATTTGCTCTTATTCGCTACTTTCCTAACAAGACTGACACTCGCCGTGAAACAAACGGATCACTCACGTGAGTCAGTAATGGATAGCTTGTTTCGGGCAATTCGTAGTCCTTCCTCTGGCGCAACACAAAACAAAACTTCTTCCTGGTTTCCGGTTCTGATCTTTTTGGTTAGGACAAGAGCGACAGAATTTTCATACCAAAAAACATTCGCTTCTCGCCAACGGTGGGACTAGTGCCTAACCTTAGAGAATATAACATCCCTGTACGCTGTACGTTAACTCCTAACAGACATAACGACGACGTTGATGAGAATAATACATACCTCGTTAGTTGTTCTATTAATGTCACATTACAGTAATAAATCCATTCTCTTTTAAAATGACTTATTCGGCGCCAGCTAATTTAAAACGAATTAGCCATCTAGACAACTCAATGATGTAACCCACCTACTATGTAACAGATTACCAGGTACCGTATTGTTTTCTCGTTTTTGCCAATAACTAAGTCCAGCTGACCATGAAACTACTTCGATTTTGCAGAATCAGACCGACTCTGATACGGTTCCCCGCGGTGGCCGGGTAAAGAAAGTTGACAGCCGTGCTAGATTTACATAACATAAACAACGAAAGAACATTTTCACAAGTGAAGTGCTGGAAAAGAATTTACATACGTAAATGCTACTTAAAGACAAATAGGCACTAACATTTTCGCACACAACGACCGGTCCGAGGCCACATGCCGTCCCTTTCGGGCCTTATAAACAAGAAAAGGACGGCATGCGTGCCTCGCCCGGTCTCGGCCAGTGTGTACAGCCGGCATAAGATACCCCTCCAATTGCTTTGAGTATTCTAGTGTGCCTGTATCGCACTAAAACTTCTGAAAACTAAAAAGTGTCTCTAGTTGCGTCCTATTTAATCCCTCTACAACATCAGCTGTGATACAAAATAACTATCTAGACAGTAAATTATACTTAATATGTAATTGGCATATAAGTAATACCTTTTCTTTATTTTCTTTAATAACTGTAAAATTGTAACAATAAATTGTTATAAGTAGATGGAAAAGCGCAGTATATTGCAAGCATGTGTAGCGTATAGCGTAGGTGTTGTATTAGCCTCGAAAGTACTATAATTTATTTCAATTAGGTTTATTTCAATTAGGAGCTAATGTACCGTACAACCTGACTGAAGGTGTTCAACATCTTGGTAATATAATTATAACGATGAGAATAGCGAGGATAACTTTATGTGCGTTAATGTAGGAAAACATGAAGATAGCGCTATAATAGTACATTATGATACAAGTGTGCTAAATTGGTCATTACAGTCGAGACGGGTTTGAAGCCTGAGCGAAGCGAAGGCTTTAATATAGCCGAGGAGTGTAATGACTAAATGCTCACGCGTTTCATACGACGTTTTTCAACACACTTGCGAGGAAAAAATTGGCCAAAATTAACTAAGTATTCAACTAACCTACGAGGGCTGTTTGATAAGTACCCGTTTATGGAAAAAGAAAAACATTTTTTTTGTATATATGCATTTATTTTTCTACGTAGTCACCTTTTAACTCTATACATTTGTTCCACCTATACTCAAGCTTCTATAAACCATCCAAAAAGTATGATTTTGGAAGAGTTTGTGTTTGTTTCCGCAAAGAGTTTGTGGGGACTCCGCGGTGTTACTTGGCCACAATACATTCTTTAGGAGGACAAGTTCAGAAAATAAATACAATTAAGTAACTAGTTATAATATTGCGTGATTACGATAGTTACTTCAATAAGCTGGCTATAAACACATTTTCAGAAAACGTTTAATACTTACTTGATTGGTTATGTTTTACTGTTCTTCCATTACATAAAACTTTTAGTTTTAATTTATCGGTTAACATGTATTTCTGTTTTGATTTAGATGACACAATAATTCACTTTAAAACATCAATTGCATTTTGTCTTCACTAGAGAAATACTTTATTTACATAATAAAAGCAATTTACAATGACATTAAATCTAAGCTTAAACTAAATAAACTACAACTTAAAACTAAATTAAATCTAAATAAGGCCCCCGTGGCATAGTGCCCAAAAGGCTGGCCGCGTTGCCTCGCTGAATAGCGATGCTGATTCTTTGAGAGAGAAAACTGCCAGCCCTTTGGTCACAAGTTGCATCAACTAAGCGCTTTTGTAACTCAGAAATAAGCTTGTAAGCGCTGGGACCCCATGGACCCAAAGTTTCAAACCCGACAGGAACAAAATTATAATTCGGACCGTGAGATCTTCACTTAGTAGGTATTTCTAGATTCTACATTCAGATCTTTATCAATAATTAAAACTACAGTTTTCAAAGTTATAAACATAATGCATCTCTACTAGGTACTACAAACAAATACAAGAAAGACGCTTTTTCGCGTTTGTTCCGCGCGATGTTTTGTAATGCGCGCGCAGGTTCAAATCAAGTCACAGACCAAACCGCCATACAACCTAATATTAAAAACATCTATGATAAACTACAAAATAGTGTTTTAAATAAGCAAATAAACGTTAAGTCGTAGATAAAAATAGAAAATTGGCTTAAATTAAACAATTTTGAGTCATCTTAATCTAAAATATTTTATTTACGCGCAATAATTTGTTCATTACTTTTAGGCGGGAAAAGGCTTGGCTGAGATTAAAAAAAATACGTAATGTTAAAAACACGAGTGCGGTAATTATAAAGTAAAAAACACACGTGTGTTATAAGTTGTATTATGAACTTTAATGCTATGTAATAAGATCCAATTTACGAGTAAGTGTGTTGAAAAGTACCTTTATCTACACACATATCATAAGTCCTCTATAATGCGTTCAGAAACCGTAGAAAATGACCAGCATTGCAGCACGCCGTCGCCTCCCCCCGCCAACCACCACCAACAGCAGGTCCAGCAGTGAAGTAATGGTCATTACGACATCGAATTCGATGTCGTAATGACTTTTCGATATCGAATTCGATGTATCGAATTTGACAACCAACGTAATTTACAATCATGGTGAAATAAAACGGATCACTCACGTATATAAGTCGAGTTCAGTCCGACATGTATAATTAGTAATGTGATATTTATTTATTTTTACAAAAAAAAACAGTTCACGAAACGTCAGCTCGGTATGTTTGTCTATGATTTTAAAAAAACAGTCAAATTCGAGACAGGTATGGGTATGATATATGCCTTCGGCTTCTGAACCCATCTTAGAGTACTTATAATATGTGTGTAGATATTGTAATGTATGCAAATCCACATAATTAGGCCTTAAAACACTCGTGTGATCCTATTATGAAACTCAGCTTCGCCTCGTTTCATAAAAACACACTCGTGATTTAAGGACCCTCATTATGTAGCAGTTGCATAAACTACTAATATCTACCTGTATTCATTTTCGCATTGTAGGTATGCATATAGGTGTATCTTGCACAGTTGCATGAATTTTTCGTCAAAGCATTGTTAACTTTACTTGCTTGTGCACTGTGGTGTTCCGGTGTGGAGAGTAAGACAGCCGAAGAAATCACAAAATTACCGCCGTTTACCGTATGCTACTAGCGTATACATGTCGGGCTATACAGCTATACTCGACTAACACACGTGAGGGATCCGTTTCTTTCACCATGAATTGAATCTCTCAGTAGTGTCATATAGCCTATAGTTGCTCTGGATCTATATTGTATCTCTACCTACAATACATGTGACATCATAATTTTCAGTGATCAAACCAAACTGTTTTCTTTAATAAGGTAGTTTTTGTTTAATTAAAAATCCTTTAAGTTGCAGTAATACGTGCCTCGGTTTTCACGCGTAGTTTCGAAATTTGTGTGAATTTAGATCCACACATTTTATGATAGAGTCATGTAAAGTCACGTTAAGCTTTAATTAAAAGGCATACACTTTTTGAGAGAATTTACAGAGGCGAAGGCGAGGTGGAAGATTTTGGTTACACAAGCGGTCCTTTGAACCGGATACGTCATTCAATGGCCGTATTGTTATTGTTATTTTTCTCGAATAAAACCCATAGCAAACCAAAATAAGTATAACCATACCGTCATTGTTTTCATGTCAAAAGTCATTGGCGTTTGAATTTTAATAAATGTCACACAAAGTAAGTAACTATGTTTCTGTTTCTAACGAAATAAGAGAAGTTTTAACTTAGGTGCCAACTTTTAGTCCTTTCTCGCTTCCCCTGCAAAAATTAAATGACTGACTTGACTCCAAGCCAGGCGTACTCAAGTTTGATGAGCACTGTAGTTATGCCATACTTAATTAGACAATTTTTACCGGGAACGGATTTGCTTTTAATTAAGTATCCGTACGAGTCATTTCCCGTCAACTGACGACAGTGGATTATCCCCCTTCGACTGATAATATGCAATACGCAAAATGTATAGGTACACTACACGCAAAATGTGCAAACAGTTAAATGTACATACGCAAAATCTACATCATGACAAACGTACAGTACACGAAATCAGAAAGGTTAACGTTTATTAGGGATTGACAGGCAGAAAGGGACAATTAACTGCCTGATTACTGGGGGTTCTGGTTTTACCTTTTGAGGTACGGAACCACAATAACCAACTTATAAATAAAATAAATAAATAAATATAATGGGACAAATTGACACCAATTGACCTAGTCCCAAACTAGGCAAAGCCTGTACTATGGGTACTAGACAACGGATAAACATACTTATATAGATAAATACATACTTATATACATATTAAACATCCAAGACCCGAGAACAAACATTCGTATTCATCATACAAACATCTGCCCCGACCGGGATTCGAACCCGGGACCTCAAGCTTCGTAGTCAGGGTCGCTAACCACTAGGCCATCCGGTCGTCAAAACTTAGAAAAGTTGAATAACCCCCGACATTGTCATCTCAAAATTCAATGTTTCGAAAGCGGGTGAACCGAGTTTAATGAAACTTAGCTAAGAACCATCTCGATTAAACTAGCTTTAGATAAGAAAAACCCGCATCGAAATCGATCCATCCGTTTGAAAGCTATGATGCCACAGACAGATACACAGATACACAGGTGATACTTATAACACCCTTCTTTTTTGTCGGGGGTTAAAAAACACACAAATACACACTTACGAGCACCTACATCTGAGACAAGAATCTCCGCTGGTTATGAGTATAAAATGCTAATCTGCAATTTTAGTAAACTCGCTAATTGTCAGTCCTTGAAAAGATTAGCACAGCCAGTTTTTTGACACCGCTGATTGCAGTTTAGAGTTTTGAGGAAGTTCGTATCAAATTGAGCAAAATCATTTCCATCTCCGACTTTGAAAAGACGTGCGTGTCATTGATTCAAACCGGTAAATACTTACTTATGGTCTCGGTTCAGAATTTCATTTCATCGCTGTAGGAATAGAGGCTCGGGCCCTTTTGAAAATTTTATGAAGGGTTATTTTTATCTAGATCCTCTAGGTTGGCAACGTATCTGGAAATCCCTCTGGTTTATGTTTATAATGTTTATAATGCAGGGATTGTAGTACTTAATCAGTTAAAGAGAACCGTGGTAGTCTAGTGGTTTGACCTATGGCTCCTCTCAAGCCTATTTCACCATCTTAACAATTGTCAGTTTTGTATGAACTACATTTCTTTGGCAATATGAAGCGCGCTAAAGCAAAAGCTTTTCAAGTCAGCAGTTGACACTGACTTGTCATTGAAACTGGAAACTGTAAAGTTGGTGAAATTGAGGCCAGAAAGTCTGGGTTCGAGCATAGGCCTTGATATAGTTATGTGGTTGCACCTCTGACTTTTTCAGAATTTAATATGTGCGAAATTACATCTGTAGTTTTCTCTCTAACACTCAAAGGTTGACTGGTCGAGATCCCTTGCAGAGAAAAGTCAGTTTTTGTTCTTTTATCTCATTGTTTGTAAATTGTCTTTATTTCTTTATTCTCTGTACAATTGGACAACAAAGTGTTTATAGTTACTTGCATCACACTCCTGTGAAGCAACGCATCTGCAAGCCCTCCGGGGTTGCGGATGTCTATAGGCAGTGGTGATCACTTATCATCAGGTGACCCACTTGCTCGTTTGACTTCCTCGTCGTATAAAAAAAAGCAATTTATGGTTTACGTGTTGTTCCCAATCCAACCGACACGTCTAGCACAACTCACAGTGCGACTTTCTTAGTCCTCGCGATTCATTGCATTTAGACATAATGAAAACGGGATATTGACCGCGATTACCTTATATATAGGTTTGATGAGCTCCCGATATTTCGACGCAGTTACATGCATCATGATCACGGGCAAACTGACGAAACGAGGGTAGAGGGTAGATCATGATGCATGTAACTGCAACGAAATATCGGGAGCTCATCAAACCTATAAGGTAATCGCGGTCAATATCCCGTTTTCATTATGTCCTTCCTCAATTATTTTTTTATCTGACAAAATTTTAGGTAGTTTTAACTTTCAAGTAGGTATATATTTGATTGAAATTGGAGCGCTCTGAATAATCGGCGAAACATGAAATTTATTTGCGATTACCAACCGATACTGTGTTTCAGGTTAATAACTTTGGTCGCCTGATTTACATCCCTATTGCCATAAATGCGAAAGTCACTTTGTTCGTGTGTCAACGCTTCAACCAATCAAGAGCATGACCAACTTTTAACTGACTTCAAGAAATGAGGCTCTCAATTTAATGAACCAGCCCCAATTATTTTGCAACTTTTGCGGAAAGCACAAGATCAACATACAATGACAATGCAAAGAAAAATCCGTTAAGCAGCTGGACTTGGGCATTGAAAAATTCGTTAGGTACACCAACGTTAAGTATAGCTTAATTGGTGGAGCGTGGTGCGGATTACCGAGGTTGCTGGTTCAAGTCCAGCTGCTTAACGGATTTTTCTTTGCATTGTCTTTGTATGTTGAATTTCATTCTATGAATGTTTCATAAAAATAAAAACAAAAATAATCAATAAATCGATTATTTTCATTAAGCACAAGATCGTCTTTCGGCTGACTTGATGATGATGATGATGAGTTTGCTATCCTGCGACCACACGAGCAAGCCCTGAGCCCCAAGCACGAATATTCGAACCCTGCGTACCGTAATCGTTATCGTATCGCCATCGAGAAACTTCATATAAAATTTTTGTACGGTCGAGGAAATTCATTCCTGACCCACCATGGAACCTTTTCGCAGTAAACGTCATAGTGACATCGCATAGCTTTACAAGGAAAATCGTTATGAGGTTTACTATGAAAATGTTTTATGGTGGGTCAGGAATTAATTTCCTCGACTAACCAAATTAGTGATTAGAGACCCTGACTATTAAGCTTGAGGTCCCGGGTTCGAATCCCGGTCGGGGCAGATGTTCGTATGACGAATACGAATGTTTATTCTTGGGTCTTGGACGTTTAATATGTATTTAAGTATGTATTTATCTATATAAGTATGTTTATCCGTTGTCTAGTACCCATAACACAAGCTCTGCTTAATTTAGGACTAGGTCAATTTGGTGTCAATTGTCCCATGATATTTATTATTTATTATTATAAATACGCTCACGGACGGCGCTCTTCCAAAAGTCATACAACTTTTCTCGATAACGCTCTACTCGATTACGTTACGTAGCATTCGAATACTCGTGCTTGGGAACAGCGCCTAGTGTAGGTAATCGATCGTGTGCAGAATTACTATGGATAAATTGACAACATCTCATATTATTCACACCTGGAAATTAATATAGGTATGGAAAGGGCTTTTTAAAAAGGAATTTGTAAAAATTCAATATTACTTATTTTTTTAAATACAAGAGAATAAAATACGGCGTAACACTTGCCTTTTTCACGAAAAAAAAAATAAGCAACAATCCTTGCAACAATCACACTTATTATTATTTATTTATTTTTTAATTCATCCCATAAGGGATAGGCAA